>VWZD01008514.1:1369871-1417094 GCA_013396695.1 Sakesphorus luctuosus
GGTCCAGGGAGGGGATTGTCCTGCTCTGCTCTGCACTGGGGCAGCCTCACCTTGTATATTGTGTGCAGTTTTGGGCACTACGATATAAGAAAGGTATTAAGCTATTAGAGAGTGTCCAAAGGAGGGCAATGAAGATGATGAAGGGCCTTGAGGGGATGTTGTATGAGGAGTGGCTGAGGTCACTTGGTGTGTTCAACCTGGAGAAGAGGAGATGAGGGGACATCTTATTGCAGTTACAGCTTCCTTGTGAAGGGGAGGGGCAGGCACAGATCTCTTCTCTGTGGTGACCAGTGACAGGACCCAAGGGAAAGGCTGAAGTTGTGTTGGGGGAGGTTTAGTTTGGATATTAGAAAAAGGTTCTTCACCCAGAAGATGGTTGGGCACTGGAACAGGCTCCTCAGAGAAGGGGTCACAGCACCAAGTCTGACAGAGTTCAAGTGTTTGGATGATATCTCAGGTACATAGTGTGACTCTTGGGGATGGTCCTATGCAGGGTTAAGAGTTGGACTTGATCTTCCTTGTGTGTCCTTTCCAACTTGGCATATTCTGTACTTATGTGATTCTGAAAAAGACTGCTATTGTGAAACACCCAAAAGAAAGAAGCTGTCAGAAAAAAGGAGACACCTTTTACAAGGGAAATAGAAAAGATCATGAACTGATGCCAGTTCAGTGGGAAAGCTGAGTTATGCAGGTGAAAAAAGATTTTGAATTAAAGGTATTGTAACTTCATTTTTAAACAGATCAAAAGCATGAAGTTTACTAAAGAGTACAAGGATCGATTGATAAGTGATTTGGAGAAGTTGAAGCAGTAAGTGAGAAGTAACTGCATTATTTGTATCTGTGTTGATCATAGAAGAACTTAGGGAAATCCCTACATCTGTGGCAAGAATCACTGGAGAATGTCTGAAAATGAAGCATTAATGGAATTGATTCTAGAACAATAAAATTAATAAAAGTTACTCACTGGAGTAAGCTAGTAGCCACTCAGGAATCCTAAAGGACTTCATATAGGTATTTAGTGATGTATTAATTAGGCAGGTGTAGCCTGATACCTGTGCTTCAGCAGCTGAGGAATCAGAGTGCCAGAGGTAGCAGTTTCTCAGAAGGGCTCCAGAAGAGATTCAGAGAACTGCATGCCTAGAAATCTGATGTCTAATTCAGAGAAACTGGAAGGAATTAAAATAAAATAAGAAGAAAATAGATATATGAATGATTGCAATAGCGCAATGAGTAATCAACACAGTGCAGCACCAGAAGGACTGGTTGGTTCTCAGCATAAAAGGAGGTCACAGAGTCCCAAGGCATCTGTTCTGGAAGTGATACTGAGAAAGATGTTGTAAGTCATGTGGCACACAGAATAAATATTTAAGTGGTGAAGTTTAATGATGACACTGGATTACCAAGCGTAGTAAAATTGAAAATAGACTTCAAAGAAATTACAGAAGAATTTTATGGCAGTGATGAGTCAGAGGAAATCCAAGGTTGATAAATAAAATGTTATACATTTGGGAGAAAATTGTTTTGTATACTTTAATGGGTTCTGAAATAGAAAGCTAAGAATCTTGGGAAAATAACTAGAGGATAATATAGAAAACACTGTTATGAGATTGGAAAAATATCTGTAATGCATTGATAACTTCAGGCTTCTCCAATCTCCCCATCTCAAAGCACATACAGAGGTATGATGATCATAATCATAGAGTAGAGCAGCTTCTATATCAGGAGATACCAAATTGACCAGGACTCTTCTACCTAGAAAAGGGACTGCAAGAGGCTCTAACAGAAGTCTATAAAATCCTAATTGCAGGGAGAAGGTGAATATGGCATGATTATTCATTATTTTGTCTGCCAAAAGAACAGTATCAGGTGAGCAGTGATATACAAAGAAAAGCTTGTCCTGTTCTAGTTCCCTCAGATGCCTTGCTACCAGTGGCTATCAGAGGCTACTAGGGAGGAGGAATGCAACATTATCACCTACCCAACCTGAGCCTAACTTTTTTAGCTTTTACAAGGGTTACCTAACAAGGCATGTAAGAGCTGAAAGACATTTACAACCCCTTGAACATACCATAGGTTTAACAAAGACATACAAATAACGCAGTTCTTATTAAACATGTCAGAGCACATGATCCCTTGGGTTTCATTTTGTTTTCAATTTGTGCATGTAAGTCAATAGATGACTGCCATGTCACTCTAAAAATAACTTTTCATTAAGAATAATAGCATCCTGTGAAGCAGGCCTTTTATTTGTCTTTAAAAAGCCAGGGTTTATAGTAAAAGCCATTTGCTTAAGAAAAATAAATCCCTCAGTTCTTTTACCAAAATGTGGTCAGACAACACATATAGGAAAAATTACAAGTATCCAAAACACTTTTATCACCAGTTATGCCATAGATTCTCTGCCATTCTACTGCGGCAGAAGAAATAACTTCATCATGCTTAAACCCCCCCATGTTAGGAGGCAGTTTGCACAGACAACTTGGCACCTCATAGAATCCTGTTTACCCAGATCCTCACACACAGCATTTGTGCACAGCTTTGGATAGACAGAGGGTCACATTTTATTTGTCCCTCATAGGGGTATAACATGACTTTGGCCGTTCAGTGTCTCCACAGAATTTTTTGAAAAGATCATGACTTGCCTATTCTGTTTTTAAACCATTTTTTACAATGTGTTTCAAGATGAAGCTGTTGAACGGAATTTGTTTACTGTCTTTCTTGCTATGGATAAGAGCTTTAGTAGGAACTTGAGGCATGTAAATAAGACAATATTTAAGCCTCACCTGTTCTGCTCACTCAGCTTGTTTTAACTAGCTAAAGAAATACAGTAAGACATGATAGCTGTTATTAGAGGGGCATTGCTAAGAGAGGACAAAGTAACCCATGAACAGTATGCACATACTTCTATAATAGGAAGTGACTGAGCACATGAATATGTGAAATTTATACATTATTTGCAATTATTTGATTAAATATATGTGTTTCATAAAACAATTCTGTATATATAGATTAGACAGCTACAGACTTTGTATGCTAGTTTGCACATGATCATGTTATTTGCAGTCTGCTGGGCTTATTTGCTCCCTTGTTAGCAACAATGTTACCCCCATAATATCCTGATTTTTTTTTTCTAGAATAATCTTGTTTGTCACATCCAGTTTCAGAGTAAGTGACTTGTGTGTGGCTGTGATCCACAGTGTATTGCCAGATTTCTGTCTGTGCCCTTGGCCTCACAAGAGCTTAAAACTGGGAGGAGCCCACTGATTAGAAAGTGTTTACAGGATGTTGGTGATTAATATTATTAATGGACCTTGTTGGCCCACAGAAATGTGTTTCTGTTTTCAACTTGATGACATTTCTGCATCTGTCAGTAACTTGCCAAATGATGAATTATTTAAACATTTAAGCAGGCATAGCGAGGGAGACAGCCAGACAGCTGGAGGAGCCTCACTGACCACCATCACTGGCTGGGCAGACAGAGGACTCTCTTTCTCACACTTCTTTCTCCAGTCTCTGTAGACAACAGACACAGATCACATTAAACATAGGCTTAACATCTTGCTCTCTCTCGGTATATAGTTCAGCAGGGAAAACTTTCAGAAGTCATTCACTGGTGGTGTTTATACTAAACCAGAGCTAAGCCAGGGAAGCCCTAGGTCAGGCAACTGGAACAATTCAGAGCCCAAGGGCCAAAGATAAGAGTCTCACAGAGGTCACCATTGGGAAGCAGTAAAAGTCAGAGATAAATATGAGGAGGGTGTGGGAGCTAATTTTGTAGTTCTGGGGAGGAGGAAGTGGTGTCAGAAGCAGGACAGAGGTGAGGTGGTTTGACCTAAGGTAATGGGATGAGATTTATGCAGGAATGGAGTCTTAAAAGTGAGAAGATCCCACACTTAGCACAAGCATCATATGGGTAGCAGTACAGGGAGCTAAAAAAGGATTGGGTGAAGAACTTGCAAGAAAAGAGTATCTTAGCAGCAACACTTCGGCTGGCTTGACACAGTGAGTCATTCTTCTGAGGAGCCAGCTGAAGAGCAGGAGCAGAGAAGAGATCGAGGAGGAAACTGAGTGAGGGACAGAGGGAGAATTAAGACGGCCCACTAAATGCATATGCATATGGCAGAGAAGGGAGAAAAATAAAAATCAACACAGAAGTTGCAGACTAACATAGTAACATATTCAGAGTCAAGTTGGGAAGCAGAAGCAAATCACAGCATTTCATTATAAACCATGCAAATTTTACTTAACTTTGCAATCTCTTCAAGCAGAAGAGTGAGAGGGTAGATTCCCCCATTTGGTGAACCCACATAAAGACCTGCTGTTGGGTGCATCGTTGGTAGGAGGCCTTGTCCCTGTTCCTCTAAAAAACCCCTGCAGAAGTCAGTCATGCTGAGCAGGACCAGAGCTTGCATCTAAAGGACAGTAACTGCATCTCATCTGTGCCAAAGTCCCGGGTGGGCCTGTAGAGTTAGGAACCAACTGATTTTGGAGGAAAGTCTTAAAGTAAATTTTCCAGTGATGCAAGTCAAAGGATCCTCCTCATATTCCTAAGTGTCTGTAATAGACATTTAATATGCTGCTGTCTCTTGAAATAAATGTCCCAGGCTAGCATGAAATTTCCAAATCTCTAGTAATTACTGTTCTTTTAAGTAGAAGTATTCATTTACTGACGATCAAATAGTGCTTACCCTAAGACAGTTTAAATAATGGTGGCAAAAAAAAATCAGTAGAAAAGTTGAGGATTTGATTCAGCTGAAGCATTTTTAATTTGATTTTGCCAGATTGTTTGGTTGGTAAAACATCCCTCATGATCTGGAAAAAAACCCCTACATGTTTCATCTTGCCAGTTTAAAAGGCTTGGTTTTACTCAACTGTAAAAATGCTATTTCAGGACCTCAAAATTATTCTTGCCCTATCTTAAACATTTTTTTCATGCAAAATTGGGGGATTTTTACTTTTCATGCTGACAAACAACTTGAAAAACAGTAATTTTAAGTTCATGAGGAGCTTATAATTTGTATATTTTTGAAACTTCAAGGAAACTGTCACTTTACTTACTTGCATATCTACATGTTCAAAGAAGACAATGCAAATCAATCACTAAAAGATCAAAATGAGAAGCAAGAGAAATAGGTTTAGATTTTAATTTTGAGTCATTGAATGCAAAAGACTAAGACATTTCATTGTGGTAGTTTAAATAAAAGGCAAGTGAGGTATTTGAATGATATTGTTAAGGGCTTAGCACAAATTTTAAAAAATTATTTGCCATGTATTAGTATGTAATTATTTTAAAAGTTCCTCCCCCAGTTATGTAAAATATTGTTCTTTTCTGCCACAGTACTGCACTTTTGAACTCCACTTTTCTAGAACTATTGTGCATTTTAATCTTGCTCCTAATCCTGTAAAAATGTTTCTTTTAATAATTTATCAAAAGTGTTCCTTGGAAGTCATCCCTTCAATATGCAACTCTCTGTGTTTATTGAAGGAAGGGTGTTGACAAACCTGAGGTGGGAAACACTTTTTTTCTTAATAACTTTGATGTCAAAAGACAGTTGTGTAACTGCAGATGGCCTTCTGGTGATAATTTCCTGCATGGCTCCTTTGGAAACATCAATCTGATTTAATTTATTTTTTATAGGAAATACCAATGAATTTTGTGGATCCCAAAGAAATTGACATCCCGAGTCATGGAACTAAAAACCGCTATAAAACAATTTTGCCAAGTAAGTGAGTTAGCCCATGGTTTCCTACTAGGACATTTAGTCCTGCTGTGAAAATCTGGCTGTCTTTACATTTGCTTGTTGTGTACCTATTCGTACTTGTATTAAAATCTATGTAGAAAGATAACGGAAGCCTAGTGCTGTAGGACTGGCAAATGCAGAGCCCTCACTGGATGCCTCAGTAGGCACACAGGCTGGCAGCATCCCAGCCACGTGCTGAAGTGCAGCCTGGGTGAATGATTTTCTCTGAAAGGCAGCTCAGGCAGATGGGCAGAGAAAGGTCTGCCGTGCCTCGCAGTACCTTGTCCATCACAGCCCAAATTGTTTTGTAGTCACTGAATTCCCTCTGGTTGGTCTAAGCTACTTAGGACTAAAACACTCAGACTATAAAAAGCAAGTGCTACCTATCCTTTCCGGTATACTTGTAGTGGACTTCCATCTTTGTAAGTCCTCTGGTGGTTGTTTTGTTTATTTCTCCATGCACTAATTGTCATTAGGAAAATCAGTTTACATTAGTAAGAAAACTACACTCACACAGTGCTGCTTCTTCTTTGCTGTAAACTTTTTACTGCCTTCCTATACTGCTTCTGTATTTTCATTGGCTGAAATTTGTACAACAATTGCTTTTTTATAGTCAGAGGTGATTGAAAACTCTTCAGTGGAATAGTTTTCCTTCAAAATATGTCTCTCTCAAAAGCAGCTGTTTTCTTAGCATTTGTTGGCAGATAATAAGATATTCCATTGCTCTTTTATTAAACATTTTGTTTTGTGTTCTGTTTCAGAATAGGCTGCAGAAGTTTTAACATTGCACTAAATATAGACACAAATATTTGAGTTTTTATAGATTTTGACATCACCAAAGTGAAAAAGTTCAATGATTCAAAATATTGCAGAACACTCCCCTAGAAAAATGTAAACACATCCCTTTGCTTATGTTTGGAAGAAAGAATACTTTTAAAATGACAGCATATCCTATCAACTAGAAGTTTGTTTTCTAATCATCTCTGTAATATCCTTGTGGGCATATGTCATACGTTAGTCATTCAAATGATGAAGTTTCTCTCATCAAGCCTGAATACATTGTAATTTGTTCACATCATACAAAGGCCTTGCAGTTAAATTATTGAAAACTGATGGCCTTCAGCCTCTAGATTTGTCTCAGAAATATAATATGTAGCTGTGAAAGAAACTTGTGTAGAGTCCTTGCTTCTCTTGAGCCTCCATTGTGTTCAAGGTTAGTTCATCTATTGCAACCAGTAGCTGTGTGCATCTGAGTGTCCTCAAGAAATGTTGAAGAGAATCAAAGAAAGAAAATAACTTAATGCAAGTTATATACCAAACAGTCAGAAAATTCATCATGCCTTAGAGTCTGGCCCAGTGTCAACAGGATGTACATGGAGGGTGAAATCCTGACCCCTCTGACGACAGCAGGACTTTTGCCATCAGCTGCAGTGAAGATGAGAAATCACCAGGCCTCCCTCCACCTGACTGGCAGACTTTTGAAGGGAGTTCTCCCTTCCCATAGCATCTGGTGTCCAAGCTGCCCCAGCCACTATCAGGTTAGCCTTCAGCAACGCCTTGCAAATGCAATGACTCCTATTTCACTACAGCATGTGTTTCGAATTGGGACACAACAGGTGAGCCATGCTTTATGCTGATGAGCTTTGAGAACAAGCATGCCTGTGTGTCTTCACCTCCAGTTAGCTGGGATGTGCTGCCAGCTCCGGGGCACATTTTAAATCCAAGCATGCTGCCGGTGTGCACCACAGCTACTCCCTGACAGGCACTTTGTAACCCTCCCTGACAGAAATCCAAAGGCCTTTGTGTGTTACCATCAGCCTTTTTCAAAGGAGATATTTTGAGGATTGAGGCACATGCTCATAATAAATACTCGCACACCCCACACCCAGTCTGAGAGGCTTTGGAAATTGAGTGATTAAATAGAACAGCTTTCCTGGTTTCCTGCTCAGATGATATCAACCTGCTGCTTCATACACCCGCATCAGCTTTTCCATTCCCAGCACTGGGTGCGTCTCCTGAATTGGGGCACCTGTGACGACAAGTGACATTTGAGCTGATGGATTATCTCTTAAAATGCCCAGTCCTCCCAGCTCCACCCTCGATGCTGTGGAGGATGTTCTCGTTTTCTAAGAGATAATTCTGTGACAGGGTGCATGAGGGCAGGTTTATGTTAGTATGATACTACCCAGACAGACAGATAAAGCTAACACCTATTGAAAAGTATTCTATATGGAAAACTATAAACTGCAGGAAATGTTACATTGCAATGAAAAATGTTTCAGTTGTAGTATAACATAGGCAACACTCTTATGCAAACACTAGCATGCTGCTTTAAGCTTTCTAAATGTTATTTGAATTAAAACAATATTCTAATTCAACGAATGAGGGACCAGTGTGTCATCAGAGGCAAGTGGCTAAGCAGTTCCTTAAAATCACTGTTTCTCCATCCTTGCTCCTGACTGTGACCCCACCATTACTCCTGTTAAACCTCACTCCATACTTTCAGCTACCTTCCCTTTGCCACCAGTCTACAGTATTTCTCTCAATCCTGCACACAAATTTCCTAGTCTCTCACCACAGTTACATCCCTGTGGCAGAATACCAGCCCTGCTACTCCTTCCTCATCCTTACTCCACATCTTCGTCTTTGCCTGCTTGTCTCCTGCAGCCCCTTATTAAGCAGACTATATTTTTAGTAGATAAGGAGGATTCCCTTCAAAAGGATGAAACTTATTTTGTAATGCTGGAGCATGTTTTTAGATGCAGAAGCACTCACCATGATGAATTGGTTAAGTTTTCCATTGAGAAATCCTGGATTATATTGGACATACCAGGAAATAATTCAGTTGAGCTTAAAACATGTCTCATTTACAGGTGTTTTATACATGAGTTGTTTTGAAGCAGTTGCATTATTTGAAGTCTAATAGCCTACTCCCTACCTGGCAGAGACTGGGAATGCAGTCTAGTATGATTCTTCAGTGTTCTGTGTTACAGTGTTTGCCAAGTAATACCAGTGCCTGTAGTTTATTTATAGACTGCAAGCAAAACTCGGCAAAATAGAGGTGAATGAATTTCAAGATGTTTCAATATCTGAAAAATTCATCACCTTTTGGGCTGCAAGTGTGAGAGCATTCTGCCTCACAAAAAGCAGAAACAGTCTAAGGACAGTCTTTCTCACAGTATTTCTGTCCTGCTGTTGGTTAGGCAACTAGGATAAGACCAGGAGTAACAAGTGACTTATCTTGGAAATGCTACAAAGGCAAACATACCCATGCCTTAAAGAATCCAGGACATAGTAATAGCTGAAATGGAAGAAGGGAAAATGACCACAGCACATTATACCCACTGTACAATGAACACAGCCTTTGCAATGGGACAAAAACCCATGTCTTCATGACCAAGAGGTGTTCGTGGAGTGGATGATCCTCCAGTATCTATGGCATTGCAAGAGGTTTTCCAGCAGTGCTACCATATAGCCCTGATTGTTCCCTGGGCAGTCTCATGGGGGCAAACTACAGCCTTTTTAAGACCCTCATATTCCTCCAACATTGTACATTCAGGACAATATTAATTTGTTAAAGATGGAGTTGGAAGATGCTTCTCCTATTCCAATAGAAGAACTATTCCAGACTTCCTAGATACATGAGAGTAAACAGCAGTAATTTTGCCTCAGTTAAAGCTGTAGAAGACATATTGTATTAGTAATTTTAAGTGTTTAACACCTCTGCTGCATTTCCAAGATGCTTTACAAACATTGATGAATTCAGCCTTGCAGCCGCTATTTGTCTTTCCACTGTAGCTTCAGACTCTCAGACTTTGCCATCCTTGAGTAAGAGATTAGCTCCAAGGTATTTGTCATTCAGGAGGAAGCTAATGACTTCCATTTGTGTCTGAGGATTGCTAAGTGTTTCTGGATCTTTAGCATTGCTCAGGTTTTCCTCATCTCAGAGCTCAGTTTATAGCACTTGCCTATTTCATAACTGATTATGACTGTTAATTTATTAAAGATTCCTGTTCGGAAGCAGTGTTTGCTTCGTTGATTAGAGTGGGAAGGAGGTCTCAGAAGTTGTGAAACTGATTTAGCTGCTCCCTAGTAACAGAGGGATTTATCTGAAGACATGGTAATTAAACTGGATGTCGAGGGTGCTTGGAAGAGGTTTTTTAAGGTAGGGGTCAAGTGACACCAGAATCAGAGGCATTGTGTGAGCTAGAGGAAGTGGGTGTTTTTTCAAGGCCACGTAGCCTGAGGCATTTGTGGAAATGGCTAATAACCACTCTGTGCTGAAAAGGAATGAGATGCTTCCTGTCCTCGTATTGTTAAGAGGAAAAAAAGCTCTAAGGGAAAAAAGTTGAAAAAGCTAGTACAAAGAGATTTTCACACCAGCTAATTAAGGTTCATACAGTGCTATTAGCTGCAAAAGACAAACCTTCCATGCACAGACTTTGAACTAGAAGTCATGCAGTCATTTGCATATTTCAAGAAACATACTTCCAAAACATCAGCCTGAGTTCTACAAAGGCTTCATTCCTGTCCAAGATGCTCCTGTGACTTCCAGTGAGCAAAGGACATAATTTATGTTTGGGATAATCCCTCCTCTTCCTTTGAGTTGCAACAGTTTTATCTGTTCTTAGGAACAGGATGAAAAGTGTCAAAAGAAATCCAAAACCAACTCTGAAAATACCAATTTTTCCTACAGCATATATACATCAGTTATATATTTCTTGTGTAAACAGCAGGGCCACACAATAACTAGTGTTTTCTTATGTCTTTCCAGCTCAGTGTCCATTTATGTATCTTTAAAAACATAGCCTAGTTTGCACTTAGCAAAGCAGCTATCCAGAGCCTATTTTCAAACCAATAGGTATCTGTATACTGTCAAAAAATCCACGGATTCTAATCAATTATTTAAGAAAATTGCCAGAAGAAAAGATTTTTTTCAGCACAGAAATATTTCCATATAATTTTGTTCATAGTACAATTTTTTTTTTTCAGGAAAGGTGTGAAGAAAGTCAAAGTGTGTCCCTAGACAGCCACAAGATAGGCAATTCACTTCCCTTCTGCTTACTCCTTTCTTTTATATTCTGTACTTCAGAATTTATTGGCTTTAGTTCCAAACTGGTATTTCATGGGGGATCACATCATCACAAATGAGCAAGCCAAACCTTGCTTTGCAGGAGGGATTTAGTAACCCCCAGCTCTCTACTCAACAGAACTGGGCCCCAGTCCATTCTGGATCATCCAACACTGAAGAATAGCGTGAAGGAAAATGTTCCAGTATTTTGGCATTGTGTCTCCAGTCCAGTACACATGAATGATCACAAATTGTGTCAGATGAGGACACAGGACTGAAGGAAAGGATATGGATTACCTAGTCCAGCCCCTTACAGTGAACTTAAATTAGTATAACAAGACATAGATCTGATTTCATCTCAGGCAGAGGGAGTTTTTCTGAATTTAAATCTGACTGTTCAATGCAGTAATTGAATGCTACAACTTCAGGCAAAGATACCAAAGTCAAATCGAAAGGACTCAGTGTAATTAGGTATCATTGTACAATGATATGACACAAGTTTCAGAGACAGCCTAGGCAGGTCAGATTGATACTCAGCACAGGCACACTAGACCTTGCTGAGCATTGCCCGGACTTGATAGTGTTTCTTCGATGTCCACAGATGGTTCTCCACAAACCCAGCACATTGCAGTATAGGGATACCTTAGCTCCATATGATGATCCTTTGCAGAGGGAAAAATTTGATGCATAATATTTTACTGCTTGGCAACCCCAAATAATAGTAGATTCTTTTCTTCAGCAAGTCTTTAATTCTTTATAGTAATTTTCTAATAATGGGTTTTCTTTTCAATTTCCATCTTCCTTGTGCTCTTAGATCCTCTAAGCAGAGTGTATTTGAAACCAAAAAATCCATCTGACTCCTTGAGTACCTACATAAATGCTAACTACATTAGGGTAAGTAAATGTACACTCTTCATGTACTTTTGAGACAATATTTTATTTGCCATGTGAATAGCTGACTTTGCCAAGGTGCCAGTCATTTTATTCCTGCCCATCATCACTGATAATTCCACATCTTTTTGTCTACACAGATGGCACAGAAATAATTTCATGAGCTATTTGTAACAAAGACTGCATAGCCATGGATGTACTAAAATGGTTGCAATAGAAAAACAATTTATCGAATAGTTTATAAAAAACATTAAGAAATACATGTGTTACTATTTGTTTCCTTTGGTATTTACTGTTTAATATTGTCCTACTGCATAATAAAGAAAAGAGGGTTAGCTTTTAACAGCGACAGATACAGTATTTTCAATATATCAATTGATAGTCCTGAAATCAACCAGTTAAAGAATTAAATAATTACTGTAACAAGTTTTTGAAAAGGAGCATAAACAAATATGTTAAATACACACATGTGCCCACAACACACACAGTTATTCACATTTTACTCCCTGTATTGGTCACATGAAACAAAGACTTTACCAGTATGAACCCTGTTGGGAAAGCATTATTTCTAAGTGTCACCTATGTTATAATCCTTGATCTCACACACACAGAGCTTTCTTAAACTCATGACACAGTGTATGCTAAATAGACTACTAAGAAACTACTTCAGTCATGCTTTAGGAATGTAGTCCTCTACCTGCAAAATAAAATGTTTTGATTAGAGTTATTATGCAGACCCTCAGCTGGAATAAATGTAATAGTGCAATGGAAACTTGGCCCCAGAGCTCTACAGTGATGTTGCTTATTTAAACAATAGTACATTAATACATATGTACACATCCCCCATGCCCTGGCTCACTTTGCATCCTGTACTTTCAGTATTTCGTAAGAAGACACCATCATGTAACTAAGCAGAGCAGGTCTCTTTGGAGAGCAACTCTTTCATGAACTGGGCTATGTTTTGAATCCTCTGAGATCTCCCCATTCTCCATGTCACTCTCAGGCCCACATGTGGTGGTTTCCCCTGCTGCTAACACCAGCTGAACTGTAGAAAAAATACAACCCAGCAAGAAAATAGAATTTCCCACCCATGTATGCAAAATCATTAGGCTTGCTGGATCCTGACAGACCTGTCCTGGACAAAGTACATTCAGGCAGTTTAGTGAGTAGAAGGAAGATGGTTGGTGCCAGCTGAGGATCTATCACATTGGTTCATACAATGAGCAACAGCTGTCAGGGAGAAAGGCACTCAAAGGAAGACCCAAGGCTAAAGGCTCCCATACCATCTCCAGCTGTTCTCCATTCACTCATTCCCTTCAGACATTGCCAGGCACTCCTGCATTATTGTTAGGCACCCTGTCACTACACAAACTCATAACTTCTCCTTTTCACCCCCAAAATAAGAATTCAGTGTCTTGTTTTTAGCCTTTTTGCCTTGCCTTTCCCTGCTCTGCTTCTCCCCTGTTTGCCTGACCTTTCTTTGACCTCCTACACACTTGCATGGCTCAGGACTCCCTATGCTGCTGTGTTGTCCCTCATGTAAAATCTATAAAGGCACTTCTCCCTTAGTAAAGATGCAAAGCAGAGTCTTTGACTCCACAGGTATTCTTGTATTTTAAATCTTTTTTTCTGTCATGAATCTTTGTAGAAACCAGTTTTATAGTTCTCATTTTCTTTCCTGTGGCTTGTTGACTGTAAGCTATCTTGTAAACACTGCTGCAATATAAATTATAGATTGAAGTGATGGATAATGGAAAGCCCCACCAACCTGGAGAACAGAGTAAGCTAAAAGAAGCCAGGCAAGGAGGGAAATTTGAGAGGACTGATGTATTCTCAGAACCATTTAAGTTCATCAAATCAGCAGCTTCCAGAGGAAAAATTGTTCTACTGAAAAATTTCTGATCTGCTCTACTGTTAGTCATAACTGCTTTTAGTTCAAATAACTATTTTTTAATTTCAGATTAATTTTTCTGCTCTTTTAGAACTTTCACCTGCAATATTGATTGACCACATGAATTTAAAGTAAATTATTTTGTGTCTGTTTCTAAACTAGGGATATGGAGGTAAAGAGAAGGCTTTCATTGCAACTCAGGGACCCATGATTAATACCGTGAATGATTTCTGGCAAATGGTTTGGCAAGAAGACAGCCCTGTCATTGTCATGATCACAAAGCTGAAAGAAAAAAATGAGGTATGACAACTATCCAAACTGAGAAGTTATTCCTACGGCTGCATACTGTAGAAAGGACCTTAGCAGATATGGAAGGAAGCTCTTTATGTGAAAAGTAATGATGGGGTAGCCAAATACACCAAGTGCAATCACATCATAAGACATCGTAAGAGTTGTATTAAAAAAAAAAAAAAACCAACACAAAAAGGAATTCCGTTTTCTAGATCTGTGCTGTTGAGTTCATAATTTTATAAGAAATACCTCATTTTTCTGTTGGCCTCTTCTGTACTTCTTTTTTACTTTCTGGTATATAAAGGCTAGATAGTTAATGTTATGATTAGACTCTTCCTGACATGGTGGAAATTTGCACTTCTCTATAATGGCAGGATCTTAATCAATTCCAAATTTTGCAAACCTTCTGGACCATCCCAGAAATACAGTTTGGCCTTCCAAATGTCAGTGCTATGGAGGAGCTTAGCCAGAGTGGAAATACACGGCTCTTTACCTTAGTACCAATTAGAACTGACAATTGCATTTGAATGACTAATGGCCAGCTGTCACCATGTCCAACTTCATGCTGACACAGTTCTTAACGGCCTTTTATGAGGCCTCTATCTGGGAAGCTGCTTTTGACTCTCCTGCTTGAAAACCTGTATGTTCTCCAACAGCCAGCTAACTGTTCTGTGATTTTTGCATCCATTCTGAACTGTATCTTCAATGGCTTTATTTAGTAATCATGTAAACTTTTGTCAGGCTTTCCTTAATAGTGACAGAGTCTATATTTTTGACTACCAAACATTAGGAACAAAAATCACTCTCCCATGCAGAGGGCAAACACAAAACTGTGTTCTGGAAGACTGAATGGGAAAGAAGTGGTTTACAGGGCTTGTGGACAAGACAGACAGAAATAAAGGAGTTGGACTTTTTCTTGAGTCCAAACTGCTAGACTTGGTAACAATTCCCAGCTCCAGGTAGGTGTCTCAATCAAGTTTCAGCACCTTGCCAGGTAAGCACTGGGGCTGTGTTGACGCTGCTACACTCACACCCCTGCTCTTCAAACTCAGATGCATGTGATGATAGAGCAACAGTGTTTATTCAAGCAAAGTTTCCAGTCTGTGTGATCAAGGGACCAGGAGCATAAGTGTGTTCCCAGGGTTCAAACTCAGCACTCCATTTAAATGTGGACTCAATAGGTATACTCTTCTCATACTCTTCTTTCTTCTGCCCTTGACTGTTGCTTCGCTCTTTGTCACTGTGAGTTTGGACTTTGAACATGAACTTAATATCCAAAGGATTTTAAGAAACTGTACATAAAAAGGAAGTTGGTCCTGTAAAATATTCCAGGTGCCATTTTGCACGAGACTGTTCAAACAAGTATCCAGAAGCCTACATTTAAGATTAATCATGAAAGCATAGCAAACTTAGCCCAGCCTGACCAAAAGCATATTTCACTGAGGAAATGCTGACTGTTTAAACACTCACATCTGACACTGTATAAGAAGAATGACTTGAAAGAAGTTCCCAGTGGTTTTCACCATGTCAGGAAGCCCTGTGTTTACCTGAGTTACGCAGGCTCTAGGCACTGGTGTTTATCGGCATTGTTGTGCCTGGCAGTGGTAATTTCCTCCTAATAGAAAGGGTGAGGAATCTCAAGGCGTTCCCAGGCTATATAGAGAGGCTGTGTTTGTGCAAGCTGTCCTGCCCTGTCTAGAAACCTTAGGAACTCTCCCACCGTTAGCAGGTTCCTCCTGAAACTTTGCTGGCTATTGTAATGAAAACAGCTTACCTATTGGCCACACTGAGCATATTATCATCACTGTTAAAATATTGCTCTATATAAAGAAGGCAAGAGCAGATGTTATTTAGCACAACAGCACTTGATATTCTTTATTCTCCGTGGTCTGCTTTATTTCCATCATTTTCAGGGATATACACATACAAATACATTCATAATTGAAAGCATATTCATCCACTCCTGAACAAATAAACCCCCATATCTGTCTCTCATGTATAAGCCATAGTCCTCTCTTGGTATAACACCAGTCAGCCTCACTTTGAGCTATAATGTACTGTAATGTTTGAAGTAATGTATAATGAAGAATCTCTCAAATGAGACACATAAAAACCCTTCATCTCAACAATAAATTTATTTATTTTGCATAAGTAAAATTTTGGGGACATTAGTGTCTTAATTCAATATATCAATGTAACAAATTTTCTTTAGCAAAGGGATTATGTGAAATGATGATGAATAAAGGTTTCTATAGAATTACTTCCATATAGCAGATGAAAAAATGGTTAAGACTTGCTGTAGTAACAGTCTTTGCAAGATGGGTGAAGATATAATATGAATGTATAATTCTGAGCAAAATATTAATTTCAGCTGTACAAAGAAAACATGTAGCATTAAATTATGGGATTTTCTTTCCTTTTCATTCTGAAGTCTGATTAAAAAAAGAGAACTAATTTGTAAGGAAGAATAATGCTGAAAGAACTATGGGTGCTCTGAGCATTTAAAGCAGAATTTGTAAAACCTGTCCTCAAAACTACGCAAAGTCTGAACAAATTGAAGATCTACCTATACAAGGAGAGTCCACAGCAAAGAAGCTTCTGCCTGAATAACTAGTGAGAAACTTTGAACTCAAGGCTGTAATTTTAGGGTAAATATTTGGGAAAACATGTCTTATCTAGCAATCTAGGTACCCTCCCTGGTCACTGACAAGCAGTAGTCACCTCCAGAGTGTCATCCATCCCACTCTTAAGAGGATGAGATAATTCACTACCTGAAGGTAGTAATATTTTAGGACACAATCTTACAAAGCCACAAGGCAAATATAATCTTCAACTATTACTGAGTTTAGTCAAGACAACTGAGCAATGGAATTTAGACAAATATTTAGGGTATAAGAATGTTGTAGACATATAATTTTATAAAGAAGTTTATATAGACTTCTGTTGTATCAGCTGGTTTTTGTAGTTATTCTATGTACTCTATAAATAATATGCATTCAGTGTGCCTTCAAAACTTACTAGGAACTTTGCCTGTTAACCAGAAAACATATCATGGGAAGCATAAATAAAGAATACTGTGCAGCATTCTGCAAGAAGAAAGGACTAATACTGACAGATGCATGTTTATTCAACTCAGATAGTGTAAATCTTTTCTATCAGTCAGTAATTATCTAGGGCAATCTTGTTAGCTCACTGTTTAAAGCTCATATTGTATTTCCTGTAACATTTTTTCCCCTCAGCTGGTCTATAGACATGTTTATCCATACATAGCCGAGTAGATTTTTGGACTTTGGAAATCCTACCTTTTCCAGACTTCACATAAGACTCTTTGAAAATTATTTATTAGTTAGTATTGGTACCATAGATATGTCTTAGGTTTTGGAAGAAATTAAAAATATTTGATCCTAAAATTGAGGATTTTAGCATATGAAGGCAAATCCTGCAAGCCCTCTTAAAGTATACTGTTCCTACTTGAGTTAGTATGACAGTAAATAAAGGGCAGGACTAAAATAGGATTCTGTGATTGAAGGCTTTTTGTTATTATCCATCACTGTTATGTGTTGGCCTGGTTATCAGGACATTTAATGTGTAAATTTGTAGGCATAGCTGTATGGAAAAATACACAAGAAGCAGAGTTAAAGTAAAGCAACTGCACAAATATTTGAGAATCGTTAAACCAGTTTTGTTCTGGGTCCACATCCAGGGAGTTAAAAGCGCATCAGTGCCATGTCACCTGAGAGCGCCTCCCTCCATTCAGCAGAACTGGGCCCAGGCTGCAATAGGGGCACTTCCAGCAAGTGAAAACCACACTGTGGCAAATTGCAGATGCCAACCCCAGATTGAGGCAGGGCCAGATCCCGCTCAGTTATGGAGATCCACCTCAGGAGACATCCCACAAAGCTTGGTACCCAGCAGGCACGGGATAGGGCATGGCAGGAAGCAGGACAGAGAATTCAGGGAGCTTAAGCCTGCAGCCCTGACACACAGGGAAGGAGGAAAGCTGAAATCAATTGAAAGTCATGCGAGATAATATTTCTTTTATAAACTTCCTGTTTGTCAGGGACTGCTGGTATGTTTAAAAAAAAATAAAAAAGGTCAGGCACCAGATCAGAAATAAGTAATCATTTATTACCACAAAGCTAACAATTTTGAAGGATGGTGGGAAGATTTAAATTTCCACATGACAGTAAGAAGAATCCCAGGCTTTTGGGTGCCTTGCTAGTTTGTTAGGATTTTTTTTTTAACTAAAGTATCTTTCAGAAAATCCTGCTCATAGCTGTTATATGTTTGCTGACTACACAGGGGATTGCACACTCAACCCCAACTCACAAAATATGTGACCTATTTACCCATTTGGAAAGTGCTGAAATACATGCTGAAAGGCAAAGAAGAGCAAGGAACAGAATCAGGGCCAGCACAAAGAGCAGAGGTGGAGGCTGTGTGATGATAAATACAGGTGCATTCTTCCTTTTTTTCTGGTATATACTATATGCATTGAGTTTTTACTGATTGTCAACATGAGGCTAGACACCAGACTTCTCATCCACTGTGTCTGACTTTTGAACAGGTTTAAAATATATCCACTGGAGACCATTAGAATTTTCTTCTATGTTCAAGTAACAGCTTGAGGCAGTTTACTTTTTTTTGCACAGTAGTCCTGAGATTTTTTGTATTATTTTCCACATGTCTGATAACTTTATCCACCCTATCTCCATCTTTATGCTGTTTTTTTGCAATTAACTTTCAAAAACATGTTAATTCCCCCAAATACCTGTCTCCTTAGAAGTGCCTGACCCAGCTTATCCCTCGTGTTTTCAAGGCTATTTTTTAAAGCAGTAACAAACAGTATTTTCAAAAGATGCACGACAACAGTGTTAAAAATAATCCATTGTATCTCACTAAATGCAGACGGACTGTTAAATGAAAGTTATTTTAATGAACAGCCACGTTTCATTGTCCACCCAGCACAAGTTGCCAATTCCAGTTCTGGGAAAGAGTCAAGAAAAACACTCTTCTGGAGTGCCCGAAGGCTTTGTAGTGAGCCTCGCATGCTCGCATTTATCAAGAAGTCTCAGGAGTTGACTCAACTATTGTTGATTGTCAGGGTGCAATTGTGTATTTAGACTTTTCTATTTTCCATTTTAGTACTGCAAACTACACTCCCAGGGAGGGGCATGAACTGCAGATCTGGCGGATGATAGTAGCTATACATGTCACATGGGTAGACTGTGGAGCTTGTGAACATTCTTTTTCATACAAATTTCTGAGTATTTTATTGCCACTCCCGATCTCTTCGGGGAGACAGCAGATTTAGGATGGTCAAGTAATTCTGCAAAAGACAGGATTTGAATGAAATCAGTCAGAATGGCCAGCATTATTTCAGAAAATGTGACTTTCACACACCTTACACTCTTAAGGTAATGAGCATCTATTTTTAGAAAACTATTTATACAACAGAGGTGATTCAGTTCAATCTGCTGTTGGGTTATCCAGTTGAGTAATGGCTTAAATATCACACCTGGTGGTAAAGTCTTGCATTTCACTGATTGTTTTTCGGGACCATTTTTAGAAGGATTTACTGGGAGTTATGCTTTTTGGCAATTATTTATGTTAAAGAGATTGTTTCATTTCACTGCATAATGTAGGCTGCTGTCTACAATTGCTTCAGCATCAGTTTGTGAGGAAGTACAATTGAGTTCTGTCTGGGATTCCTATTATTGTAGAACTGTTCTTTCGGTGTTTTGTTTGGGGTTTTTTTTAGTTGTTTGGGGTTTTTTTTACCTGTGGTTTGGATATTAAAACAGAATGTTTTCTTTAATTGTTGGTGTATTTCTTTATTTGATGAACAAGTCAGACTGGACAGCATTATTTCAGAAAATGTGACTTTCAAACACCTTACAGTCTTAAGGGAATAAGCATCTATTTTTAGAGAATTATTTATACAACAGAGATATATGCTTTCACACAGCCTATAGAGATACTCTAATTGCAATGAATATGAAGTTACAGCTAACTTGAAGATAAGCAAACTATTGCAAGATAAAAATGAAGTGGTTCATAATGTAAATGCTATTTCTTCATCTTTTTAGTAGCTGCCTGTCAGATACATTGCTGAAATAGTGTAACACTACTGATTCATTAAGAATTCTGTAATCAATTCTGTGTAGCTCTAGCAAGACTGATGGATTTTTTTAACATTCATTTCCAGAAAGTTCTATAGCAAACAACTCAGATTCTTCAAAATACTTTAACATGCACATTAAGTCCCATTGAATTCAGTAAGGTCTCAGGACACATTTACATCTTTTCTTGTATCAAGGCTCAGGAGACTAAAGAGGATAAAAAATCATGAGAGGAGAGGAAAAATCCTGAATCTCTTATTCAGAAGGAAATCCCACTTGGAAACAGAAAACTTTATAAGTTTAATTTTATGAATTAAAGAATGTTCTAAGAAAAAAAATCTGAGTTTGAATGTGGAAAATAATTCTTTTAACTGAACTTCACCAAGCTTTTAAGAATAAAAACAGCGGTTCAAAGTGTTCGGTGATAGATATCTATCTCTGAAAAACTCAGATCCTGAAAACCAGGCCTAAGTCATTCATTAAGAACCTTGCAATGTCTTATTTAAGAATACTTCAGATATGAATAACACTTCTGTTGAATTCATCTGAACTTTACAGAAAAATACATTCTGTGTAAAAATTAGATATGAATATGGCTCTGATGCTTGCTTTCCAGAAATGTGTGCTTTATTGGCCAGAAAAAAGAGGAATCTATGGGAGGGTTGAAGTTCTTGTTAACAGTGTGCAAGAATGCAAGAACTACACTGTCCGTCAGCTTACAATAAAGGTAACAATCTGCATTTGAGAAACATCATTCATAAAGCTTACATTTTTTTAATGTTAAATAAAGTTAAAGTGAATAAAATTTTGCAGGAGGAGTAACAGAGCTATGAAGCTCACAGCTGCAAGGTATTGTTGAGACCAAAGTGCTGGGGAATGCTTATGGTATTGCCACTTTGTATCACTCTGGCAATAGAAAAGGCTTCAGGAAGAGTGCAAGTTTTACCCTCTTGAATTATGTTTGCAATGCAATGTAAAGGGATTTTAGTTAATGAAAGAAATAGTATATACATAAAAAAGATACACTGCTCTTGTTGTGTGCTGAGTGCATCTATAACCCATTTGAGAAGCTAAAAATACAAATAGTATATAAGGAAACCTTCATGCTTTCATGATTCTGACTAAACATTAACTGTGCAAAATAAGACAGATGCTCCTCTTCTGAGTTACTTCCCATATTACACTTATATGTGATCAGATTGATCTGCTGCTCCTGACATAGCATTACAATAAATAATGGATTGGGAAAATTTGTTTGTTGTTTCAGCCTCAGCAGTGAGAATTGAGCAGAACTCATATTATCCAAACCAAATTACCCTATCCCATATGTAGCCACTTTGCTTGTTGAAGTAAGTGGTAGCAGCCCCTATTGGAGAGAATAACTGAACAGACTGGGATGTCTGATTAATCCAGGAAGGCACTTCTTCTGCACCTTTAATTTCAATGCTCTCTTAATTTTAATACCAGACTCTTATGCTAATGACCTTAAAATGTAGAAATACATAATAAATTAGAAATTCAGAAGCTCAGATCAAGCTATTCTCTCTAGATATTATTGCTGATATAATACAGACCTCTGGCAATTCCCACTTAATAATACAATCATGAAGTCAGTAGTCAGATGGACAAAGCAGAACTTACACAACTATAAAAAAGCCAAATTTTAAGACGCACAAACCCTTCTTACAACTGGCTCCCTGGAAGCACATCTGTTCCCTGCAATTGCCTCCTCCAAGTATACTATAAAAAATTGTGAAATCTCTCTTAACATTTTTACTGTCTCTTTACCATAACATTGAAAGAAATAGAAGGAATTATTTACTACTAGTGTTCATGTAAAATCTTCATGTTATTTTCAGCAAGGCAGTCAGTCCAGGGGTGTGAAACACTACTGGTACACCTCCTGGCCGGACCACAAAACCCCCGACAGTGCTCAGCCTCTGCTGCAGCTCATGCTGGATGTGGAAGGAGACAGGGCGGAATCACCAGGCAGAGGGCCCATTGTTGTGCACTGCAGGTAACTAGCCAGTCCCTCTTTTAAATGACTGCCCAAAGCAAGGCCATGGCAAATCACAGATAAAAGGCCTCCTAAACAAAGAATGTATTTGGGGTAGAGCAAATTTCCCCAGTTCCTCCTCATGCTAATTGACTTTTTCAGTTCATATTTGAGGGTTTGAGTGTTGGAGATATTTACCTTGTTTCTAGAAAATCACTTCTTAACTGTTCTCCATTTCTGCTAATGACTCTGCTTTGGAAAGACCAGCTGAAAAAAATTATTTCCTGTTTGTTTCTTCTTTTTGATTTGCTTATTTTTTGTCTTGTTTCATGATTACATACCTAATTCAAATGCAGTGCCCTGTGACAGGTTGGCTAAAATATTGCCAGGCAAGTCAATTTTGAAGAGCGAGCACGAGGTACAAATTTGGAGACCAAAACACATCAGTACAACAATTTGTGAACATTTTCACAAAGGCAGTGGGTTGGATATTCGAGATTAAAATGTTATTCAGTACTCAAAAGCACAGTGTTACTCACACAAATTGTAATGCACCAGAGAATGTCCTTCTAATAATTCTAATTTAATTCCATTTATTGCTTTATATTTACTCATTGCCCCATGTTGCAGCTCAAGTAGTAGGAAGTAGCACTGGATTTTTTATGTTGGTGAAAAGAAGTAGATGAAGCACAATAGAAAGTAAAAATAGAGGCAGTGTTTCCTTACTTGGTTTGTCTCATAACTGTAATGACACATCTCTAACACTTAGGATTATACTTTTCTTTCCTAGAAGTACATTAGAGCAGAACTTGTCATCTCAAACAATTTCTTTCCAGCTCCATATTTAGAAGATTTAGAGAAATGGAAGCCAAATTTGAGACACGTATCATTTTTCAAAGCTAGAATGTGATGAATAAGCAACTTTTCCAAATTTTATGCAGCTGTTTTTATCAGGACTTGTAGTTTCCCTGAACATGCACAAATCCATGGATGGCTATTCTGAGTCCGATTTTTCTAGTAAGGATCTTCAGTAGCAATATTCAGAAGAATGGGATGTCTTACTGAGATGAGTGATGTGATAGTAAGGTCTGTAATCATGAGCATGAATTTATTAATGATTAAAGACAGATATCTCAGTTGAGGTTAAGATATCATCTCAGTTGAAATTAAAATTCATAGTTATTCAGTCACAACTCAGTTATCTATATATTCACTACATTATGGCCTACAAAACTCACTCACACTCCATTTTCTAGTCAGACAGTTTCTTCCCTTTTTATCTGAGTGAGAGCGCTATGAAGATCTGGCCCCCAACTCCATGTTTTAACTGTTTTCTTCACATTTTCCTGCCATTCAGCATGACAGCAATGAGCAGCACTGAATTCCACATTACTTAAGCAAGAAACAGAGTGGGGCAGAAATTCTCAAAAGTGTTGAAGGCTCAGGGATAAAAAATAATGCCAAAATGGCTGTTTCCCAGCAGGCATCAAGAAAACCTAGAGAGCTACAACACTATATCCTTCTCCCTACTGCAGAGTCACATGAGAGAGAGTTAATTTCATCAGCATGGGTCTAAGTCCTTTTTGCCTTCATGGTTAGGGATATGGTTAACAGAACCCCTGTATACTTTGAGGGCTTTAAACGTTAAGCCTCAGTGACTTTTGCCTTTAGGTGGGCTCTTCCCCCATGTCAGTGCATCTCTCCATCATTTGCTTTGACTGTGCCAGAGAATACTCAGACTTTGTGTTGCTAATGAAGATTGTTTTTCTTACCGTACACTTGTGTGCAAATTGGAAAAATGTAAGTCTCACAATTATCCATAACAACGAGACTGCTGGAGCAGTGCACCCTTTCATTTCTCTCTAAGAAACTGAGCTGAAAAGTCAGTCTTACTGGTCATGCACCCAGGAACTGTGGGTTCTAGAAATCCCATGTTTCGTATTTTTAGTGTTTTCATATCTATTTAGTGTTTTCCACTGAACTCCTCGATCTGTGAGTTCCACTCTGCTATTAAATTTTTACTTCCTTTCAGTGCTGGTATAGGAAGAACTGGATGTTTTATTGCCACGACCATTGGTTGTCAACAGCTGAAGGAAGAGGGAGTGGTAGATGCATTGAGCATTGTCTGCCAGCTACGAGTGGATCGGTGAGTCCTAGAAGAACCATAAAGCAGTCAATGATTCTGAAAATCAGTCAATGATTCTGAAATTATTCTGAAATCATTACTGAAATGATTTAGTAATTATCAGTAATGATGCAGTAATGACTCTGAAAGCCTTTTTACAGTTGAATGTTGCTTTACGTGAAATGGCTGGCATCACTTTTGCTGACATGTATGACAGCATTAGCTGGATATTCACGGTAACATTTATATTTAGGTCCTGAATAAGGAATAATATTGCTTTCTGGGTGAAACAATGTGAAACTCCACTGAATGAATTTCTCCTGAGATGACAACCCTGTGGTTGCTGGGCACTTGGCACTCCTCTTTGCCCCTCTTAGAGCTTTCTGCTGTCTGCATCATCCCACTAGGACATGAGAGATGTGGGGCAATCTGGAGACAAGGGACATCCAGACTCACTCAATGTGTAGTTTCTTTGAGCATCAGAGAAAGACAAATCTGGTGTCGATGCTATTCCCTCAGCTGAGCTGGGGGTCCTTTTGTGCTGGGGGTCCTTTTGAATTGAGTTGGCAAATTTCTTTGGCCTAAGAAAATAGCAAGGCATTTGTTGCACAATTTTCTTAAGTCAGTTCAATTCCCCAGTTGAATTCACAGCTTGGGAGCAGGAACAGTGTAACCCAGCATTGTTGCAGAGTGCTTTGTTTTGTGAAACCATGGCTGAGGAGAGATTAGTGTCGGAAAGGAGGATGTGGGCATTGCGCACAATGGAAACTATTGGTTTGGTTGTAATTTTCTTTCTTATTCTGCTCAGGGAAACAGGATTTTTTATAAAGTAAATAAACAGGACTGCAGCAAGAATAGAGAAGTCTCCTATCCTGCTATATGTACCAGGTCATATAATCTCCTCACAACTACTTCTGACATGTATTTCTTCTTTAAATGGAAAGAATCCATACAGGCGCAAATGCTGAAAAAGAGCTTAGGTCAAAGGGTCAATACAGAATTGGAACCATGAATTGCAGAAGGACTAGAATCCATATAGTTGAACATGTTTATGGATCACCTCCCCTGCCTTCCCCTCCTACTCAGATTCATCATGCTAAAGATTGTAGTGTGATCTTTACAGGGCAACATGAACCACTTGGAGTGTAAAATTCTCCAAGGCAGGTTACTGACCTAAAAATCTTAGTAACAAAATGGGATGGAAATGCTGAGGGAAATATGCTTACCCTGTTTTAAATTATCAACTTTAAATTTCCAACACTCTTTACAGATTATCTCTGTTCATCTTACTGAAAAAAGTTTGTACTGTTTTCCTCCATTTTTTTTTCTATTATGAGATAACCTTTTTCTTATTGCTTTTACACTCCATTGCAGAGAAGTGGAAGCAAACTCTGGTCTCAGCTGTGTCATTTCAATGTCATTATTTCAGGCACAGAAAAATAAGCCAAATTTTCAGCACTATAACTGGCAACATCATTTCATTGAGTGGATCTGACTAATGAACTTTCTTATACATATTAGTATCTTAGATAAACTTAGAAAGATAATGGACATCTGGCCCAAATTTAACATTTATAACAGCAAAGCATGTTTTAGAAACTGATAAATATTGTTTTTTGTAGACTTCTGTATTTTTTCAAGTTTCAGATTATCTAAATAGACTCTAGACATCTTACTTAAAGTGCTTTATATTTTCAAGCATTGCCTGAGACAAAGAGTATGTCTCTGTTTTGATTTTTAAAGACATTTTCCTGGGTAAAACTCAGTAACCAAACCATCTTTTTTCTTTCCTTTTTTTCCAGTTGGTCATATTGCATGATGAATCTCACTCACCTGGCAGTCAGATTACAGCAATGATTACTAAAGCAAAGCTTAGCCACCCCTAACACTGTAGTAGCCACTGCCATCTCCACCAGACTGTGGCCAAGTATCAGTGTTACACGGACAATGCTTGATGAGACCAACCTCACCTGATGTCCCAGTCCTGACATGGTGGTTATGGACAGGTGGTGTGTGAGGCAGAGTCATTACATGTGTCATGAAGCTGGCAAAATGAACTTAAAGCCAACTAGATTTGGCTGCAGGAGTTGGCTGTGGCCATAGCTATGTTGTACTTTAGCTACCAGCATGGCCAACATTAGCAATGGTGTAGAGCAGGAGCAGTGCTGAGGTTGTCTTTCCTCATTATGCTGGCCAGCACCTAAGCTCCAATTTATTCTTTGTGCATCAGATAGCCCTCACAAAACAGAAAAAAAAAAAAGAGAGAGTTCAGCAGAAAAGAATGGTTTTATCTGACCACCTGGGATCCAGAAACCTGGCCAAGAGGTACACTGACTATTTCATCCACGATGTCTGGCCAGGCTGGCTCATGCTCAGAGCTTCACCATCCAAACACAGGTTGCTGATGGAAGGAGCACACTTAGGCATATCCACTTGCATGTGACCTTTCTATCACGTGGGTCTATGCCCACATTTCTACTGAAGTGAATCAAGCAATAGAAGAAAAGAAGAGCTATGCTTGAGGGATTCACAGTGATGCTGTAGTGACTTACCAAAACATTCCTGTTGCCCAGCATATTCAGTGAAAACCAAACAAGCATCCAGACAAATTGTGTATGGTGGCAGAAAGTTAGGCTGGAAAATAGTTTAACAAATTACCCTCTCTAGAAACAGAGTTTTAAATAAGATTCCAACAGGGAATGAGACAGGACAGAGCCATTCCTGGGCAGGGTATGTCCAGTTACCACTTTCTTCTTAGCTGTTCAGTGTCAGTTAAGGGGCGAACAAATCTGACAGTAATTGTCAATACTGAGCTAACATGAGAAATGGACCATCCACTCAAAATATTGACCCAGGATGGAAATACAGCCATGCCCTGTGTGAATTTGTAGAAAGACAGAGCCACAGGTCTGGTCAGCTTACTTTTTTTCCCAGATAATTTTTTATGTTTTGCTACAGAAACAGGAAATGTTTGATGTGAAGCATCTTTGAGACTTACTGTGACATCGAGAAACTTTGCACATTCTTAACCTTAAAGGCACATTCTTGGAATGATATCCAATAACTTTGCTCTTGGCTCCTCAGACAGGATGAAAAGTGTTTCCAGTGTGCGTCAATTCATTGTTTAAGTGCTTTGACTAATCGCTTCAGGTTAAAAAAAATAATCCCAAACCCTGCATCACATTCATTCTGGAGCAGACTGCATCCAGCTGCACTAGCAGCAAGCCAGAGCACAGGGTAAAGGACCCTTTACATACCTATTGCTACCCAAGCAAAGCTGCTCATGGTCCCCGAGCCCTCAGGATACCAGGGGCTGTTTCTTCTGAGCACCAGCACAAGTCCCAAAGAAGCAGAAAGCCCAGCAGCTCACAGAGGAGCTGGCAGTGCAGGCTGACAAAAGGTAGAAAGCTGCATACCTAGAGGTGCTGTAGCTGGGGGTATATCCCTTCTGGGTGCTAGGGACATGGGAGAGGAAACCTCTTTCCTTGAGATTTCCTCCTGGAATGCTCTTCCACACAGCCATTTCCACAAACTGATGTCTTGGGCTCACAGATAATTCTCTGCTATTAAATGTGAGCCTTGCACAAGAACAAAGGAGAGAAGAACTTGGGGACAGTGGTAGATGAAAAACTGGACATCAGCCAGCAATGTGCACTTGCAGCCCAGAAAGTCATTGTATCTTGGGCTGCATCAAAAGCAGCTTGGCCAGCAGGTCGAGGGAAGTGATTCTGTCCCCTTACTCTGCCCATGTAAGACCCCACCTGGAGTGCTGCATCCAGCTCTGCAGTCCCCAGGACAAAATAGGCATGGACCTTCTACAGTGGATCCAGAGAAGGGCTATGAAAGTGATCAGAGGATTGGAACACCTCTCATGTGAAAGAAGTCTGAGAGAGGTGGGGCTGTTCAGCCTGGAGAAGAGAAGGATCTAGGGACATGTTTTTGGAGCCTTTTAGTATAAAAGGTGGCTTATAAGAAAGACAGATAAATCCTTTTTACCATGATCTGTAGTGATAAGACAAGTGGTAATGGTTTTAAACTAAAAGAGGATAGATTTACATTGGATATTAGGAAGAAATTCTTTACTGTGAGTACCTGGAGAAGTTGTGATTATCCCATCCCTAGAAGTGTTCAAAGCCAAGTCGGATGGGCCTCTGAACAACCTGGTCTTGGAAGATGTCCCTGCCCATGGCAGGGTGTTTGGAATTATCTCGTCTTTAAGGTCCCTTCCAATCAAACAATTCTATGACGCTATGATTTTATGAATCCCATCTATATGGCACTGACAAGGCTAAGTTGACTGAACTTCTGTATAAGACTCAAGTACCCTTAAGCTGACAGAGATACGCATTGGTTTGCCCATACGAGGTTCGGAAACATCGTAACATCTCGGTATGCTTGCTAACACAACTTTCTAGATGGGGTAGGGCTGGGCTCAGCCCCAGCCAGTTTTATACATGCCTTCTTGGCATGTACTTCAGCACAAGTAAGGAAGAGGAAAGAGCAAGGATCACCACTTCAAACAGCCTAGTGCAGCCAAACTTGATTTAACCTGCCCTTCCTGCCAAGTCCTTCTGCCTGGATATGTTTCCTTCCTCCATCCCTTCCACACAGCTAATCTAACCTGGGAAGTGCATTCCCTTAGAGAACATCTTGGGGGAACATCAGTGGAGGAGACAAAGAGGGAAGCTGGCTGGAAAGGGATTGTGTGGGCAGAGCAAGGCACAACAGTGAGGAGGAAGTAAAGAGACGAGGCAGCATGGAGGACCAGAGCAAAGCCCTCCCATCACCTTCAGTCTATGACTGGATTTTCAAGCAGGGGACAAGCATAGAGGTGAACAGCTGAAGGCAAGAGACAGCAAAGAGTTATGAATTTGTGGGTGTCTTTGTTGGTAAGGCTGAGAGTCAGCTGCATTTTCAAAGAATCACAGAATACACTGAGTTGGAAAGGGCCCACAAGGATCATCCAGTCCAACCCTTAGCCCTGCACAGGATCATCTCAGAGTCACACCATGTGCCTGAGAGTATCATCCAAATGCTTCTTGAACTCTGTCAGGCTTGGTGCTGTGACCACTTCCCTGAGGAGCCTGTTCAGTCCCCAACCACCCTCTGGGTGAAGGACCTTTTTCTAATATCCAAAATAAACCTCCCCCAACACAACTTCAGGCCATTCCCTTGGGTCCTGTCACTGGTCACCACAGAGAACAGATCAGTGTCTGCTCCTCCTCTTCCCCTCACAGGGAAGCTGTAACTGCGATGAGGTATCCTCTCAGTCTGCTCTTCTCCATGCTGAACAGACCAAGTGACCTCAGCCACTCCTCATACAGCCTCCCGTATTTTGTGCCAGATGAAACCATTTAAGGGTCTGTGATTTTGTTCCTAGGATAACATATCATAATAGACTCGCAGCTCACTAAAAGATGTTCTGTGTTTGCCTGACCTCATTGGGGGAGACAGAAAAGTCACTTGATTAAAGAAGTAGGTATTATTTTAATTATTATTTTCCTGATACAGCCATTTATCCATCCAGTAGCACTGAGGAAAATTAAAGGACCTTGTGGTTGTAGATAAACTTCTCTAATACTAAAGGACAATAATTGTTGAGGCATTTTCACCTTTTTTCAAATAGCTTGGTATATCAGTACTTTATTTGTTGCTGGAGATCTAGAGGAAATTTTGATATCTGGCTTTAACAGTGCCCTGGATCCAAATATCTCACAAATTTGAATGTTTCAATGAAGATACAGCTGAAGCCAAATGTGATACATATCTTAATGTCTTTCTTCTCACTAAGGCCATTTAGTCCTTCATCATCTCAAAGGTAACTTGTTGCTCCAGGGTATACTGAGGATGAACCAGAGTCTTGGTTCTTGAAGCAGAGTAGGTAGCTTTGAATACCCTCCAGGTGAGATAATACGAGTGAAATTAAGTAAACCTGAGGGTTCACACCCTGAGAAGGGAGACCTGGAATACCTCAGTACTGACAGAAAGAGGCTCAGTTTAATTTCAGAGCTAAATGGTACCACTCCTACTAAATATCATACCTGTCTCCTGTAGGACATCCCCTTCCTACCACACTGCAACTGGCACTGGAGACAGGAGACTTGATTCTCATACTTAGACCTGAAAAAAGGATTGTTATCAGATGAATGTATAAAATGTAGGCATTTCATCCAAGCTGGCTGTAACTAGCCCTTTTTATGGTCAAGTTAAACTCTTTTGTATTGTTGGTGGTGAAATGATTCACTGCTGTAAAATTTCTTAGGTGGCTGCTGTTCAGACAGGATGCGTTGGAGGTGTTAGAAGAGGACAGGAAGAGCTGTTCTCTGCACAGGCAATCTGCGGGTCACCAAAGATTGCATTTTTAGTAAAGAACAAAAACGAAAGGTCAGATTCTGACTACTTCCTTGTTCCATCGGTGGTAACACTGCATCCATGGATCTGGCCTTCCTTGCCCAAGTGACAGAAAAATTTTCTTTTAATGTATTGAATCTGAAATACAGGTTTTAATAATGTAGATGACAGATGTTTTCTACTCTAGTTCTCACCCTGATGTAACTAGGAATGCTTCATGCTGGGTATGTGCTGGATGGCATTGTTATGAAGAAAATACTTCTGCTTAGCCAAATGTCCCACTTAGTCAAGCAAACTCTAAGCCAAAAACTTAGAAAAGGGCTTTTATTATCTAGTGGTCGTGGGACTGGCAGGAGCTGGAAGTTGTTGCATTCTTAACAAATAAGATTTCAGCCCAATGTGTTTCTTTTCCAGGGGTGGAATGGTTCAGACCAGTGAGCAGTATGAATTTGTGCACCATGCACTGAGTCTGTATGAAAGCAGACTTTCTGCAGAAGCTGTCCAGTGAAGCCAAGAAGCGTAAAGCCGATGTCAGTCTCTTGAGGTAATTTGTTCCATTACCTACCAGCAGTTTCTTCAAGGAGTTTACTGCAGTGGGAAAGACGGCTTTGAGGCCAGCTTCTGAAAGGATTGTGGATGGTTTGGCAAAAGTATAGAGATTGCTGGACCCTTACTATATATGAATGTATTGTGAGCTTCCCAAAAATGATTCATAAAGAAGGTACTGTACTGAAACTACACATGAATTCTGTGTATGTATCTAAAGGTGGGTTTAATTCTGTAATGCTGATATCTGCCATATGGAATGTATGAATGTGCTACTGCTGCAGTCAGATGGACATTGGGACTTCTACAGAAGAAATGTTTAACAAGTGTATAAATGCTTTGACGTTTGCAAACTGTCTTGTGAATGGACTGTCAGCTGTACTGTAAAGTGCTATTACTGATTATGTGGTGAGCTTGTTTCTTGGCCACATAATATTCTTGCTGCTAAAATTGCAAGTGTTCAATTACGGATTAAAAAAAAAGGATGAGATAATTAAAAAATTAAACGTTTTGCTTTTGAAAATATTGAAAGGTAGTTAATATTTTATATGGAAATATATGTTCTTCATAATATTACCTATTAAATATGTATTTACTGTAGGTCTTACAGAGCAGTTGCAGAGCACAATGTCTGTTATTCAGTGTGTTTGTATTTACCCTATACTGTTGATTGTCTTAGAATATGCTTCTGCTACAGACCCAAATCCAGTGTATTTGTAAATTGTGTAAGTCATTCTACTTTTAAAAGAACTTTGTAGCATATATTAAATGGTAAGGATTTTAAATATTTGTCCGTCTTTTAATAATGTGGAAATTTTTGCATATGTTGTTTATCTGCTCTATCTCTTTCAGTAAGAGATAGATACCTTTGGTGATATGGACTATTTCATGACAGGTTATACAAGAAAGAAAATGCTGCTATGACTGTTTCCTTTACTGTTCAGTAAGAGTTTGTTTTTAAGAGATATGCAAGGTTGGCATTATGACTTACAGCACTGGGAGGTCTGTTTACAGGGTATAATGAGTTTTTAATGCAGTGATGTTGACTTTGCTTCATACTGCTAATAAATTACACTTGATATAAAATACTAACTGAAGTCTCCATTCTTGCCTAGATTAGTTAATGCCCCACACACTCTTGTACCCTCATAAACAGGCTCCACCCAGCACAGTTTGGTTAACCTCCACCATGGCTTCATACACTTGGGAACCATTCCAGAGGACACAGGTGCTCTCCCACTGACACGGAGCAAGGTGCACCACCTGATGGGAAGGCAAACCCAGCATAATTTGATTCCTCATGGGGAGTTTCTGTAAGACCCGATAGAGATACCAGAGGTTTGCCTCCTCCTTTTCCTTCTCCCTCACCCTCTACTTGGCTTTTAGAACTTGTAGAATTAGAAGTATCAATACTGAGATTTTGCTTGATTATGTATAGTTACAAAAAATATGTGTTTGTTCCCTGGATATTACAAGATATACTTACCCAGCACTATCCAGATAACCTCCAAAATTGTAATATTTCACAGGCAACAAATTACACAAAACTATAATCACATTTCTTTTAGTCTAAAGAGTTTCGATATAGTCTGTATCAGTTTCCCAGGTGTTTGAAAACCTTTCTCTCTTTTGCTTGTATTTTTCCAAAATAAACGAACTAGTACACTCTGAAGAATCATGTAAAAGGACAAAGTGCTGTAAAACTCCCCAAAACAATTGAATAGAAGGAAGTGCTCGTCACTGACTTTTTCCCCCTGTGAAGGCACATTTCCTTCCTAGCCTTCGCTTCACTTATCTGAGGTGGATTTTTTTAAGAGAAGCGTGGGGAGTTGCTAAAGGGAAAATGGATTCTTTATTTCACGTTCTGGTTTCTACCTGTCTTGCCTTGACATTTTCAGGTAAGTGTCTCTCCTTACCCTCCCTCTGCCATGTTGCTCTTTCTGCCACTGAGCAGAACCCTCCAACACAGCTGGTGACTTTATAAAAGAGTCACCTCTTTGCTGTGGTTCATACAAGAGGAATGGGGGGGCAGGGCCAACATAGACCATTCTGTTTAGATTTCTTTCCAAAGGAAAATAAACTGTCTCCTTCTATGCTGGAGATACCTCTTCTTTTTTTGAGAAGATCTCCTGATAGACAATCCAGGAGATGAGTTTTGGGACAAAATCTTCTAAATGGAGGTTCCTATCTTTATACTTTGTGAACTGTCAGAGACAGGAGCTTTCTGCAACGCTTAGTTAGAAAATACCCAGGTCTGTAAAAACAGGGGTTTGACAAACATCAACTATAGGAAATAAATAGATGTTTAGTTTAGTACTTTGTAACTAGTGAGGCTAGAAATGTTTGAGTAACTGAGATTAAAAAAGAGAAACTAAACATGATATGGCAGGGAGGCTGCATTTGAAATAACCAGTTCCGTGTTCCGTAGCTTTGTGGTGTTTTGATGAATGCATTGTAGTTCTCTTCATTTGAGTATTTTGTGTTGATCTTTAAGTGTGGTGACACAGAAAGCTAATCTGACATGAATTGGAATGGTCACAAAACTAACAGCTAGAGATGTTGGAGTAAATCCAGTAACAGAGATGAACTTCCTATCAGTAAAGAACCTCCATTCCTGTAACGACACAGGCACTGAAAGGCACACAGATTTGTGAATATCTTCTTACATGTTTTGTTCAGAAACACTTTGAATTTTACTGAAACAACTTCCAGGAAGCAACTTATATTTTAAAATGTCTGTGTTGTAAAACTGAAAAAGAGACTGAGAACTCGTATAGATCTTTGTGTGCTTTCAAGCAGAGGAAATGAAGTATTTAGAACTGGTATTTGAAATTAATAATTCTTGGATTTATTTTATATCCAGGTGGGTTTTTTTTTCATTTTTGTATGTAGTGAAGGCCAAGGTGACCTTACCACAATAGTTTGCTTTTTGCATTCTCATTATTTACATTACCAGCACTTGCATCATGTGAGTGGTGTGTTTGGGTGTTTTTTTTCAAATAGATTCAAGTTATAGAATGTTTCATGAAAAGTTCAACACATAGAAAATGGAAGAGAGATTTATTTGCTGATGTATTTTAAATAATCAACAATTTGCTTTTGTTAAATAACCACCTGTAATCTACTGTACTTTTCTGGAATTTTCCTTTTCCAGAAGGGTTTCTGATTATCCATGTCCAGAAACAGCAGTGTCTCTCAGAAAAGAGAGGAGTCATTATGGAAAAGTGCAATATGACCAGCCTCAGCCAGAAGTGGCAGTGGACAGCAGATGACAGGCTCCTCCATGTGAAATCTGCCCAGTGTCTGAGCATCTCTACACGCTCTGCTCTGTCATCTCGTAGCATCATCGTTGATTGTCCCCAGGCAGTGAGGTGGACTTGCCACGAGGATGGGCTCCTGAAGGTGGCCAACAGCTCTCTCTTTCTCACAAAGCAAGGTCAGAAGGTAATGGCCAAGCAGAGTAAAAAATACCTTCATGCATGGATGCAGCTAGAAGCCAGTGAGACGGGAAAACCTGTTTATGTAAATCTGTGCTCAAAGCAAGGTGAGTTACTCCTTCAAGGAAGTATCCAGGAATTTTTGGTAATAAAAATGTCTCTGTTATGCTAACTCAAATGTGAAACTTATGATATTTTATTAATACAGAAAAATGTTTTTCATGGTTGAAAATTGTTTAGAGAACTTTAAAAGACCAGCTGAGATGAGTGCTGTCTTTCTCACAACTGGTGGAGGTTTTAAGCCATTTTATATTTGCCGGATGTCTCTCCTCTTCTCTACTCCCAATCTTTGGAACAAACTGCTTATGTGTAAACTCAGTTCACTACTATTGTGTCATTTCCTTCATTCATTTCTAAACAGATTTATGGGTACTAATTCCTAGTCCTTTTAAAAAGTGTGAATGTATAAAAGTCCTTCTCCTCCCCAGTCATTTTATCATACAAATCCAGATTCAATCTGTCAAGAGCAAGAACACATTCAAAGATACCATGAACAGTTCAGATGAGGTATGCAGGCAGTTATTTCCTTGACAGCTGCATGAAGAGAGGCCTAACAAAGTTAAAGTACCCATACATCCTTTTCTTAATCATCCATCGGAGGAGACGCAATTTAAGACCAATAAGCACTTGTACAATTGTCATGAGATATTAAAGCACACTCTTGGCTATTTACTGTGCTCAGTCCTTAATTTTCCTGAAATTCTCTCCACAGATAGGCCTGTAAATCCATTTTAAGTGTGTAAGTTATCTCATTTTTGACAGCTCTGAGATGCTCTGCTGAGAAATCAACAGAACATTATAATCCTCAATACCTAACTAAGAATTTCAGAAATATAAAAACTCATAAAGAGTGGAACCAGTGCAAAGATATTAATTTTTCAAACAAAATCTAATGCCTCCAGTTCTGGTCTTGGCATCCATATGCATGTCAAAATTTTCAATGTTAAATGTATAAAATTAGTCTTCCAAGAACATCTATCAGCTTTCAGTAAAAGCAGCAGTGGATTAACCTAAAATAACATATTTGGTCTATATTAATCTAAGATAGTAAAAACTTGGCAAAATCTTTGGAGCTGAAATGGCCGTAAGTTTTTCTACTCCTGACTAACGCCATGTTTAGATACAATTTACCCTCTGTTTTCATAGTACTCATAAAAATAATTATAGTTTGACATAAGAGTAACTCAATGAATTGCATTCTAAACATCTTATCAACCCAGATAGAGTACAGGCTCCAAAACCAACAACTGCAACTACCTTTTATTTTGGACCTTACTCAAATGTCAAACATGATTTTTCCGAGCCTAGGGAAAGTCTGAGGTTGGATTTGGATTTCAAATCATCCATCTGAGATGTACATGTTTTGCAACACTCTTGACCTAAATGACTGTTTGTGGAAGTCAGGATCAGTTTGGGCATGTATCCCTTCTCTGTTCATTCCAAGATGATTTTAAATCCAACAGAAAGCAATCCTTCTCGCACAAACCCATGTTTGAATTTGGCCCCTGGCTGAAACAGCTAACATGAAGAAGGGCCATGAGGTATCAATCTCCTTTGAGAAAGTGAGACTTCATTTCCCATCAAATCCATGAGGAGATTCTGGGCAGTGAGAGAAATTGCCTCAGGAGTGCTAAGGCCTTCTTTTCAGCAGCTCACTGTTGAGTTCAGAACTTCTCTAAGCCCAGAAACCAAGAGAAGGGACAGGAATGGAAACAGAGAGGAGGAAAAGGTGGGGAAGGTGAAGAGGTAGAGGGCAGGAAGACTGAGAAGAATGAAGACTGTTGCATGTAAATAACACTTGCATAAAAACTGCCTTCTGTTTCATGTCTGGAGACCACCCAGAGCACCACTAATGCTGTCACACTTACACTGATGTCACTCCTGAGTTGTGTGAGCAATTCTTACAAGCTTCTTTTGTTCTGGGTAGATTAATTTCAATTAGATATCCAATTAAAGAACAGATGCAATGCTATGTGGCACCTCTGTGACACCTCCAAACCACTGCTGACCAAAAATTACTCACTAAATGGAGAATGACTTAAAAATAAGGAGACACAATGCCAGACTCTATGCAGCAGTCACACACTGAGATCTAGAGATTGTCACAGCCTATAGAGCAGTCTGGATGCAGAAGGTGACATGAACTGTTTTGTAATATGATGCTCTCCATTGCATTTCTCTTATATCATAAATAGCAGGGACAACCCTAGAGCTATGTATATCAAGACATTCAAAACGGCAGCTGATTTTGTGGAGGAGAAAGGTTTTATTACTTACTGTTATGTGCCAAACACTTTAAGAACCATAGTGGGATCTACAAAGATATATGTCAGACAAGGAATGCAAATAACAACTACAGCATCCTTCTCTCTCATTTTGTTTTCACTCTAAAATAGACAAAATAACAGATACCATGTATAAGACAAAGTCTGATGTGCCATTTGACATTCACACTGTTCCTGCTCCTTTTCTACCCTTGTTTCTTGCTTAGTATCTTCTCTTTCATGTGGACTTCTCTCTTCCTCTTATCCACTTTTAAGTCGACCTTCTTCATAATCAGAACCTCAGCTTATCAAGTTTACATCCCACTGCTGATTCTTCAGTGGATGAGTTGGAGCACAGAAGGGACCAAAGGAGTGCATGCTCCAAACCACTGGAGCAGCAGTAGCAACAGCAGAACGTGGAAAGGGAAGACACGTGAATCCTCCTGGGACTCTTAGAAAGGTGGAAGAGCACCAAAGAAAGGTGGTAGAAGCACAGAAAAGGCAGCAACTCTTACCCATTTTTGAGATTATGTAAATATCTTTCCACACCTTTGGTGTTTGTAGTGACTGCAATAATCCAGCCATAGGTTCACTACAGGTTGGAGGTTTGTGTGTGTATCTTTTACAAATTTCTCCAGGATAAATTAGAACAGCAATAATCAATATTTTCATTCCACCTTTGAGTTGACCTGAAGCATTTTTCCTAAAAGACGTTCAGTCATATACATTTTTACCTCTCTGTAATATTTTTATAGGACTTTTTAAGCAAAAGAGTTTGCTAACATTCATGTGAACCCGTGAAATATAAAAAATTGCTTGAACGTTCTTTCTTTAGTCAAAGCAATAAATGGCTGACCACTTTTGCTGAGCTCCACCTGGACAAAGAGCGACATCAATTTTAAATTCTTGGACATAATTACAAAACCTTGTACAGAATCCAATAGCATACGGACAGAAGCTGAAGGATAAATATGGTTTTAGATTTTCTGAAAAGAAATGGAGAAATCTGCAGCGTGGCCTAGGTCTTTGGTTTTTGCAAATTTTCAATCTCATTGAGCACAAAGAATATAGAACAAAATCAGTTCAGCTACTTTCATAGGGAAAAAATGGAACAATAGGAACGGCTTCTCAGAACAATCAGGAGTAAGGCAAGTCCTGCTTTATGATTTCATCTTCTCCTGCAAGTGGAAGCAAAGATGCCAACTCCAGACAACTCTGATGGCATTTTTCATTATTACATTCTCTCTCTTTATTTTGTGTGAACCTCTGTGTAGAAGCTGGAGTGGGTTTTTGCTTCTAAGTGTCAAAAAGTAGGTGTCTGAAGGAAGGGCTTATTTCAGTTGTCTTAAGATAGGCGCTTTTTGTCATTTGAGATGCTCTGGGATATTTCACCTGATCTCTGACTGCCAGCCCAGAAACACAAAAGTTTCCCATAGGTGTTAGGAGAGCCCTTAGCAGCGGGCCCGAGGGCAGGTCAGATTCTACTAGATTTAAGCAACTGAACCAAGCCCTAGATATCTACACAGTAGCTTACTTTCTGAACTCTTAATAAGTAGAGGTGTAATCCATGGGGTTAGTAGAGTCTAGATGCCCTTCAGTGACCCAAAATCCACTTCAGGGTGAGCTGTGACTATCCTGAGTGTCAGAAATAGGGGTGGTACAGCAGTGATGTTATCATCAGAGATACAACTGGGATGTTCTGCTACCACTGGTGCTGAAAGAGCATTTCAAAAACAAGCAAGTAAAAGAGCAGCTCAGGATTAGACTAGTGTTTGGACACATTTTACCTCTCTACCATGAGATACAAATATTGCTAACTTCTACAATATTCAAATAAAGAAGGTAAAATATTTTCAAGAAGTACAGATTTTGCAGCTTTTGAAAGGTGTACATTGAATGGGAAAGAAAGGACATTTAGAGGACTTTGTTCTTCTGTCATACTCTTACATACAACAGAAATCTGAAATATGTTTTTTAAATAGTCTGTATTTTTGCAGTCTATTTACTAGTAGACAGCTAAAGAGATAAAGGGGTCTTAAAGCAACCCCTTCTAGTTTCAAATCTTGCTGTGAGTTATATGCAGTATTACAGAGTATTTTGTATCTTACACACTGGATATCTGATTCATTTATGTTTTACTAGCAATTCAGCAATTCAGTACTTTAATAAGGTAGGCAGATTGATGCAATGCAAGCTATTTTAGAAAGCTGCACTCTGCCAGCTTGCCTAAGTCTGAAGGCAGCACTGTAGCCTTTTCAGTACTTGACAACTAATCAGTGCTCTTGCTAATCATACATGTGAAATGTATGGACTTCCTTTTGTAAGCAGCCTGCTGCTGTGCAGACGGATGCAGTTTGCAGTACACCCTGTGGATGAAATATGCACTTAGTCAGAATGTCATAATTTCTCCTGGGTTAGCTACTGATGATTACAATGTTATGTTCACACACTGTATATCATTCAGCCACTAGCGATCAGTGTCAGTGTCAGTGCTGCTTTTCTGCTCCCATGAACAGTTTTATGAGTGATTTCCAAAGAGACTTCTAGAACAATGCTAAACACTTCTGAAAAATCACACCGTTGAGATTTCTGTGTACTTTACTAATGTCCAGGCAGGAGGTGAGGGGTTTTTGGTTTTTGGAACTCAAGTTGTGTAGAAATCTGCCTACACGAGCCTTATAATATGCAGGTGTTTGTTTTTTTTTAAGTGCCTGCTATTGAGGAAGGGTTATGAGGGTCCTTATTCTAGGACCACACTAGTGGTTTTACTTATTAAGAGAATACCAACATGGATTCTGACTTTCTTGAAGTGAGGGCAGATATGAACCCTGCTAGTCAGTCCACTGTACGATCTGTGGGAAGTGCTGGTACACGTATCTGAAGTTTCAGTATGGCACAGTGCTATACTCATGATACATTACAGGTAACAGGCTGTAGTCAATCTTTGCTGGGAAAGATCCTTTATCTGGAAACCCAGAATAGTCCCATGCTTAACAAGATGAGTTGGGTTGTGCAGTGACCCAATGCTTGTTCCTGGTACCTCCTTGGACTGATGGGACTTTTCTGAAGACCAAGTTTCCAGGACAGTCAAGCTCTCTCTTTGGCTCCTGCACCAAGAATGCCAGCTCTCCCCTGGCTGCTGAGTCCCATAAATGTTTCTGGCAGCACCAGCTTCCTTTCTATGGAGGAGCAGCTTTCCTAAAGCACAATTGCCCTGGAATGCAAAAGCCTTCCTGTTGGAATTGCTGCTATTTGTCTGTAAATTAAGCCAAGGGTTTTTTTAATGTGTTTTTAAGTTGGGTGTGTCAACCTATATTTAGGAATCCAATTGTGGTCTTTTTTCCTAGGCCATTGCTGACCACTCTGATGTACTTTTTCTTCAGCTGTCCTTCTATCAGTAGGTTTTACTTCCTGCTGAACACAGAGATATCTGAGAGGCATGGAACCAGCAGGCCTAATTCTTTCCAAGTCCTTGGGGCTAGGATTTCTGGTTCCCTACCACAGGCTTTCAGAGAACCACAACTAATAGGAGATCCCCAGGAACAGGTCTGGGCTTTTGTCAGCTAACAGATTTGTTGCAGCAGCTGATGAGAGCTTGAGCATATGGCTGTCCTTGTCCTTCTAGTGGGAACCATGATGGTATGTGACACAGGACCACAGCAGACTACACACCATAGGCACTGTGCAGGGGGTTCTGCAAATGCAGCAGCATGAGGACGATCATGCAGTGTTGGACCAGACCTGAGGTTTCATTAAAACACTTTGCATACGTGTAAGAGAGAAGAATTAGATCTGTAGTATTCTTTTCACTGCCTTGATTTGGAAAAATATTTGATCAACATTTTTTGTAATTACATGGAGACTCAGAGATCTTTTTATTTCCAGGGAAGCACAATTAGATAAAAGGAGAGTAAATATTTAATCTGGGTACCAACCTATTCCAGCAAACCAACACTTTTCAAGAAGATCCACAACCATGTACCAGGTGAATGTACTCGTACACATCAAGCACAGGAAACACTTGCATGAAAGGATCTCATACTAGGGTTTACAGTTTCAGTTTTATTTCTCAGTGCAAAAGAGAGTGCTACAAATTTCTCTAGATAAACATGTTAACATATGTATTTACACATATACAAGAAAACTCATCAGGATGATTTCATGGAAGTTCACCTACTGATCCTTTGGGTAAGAGGTAATCACATGCTGGCCTGCTAAGACATCATAATTGCACACCAAGTAATTGCATTTGGAAGCTTCTGCTGCAATTTAACCTAGTAATTACTTTTTCTTTTAGAGGATTTGTGAGCTAAAACTGTTATAAATGGCAACCAGCCCAGTGGCTCAGTAGCAAACAAGGTTCTGTCATGCTGGATACCCCAGTTCAAGGACACATTAAGTGTCTTGGGCATTGAGCCAATGCACCCTTGCTGTGCTACAGCAATGGCAGGGCAGTTTTTGTGAGAAGGGGCCAGTGAGTAATTCCAATTGCTTAGCTGAAATGTGATGCTACCAGATGGAGAGGCCACCACAGCTTGAACCCTGCCTTCACAACCACAAAGAAAGGATATTAAATACATACCAATGGGCAGGAAGAGCCATGAAAATGTGGAGGAAAAATGTGTAGTAAAATCTTTCCTGAGCTTTAATTGCAACTTTGGCTTCCTCTGAAGGATACGTGACTAAAAAAGCAAAGCCACCATCATATTCACAGATACTTCAGTTAAATGAGAGATTGTTAGCTAAGCCTTGGAAAGGCAGCACTCAGGGACTAGCACGGTCTCTGCATAGGACTGATTTTAAAAAGCGAGAGGAATGTCCCATGTGGGCACAAGGAACTTACCTTGAACAAATATTTCAAACAAAAAACAATTATCTCGAACCAATCATCTTGAAAAATTATCCTGAACAAAGTCATATTTTACACTTAGACCAACAAAAGGCAGATGAGAATCTGGCCTGTGTACTTACAAAGCGGCAGAAGGAGTTGACAATATAAAGCTGATCCTGCATTACATTTAATAGGTCCAAGCAAATGAAAAAGCTGTGAGTGAAAACATTGTGCTGTTAATGACAAAGTACAACCTTTCTTCTCTTCACTTCAGAATCACTGATAGACTATCTTTAAAATGAATGGTATGAATGTTCAGGGAAATGATCTTCTTTCTCTTTTGTGCAGACTTTGGTATTGATGCAATAATACATGTTTGCACTGAAAACAAAAAAATTATAGAACTGACAGGTACACTTAAACTACTTAGAAGTTGTATCAGTCACATTTATTGAATCTAATGAATTGTTTATAAAAATTTAGAGCTGATTTTAATTACTTTTCCTTGTTTATCTTAGATCTCCAAGGTGCAGACAGTTCTGTATGGAGTACCGGAACTACATCCCCTTCTTCAAATGCTGTTACTTCTCGGTCTGAAAATATGCTGAAGAGTAGCACAGAGATGTTCCTCAGAAATGTGACTGAACACATCAGTAAAAATCATACTGAAAACCTCTATTTTGACTTGAAATCTGCAGTAACAGAGAAAACCTGGATTACAACAACCACTCTTCAATACTACAGCACTACAGAAGAGGTAAGCCAGAAGAATTACTGATTTTTACTAAGCCTATTCTACTCTGTGGAGCCCAAGATCTATTACAGGTGAATGTTTTGTGGGTTTAAAAAAAAACAACAAACGAATGAACAAAAAACAGTCACAGGACTAAGCTTTGTGGTTTTGGTGGAATGCGTTGTTTTGATGTTCATCCTGACAGTGCCCTTTACTAGAAGCATAGCTGCAGAAAAATTCTGCCTCTTCTGTTACAGCCCAGTCCTGGTGTGCACAATGCATTGGGAAAATCTCTAAGCTCAAGGGAATGTATCAGGATGTGAGAGGAGCAATGGAAAGCTCACGAATGTGGCAGGAGCCACAGGAGCCTGTGGATGGATTGCTTCAGTGAATCAGGCTCTGTCATTGGCTTGTTGCATGACATGAGAGTCTAGCTCTAACAACACCCTAAATTAGGGGTTTGCAATGTATGCAATGACCTTATTTATGGATAATTGAGTCCTAAAATTATGGATATTTAATTGAGTCCTAAAATTATGGATATTGTTTACAGATCAAAGCAAGAGAAATCTGAATGCTTTAACTTGCCTTAAAAGGAACTCTGGCCTTGGCCATGGTCAGTTTATCTACTGACTGATAGACAGAGTGAAGACACACAGATGCTTCTTGATCTCTGCTGTGTTGAACCACAAACTGCCCTGGCAGAGGAGGGGGATGGGGCTGCCAGCCTCAGCTATAGGAGGAAGAAATGGCAGGCATTCAATACCTCCAAATCAATTTCCAGTCTTTCTTTTCTGCAAGACTAAACTCAGTAATCAGAGACCGAATCTGGAATTACCATTGGCAAAATGTGCACAGGCAGTTAGAGCTAGAGCATGCAGGACATTATAGGTCATTATATCACTATCATCACATAGGAGTTTAGAACTGAAAATCCCTAAATTCCCTGGGGCTTCTCTTCCAGGAAACCACACTACTCTCAATGTATTGGGGCAGGCAAACATGTTTCAGTTACACTGTGTGTTGCTGTGGATAAGACTAAGAAATGTCTTTTGTATTTAGAAAGGATGTAGGCAGTGTCAGGGCCTTTATGTAAACTCAATGGTTTATGGACCCTGATGCTGCTGCTCTAGTGCTGATGGGGGAAGGGACCGAGCTGATGATGGATGCACTGCACCTCATTCCATACCTGATGCAGGCAGTCCTTTTAAAATGTGATTATTGTGGCTTGGTACAGACAGGCTGAGCTAATGCCTTCTGTCCATATAGCATATTTCCTGCACAGAATATTTGTTCCTTCCAAATGGAAATGTCCTATAAAATCTTGTATTAGCCAAACTGCCTCAAGCACTCCTATTAAATAATCCCACCAGAGCTAGAGAAATGGCATCATTTGAACAGAAAACACTGCCTCCTGTGTTCCTCCCCCTCTCTCCCACATCACCTTCTGATCATGTAATTTGTACTGACCAATTGCTTAGGTTAAAACTTTCAAACCAGAATTATGATGATAAGTGTATCAATTTAAAAAAAAATAATAACTTTCCCTTGGAGCCACCAGCTGCCTCTGGACATTTGTATCTAGATATACCAATTTAGACACACAAATTTAAAATCTTCAGCCTCTATCTCTGTTTGCTAGTCTCTAGAATGGACTTAAAAACAGGATTTTGTCAAACTAGCAGGGACGTTTAGAGGATTGACTGGATTTAACCCAATACTTTGAAAACACATAGACTGAGTGCTGAGTATTATTTTGAGGAAAATAATACCTTCTATGAACTGCATTTGCCAAGGCTGGGCCCTCTTATTTGTAGAAGTAAAGCCTTTATGTTATTTGGCTGTGTGCATACCTTTTTCGGGGGGACAATAGTGGCATTTCAATCAAACAAAATGTTTGGTTTAGAACTGCCTTGTATTTCAAGTAAAACTGCAGCTTGCACTTTGAATCCATGACAAAAGCTATGCAAAGCCCATTTCCTCTTGATTAGTGGGACAGGGAGGTTGGTGTTAAAAAAAAAAAAGTCAGGAAACCCTGGGAAAGTGTCTGAAAGGGACTTTGGAGCCTGCTATTAGAGACACGTCCGGCAACTCCCAAAACTCACTTCCAGTTCTTTTTTCTTTTTTAATTAGTTTCTTGGCTTGCCACTCAGATCAGTAAGTGTTAAAGACTGTGTGACTGCTGATCTACTAAAAGCCCATTTATTCAATACCAGTCTGGAAATAATTACTTGTATTATGTTGGCTATTCTATATAAATATATTGCCACCAGTGAAAGGTGGATCCCTCCTGTTTTATTCCAGTGCTGGAATAGGCATCTGTATCAGACCTTATCCTTGCAGCAGCTTTTGCTGGATAACATACAGAAGGAAATCTCAAAACCTATAAGAAGCCAGTACTTTCCAACTGATACAAAAAGGTAAAGATTTTATGATAGCAAGAATAAGAGTAGTAAAGTAAGAACTAAATTATGAGCACTTGTGAGAAGCAGTAACATCATTTTCCTCCACTCATAATCTTAAGTTAGCTGGAACAGACAAACAGACATTTATTTCCAAAAAGTCTTTAAATTTTACTTGTGGTATGTTCCATTTTTCCCTTGAACTTTATGTTTGCAGTCTTGATCATGTTTTTTTCCCTTTTACATATTACGTCTACTTAAATAACTTACATCTAAAAGTACGCATTATATCTTCCCTGCAAATTCAGGTTATGAATGTTTTCCAAACTCCTTATAATAATGTGAGTTTTGCTTTTCAAGAAAAGACAGGTTACTTGGAATGTTATAATTTTCAGAGAGGAGTTTGAAGTAATCCAAACATCCCAATAAGCCTTCAGATTTGCATTTCTCTAATGCTGGAAAAATACTGGTGTGGTTTATGTCATGAGGTCCAAAAAGCATGATTATCTAAAGATGAAATCACACTGTAAAACTCTCTCATCTTGAATGATTACAAGATATCTATATCATTTTATTCCCAGTTCAAGTCTAACAAACACACCTTGTGTTTCCCATCAATGGTATGTTTATCCCTGTGGTAGCTCGTGGCTTGATCCCTCCTCCTGTATGAAGTATGTAAAACATCTCTTCCGGGGGAGTTCTGTTTCTGCAATGGACTTGAGAAGGGAGTAACAATCAAAACACATATTTATATTGTCACCAAAGGTGATGTTGATAAAGTTGTTAATCATCCTAAGCTTTGCAGAGTAGAGCCCTGCGCTTCCAGTACCAGGTCTCTTGGACCAGGCATGGAGGTCCCCTGGGACAGATGAAGTTTTCTGTAGGTACAGGTAACCATGGGTGCTCAGACCTTTAGTTTCAGAACAGAAGAATGAGAGCTAAGGTTTTGCAGACACTTGTATTTTGTTTGGCAGGCTGATGCCCAGAAAAATTCTAGAGCAGCAGCTCCCCTAAAAGGCAGACTAATGTCTATAAAACTAGAACATTTTTCTCCCTAAAATGGGGCAAAAGTGATAGAGACAGTGTTGAATTTTTTTGAGGTACTGCTTTAAAAAGTTAAAATGCTGTATATCATGCAGTACTAAAAGCTGCAGAAATGTGCCATTCCCACTGAAGAAAGTAAATGTCAAATTCCCTCCCCTTTATGCAGTCCCAGACTCCCTCCATGGCTGCTATTGTCTATTTGAATACCTGGAGGTGCAAAACACCTCTGGCTACATTTCTTCTCCCTCACCCCACATACACACATACATGTTTTTTAAGAGGCTGAAACCAAAATAAGGAGGAAATGGGCATGCATGGCAGAAATGGAAAGTTTCCATTTTGGCAGCAGCCAGCTCAGAGTTGTGCGCAGCTCTTTTGGTGCAGTGTGAAAACAGGGAAACTTTCATGCTTTCCATGGTGTGTATAATTTTAGCTTGGGAGCTATTCCGGGGACGTGGGAAGGAATTGTTTTAAGGATGCAAGTCCATGCAAAGAAACAGCTGAGATGACTTGGCTGCTCAAAGACAGAGTGCTCTTGTGCTGTCCGCAGCAGCTCAGTGTCAGACTCTGCTGGGACTCTCCTGGACGCAGGGCCTCCGGTCGCCGTGCCATAGGGCCAGGGAGAGGATGGAGGCCTTGATGCTCTATGGCTAACCCCTAAAAATGTCAGTGCTGGAGAGTCAGGAGCTGGAATGGCAGGTTAGTGACAGCTGAGGCCAAGAGGAGGGTGTGCTAGAGGCAGGGTGGCTGTGAAGAGTGGCAGGCGTGAAGAGAGAAGGATATGCCATGAGGTGCCACCAAATGAGGCAGGTGTGAGCAGAAGAGTCATATGAGGCAAGGCAGACAAGCGGCAAGGTGGGCATAAGATGAGACAAGCATGTAACAAGGCAGCCACGAGGTGAGGCAGATGGAAGGTGATGATGGTGTGAGGCAACGCAACCACGATAAAAGGCAAGACAGCATCAACTGAGGTGCAGCCGTCGTGATGCAAGTGCTGCCCCCAATAACAAGGGCAGCGCGGAGCGGCCGAGGGGCCCCCGTGCTCCAGGCGGAACGCTTAGGAAGACAAGACCCAGAGAGCCGACACGAAGAGGAAGCACCGAGGAAGGAAGGGAGGTGGGTGGGAGCGGAGGCAGCAGGAAGGTGGGATGCACACGGCGAGGGGCGGCACCCCGGGGCCCGCGGCCTGCCCGGTGGCGGCGGGTCCCGCTCTCCGCGCTGCGCCCCCCGCCGCGGGACGCGAGGAAATCGCCTCTTGATTGCGGAAGTCGGCGGGAAGGGCTCCGGCAGAGTCAGCCCGGGTCAGAATGGCAGCGTGGGAAGCGGCGGCCGCCTCCCCGCCTTCTCCGCTCCTCCTCAGGCGGGCGGGCAGCCCCCCCGGGTCGGTGTCGGGGCGGCGGCTCTCGGCGGGGCAGCCCCGGGCGCAT
>VWZD01008514.1:1417118-1590911 GCA_013396695.1 Sakesphorus luctuosus
TGAGCTGTGCCCGCTCTCCGCAGGCCGCGCCTGGGCAGCCGCCGGGATGCAGCGCCCGCCTGACGGAGCGGCGCGAGGCGGCGCAGAGCGTGCGGCTGCGCTGGGACGCCGAGGGACCCGCCTGCAACTTCAGCCTGAGTGGCAGCGCCGAGGACGGCACCGCCGTGGGATGCCAGCCCGGCCCCGCGGGCAACGGGACGTACGGCTGCACCCTGCGGGGACTGCAGCCCGGCACCTGGTACCGGCTCCGCATCGAGCCGCTCGCCGGCGGGGACACGCTCAGCGTTTCAGTGCAGACAGGTACGGGCGCGGGCGCGACAGGTGCGCGGGCAGGGGCGCCGGGCTGCTGCTATCCGGCCGCTCGCTTCGCCCAGCTCCAAGAGGAGGAGGGAGATGCATTTACAGCTACGGCAAGCGAACAGTGTTTGCTGAAGCCCTGCGCTTGAGGACTCTTTAGCCCGCTGCCAGAAGTAACCCCTGCCAGCAGTTAACCCAAGCGAGAAGGTGCTGTGAGGAGCCCAGGTCAAAAGAAAGCTTTAAGTAGTAGCCCATAACATCTTTTGTGCTCATGTAAACCCAGAGTTTTCATAGTTCCTCAGATGACGACTTATTTACTATGTTTAAAATACAATCTATTTCATAGCAGGTAGATCCTCTTCAAGGGGAACTTACTCATTCAGCCTATTTCCATACTTTTATTCTGGCTAATGAGTGTTTGAACATGAGAAAATAAAGCTGAAACTTGTTGCTTTCTATCTTTTCCTTGGCTATCACCAGTGAGGTGTTATGATGTACAGTTGTGTGCAGAGCACTTACAGTGGCACATCCACGACTGGCTGTGAAAACGTGCCAGTGGTTTGACAGAATGCTGCCAAGGAAAGCCCCCTTTCTGCATTTCTGTTTGTGTGTGCACATGAATAGTTCAGCTCTGAAGAAATGAACAGCACAGAGCCAACAGCTGCAAAGACAGAACTGGCCTCTTTCTACCTGTATCAGTGTGGGTGGGGGAGGGTTTAACATGATGAAATACAATATTGTCCAGCCTATTAGTGGTGGTAGTTCAAGACCCAAAACAAAGATGTCTTAAATGAAGGTCCATCATTAAATGCCTCCCTGATTTGCTCCTAAAGCGTTAGTTTCAGAGAGGTACTTTGCAGTATTAGTGCTGAAGATTACAGTAGCCAAATACTTAACAGTTACCTGATCACATACATAGGTTTCTGTCAGAGCCTTTTCCCTGCATTGACTATGCAAATGCACTAAGTACCCTCCATTAATTTGCTTTGGTAACTCAAGTTTAAAAAAGTCTAGTAACAAGTCTGCTGGTGTGATAGCTATACATTAAACACAATTCATGTCCCTTGGTAAAAATGAAAAATGATTTCTGTGCAGACAGTGATTTAAATCAGTGTTGTGTGCATCATGCTGTTTTTAGTGTTGATGACTTGTAGTGTGAAAATTGAAAGAATGGATCACCCATTATCAGAATGATGGGTACAAACCACTGTCATTTCTGCATAGGAAAGTTCTATAATTGAACACTTGCATAGAAGTAGAGAAAAAGACACCACTATAGAATGCATTTTGATTAATCATTTGTCCAGAAGCTTGTGCATGCCTTTCATTAATTTTTTATCACTAAATAGATTTTACAAGGGTGTAAGATGAGAGTGATTCAAAGCAACAGATGATTAAGAGTCATACTATGTAGCTGACATCAAAGTCTGATTAAAGTTTAAGTTGAAATAGTGCAAATTAGTGGACCATAGTTGAAGTGAGGTTTATGTATGGATTTGGGGTAGCAGAGATTGATCAAAAGCAGGAAATAAGAATAGGAGAACCGTTAAGATAGCCTGCAAAAAGAGCTACTTAGATTGCTCCATGGTTTCTTGCTTCCCTTGATTCAATCCCAAATTGCTTTGCTTGATGGTGTAAAATACACAAAATCCAAAATTTGTTCATTTTTTTTCAAAAGAATGAATAGGGTTTGTTATGCCTGTCAACAACTCGTGTTGTACTGTCTAGACCACTAAGCTTTTTGATGCAGAATGAGGGAGGATTATTGCTCTGTATGTTTCCACTAGGGGCAGCATTTTAAACCAGCTTTCTGGAAGCCCTTTTTCACCTGTTCCTTTGTAATTTGATGTCAGTAGTTTTAGTTTATGGTGTACTCAGCCTGAGTGTCCATATGCATGTGTTTCTGGAAATTGTCCTATGAATATGGAAGTATAAGCAATATTTTCAGTTATATTGTAAACAAAATTCCCACTAGTTTCAGTGGTAGCAGAACTGAGCTATCATGATCCATCTAAAAATATGACGTCTGCCCTTGGTACTCAGTGAGGTTCCCTTCCTGAGCTCTTTTTCTAAGGAAGATGGCCTAAGCTCATTTGAGGGTGCTTTCTCCACTATCAAAGGAGGCTAAGTTAAACCAGGAGCCTGAAATGTAGTTGGTTGAAGTGAGAGGAATCTCATCTAATGTATTTTAGTTTTGCAAAATGAGGTTTTAACATCCGTATCATCTTGATGCAATAAATGCACACAGAGAAAGTTTCAGATTTGTTTATATATCTAGTTCAGAAATTAGCTTTTTGCTCCTATTCAATCCTGTCAAAATTTTGGTGTGCCAGTCCTGAGTTCAATTTTCATCAAGTTTCTTACACAAAGTGCTTGAGTAGCTAAATACATAAAATCAAAAATATTTTCTTAAATTTTGAGTGTAATCTTTTCTGACTAAGGACTGAAGGTGAAAGCAAGGAATAATGCATACCGTAGTTGTATTGGTAATGTAGGAACCAAATCCCTGACTTCATTTGGCCTTTTGAGTGGGTAATGTCACATTAAAATCATATTCTATGTTGTTTGCAAGTTTGTTATTCTAGCAGAATAATTGTGCAGCTCCCCAAGGCTGCATAAATTCTCAAGTAACACCAAATTCCCCTTTGTGAATCTCTAAGTAGAAAAGCAGCTTCTATTCATGTGTCAATGCAGAGATGTGAAATCTAATGGTGTGTGGGATACTGGTACAATAATAATCCACATTAGACTGTTAATGTGGACTCTCTTTACTCAAGAAATTTTGATTGATAGGTCATCAAAACAACAGGTAGAGCAGAACTAAAATAGGGTGTCCAAAACAATGCACCATACAGTCACATATACACTTTATAAACCAGTTATACACAGACATGCAAACACACACAGTGAGGTCAGTTGTGCTATTTTGGTAGAATAGGAAATAAAGAAAAAGCTGATAATGCCATTTATCAGCTCTGAGCTACAGATAATTTTCCACTGCAAACCTGAGATTACAGATATTAGTAGGCACAAGTCTGCATATTTGTTTCATGTTAACATTTACTATTTTTTAACATATATATATATATATGAAACATCACATAAAACCATTTAGCTAGGTAGCATGCTTGATGTTGTAAATTTGGCATAACACATGCACCTGTCAGTCCTTTCCTATTACATTCTTTACTGTTCTCAGTAAAACTATTTCTGTGGCTGAGAGCTGCTCAATGACAAAAGATGTGTCTTTTCTGATTTCGAAGAAAATACATTTTAAGTTCTTAATTCTCCAAATGTCTGTGCACCAGTGTAACTATTTCAGTGAATGACTAGGTCTTTAATTGAAATTCTGGTTAAAAGCAATAGTATATGAATAGGTCCTAAATTACTGTTAAATTTCTGAATTGAAATTCATATTTTAAATGCTGGTCTTGATAGCCATGAAAAACAACCTGGCAATTCCCCTGCTTTCAAATATGTCTTCTAAAATAGGCTTATAAATGCCATTTTCAAAATTGTTTTCTACAAAAATATTGCAGTGATATGTGATGTTACTGCCTAATCCGAGTCTCCTGTACTGAGAGAACTAACAGGTAAATAAATTTTTGTTAGAAAAACTATTAAATATTCAAATGAAAAGAAGTTGAAAGTTCTACTTTCTAAGACCCAGTCTGGTAGAGTGTTTTTTCATTGTAATATGTAGCTCTGTAAATGCCAGAAGCATTCTTTGGCCATGTGTTCACTCCTGTAAATTTCAAATTACTTGGGACAAGTCTGATTATTAGCCATCTGTAGAAACAACATGTGACATGGTTCTAACTATATGCTGTATAGCCCTATTGTCCATAATCGTGTAATGGTTATCATCATCATTTCAAAAGGCAGAATACACAAAGTAAATAAATAACTGTGTTTTAAATATTTTCTAGGTTGCATATCATCCCAAAGAAATTGATATTTGTACTTAATAAAGATGATGCAATCAACCCTCTTTACTTAATCTTCAGAGAAGTCCTTACGAAGTAGGTTACTGTTTTATGAAGGGAGAAGAGTAGGAAAGAAGTGGCTCATTTGGTAGGAAGACAGCTGACACTGGCAGCAATTCCCATTGCTCCGTGCTGGGCTCGTATCTCCCAGTTATTTTCTTCTCCTGCATAATGCAGGTGTGTTTCTGTGCTTACAGGCTCCATTTGGGAGTCGTGTCATTGAGGTTGGACATAACCATATCTATCAGGGCTGTAAACTGGATCTGCAGCAGCTATGCACACAAAGCATATCCTTTTCCCAAAAAGTGAAAATGGAGTAGCAACACAATTCAAAACATCATTAAATCTTCTGGAAGATGCCTTTGTAGACTAGGGGACATTAATTCATATATATCAAATGGTATAAAAGTATTTTATTTCTGTGATATATCAGTGTTGTATCCTTGCCAGCAGAGACTTGTATAACAATGTAAATGGTTTTTTAAGTGTTTGTTTCCATCCAGGGCTCTTTCAGCCCAGGCACTTCCCAATCTCATTGTTCTTTTGTTCTGGCGGATGTACAAAGCACTGAGTGTTTTGTTTTCTGGACCAGATAGATTAGATAAAGTCTGAATTTCTGAACTTCACCTTTTAGGCACGCAGCCTTCTTCTTTGCTTGTGCACCTTAGAAGACAGATTACCCAGGACAGTAGAAGTGCTTCTAAAAATGTAGATATCTTCTTTTTTCAAATTTGCCGAATAACACAGATTACAATGTCGATTACTTTTGCAGGACTAAAGCACTGCCAACTGTTTCCTAACTTGGTCAGAAAGAGGGTAAACTTCTTGAAGTTATGATCATGACTCTCCTCTCAGTATCAGCCAAATTAAAACCTTTTCAGCTGTCTGTGCTTCTGATCATATATACTGCTTGAATTTATTTCTGACTCTAAAAGCTTGACCTTTTTGATTAGAACAATTGCCTTCAAGGAACAAGATTATACCCCCACTATTCACTTTTGCCAACGTAATAGTCATTAGTGGCTTAGTATATATTGTAGGTGGGGCTGGTAGTCAAGCCTATTGTTAAGATTTCCTGACACTTTTCATTAAAACCTCCTGTTTCAATTGCTGTAACTGGGCTATTGTAACTATTTGGCCTGAAGTTTTATGTGCTTAGTCTTTCATTTTCATATTTAAGCAGATTTAATTTGGCCTTTAAGAAAGCAGTCAAGAATCAATAGTTCATCTCATTGATTGATTTTGTTAATTTTCATCTCTGTTTTTGAAGAGCATGAAAAACATCTCTGTTGTCCAAAGCAAGAATTTGAATGTAAACAGAGATCTGGGTTCAAAGGGAAGCAGTGTTTTTTAGTGTCACAGAAAGGCTGAGGTTGGAGGGGACCTCTAAAGGTCGTCTAGTCCAAGTCCCCTGCTCAAGCAGGGCAACCTGGATCCAGTTGCCCAGGGCCATGTCCAGTCAGGTTTTGAATGTCTCCAGAGAAGGAGATGCTTCTTTGGCATTCCTAATACACTTGATCAATGAAGTGTACTACAAAAACCTGGCACCACTGTGTTCTCAGAAGAGCTTTGTAAGAAGCAATTAAACCCTCTACACCGTCCAGGCTTTGAAGAAAAAGCAGCTTAAAGTGTCCTAGGCTCTCCTACCTTACAGTGCATTTTTTAAATAAGTGATGTCACAGTCTTTCATCTGCCTTGTTCAGGGAACCAAGCAGCAATGACTGCATTGGAAAAATGGTTTTGTTCTTCTGCGTTTAAGGTGCTGTTCATGTAGAAACTGCAGTTCTCAGCCTGGATGCACACTTCCTGTCTGATGTTAGGCAAGAGCAGCACAGAGTGTACTCTTGTGGAAGGCAAATTTAGTTCTTAAATTGTTGGGAAACCTTGTGCTTCCCAGCTTATGAAGGCTTGATTTTGCTGCTGTGGTTTGTTTTGTGATACCTTTTTAGTGGCCAATTGCTTAACCTTATTGGGAGACATAAATGACAATACTGTAATACATCAACATCTAATATATTTCTTTTAATTTGCATGAAGTTTCATGAGTGATGTAATACACCTGGAGAATAAAAGCAACAAGATTCTTTCTGTTTGGTCAGTTTGCCAGCTCTTTAGAATGTATCATATTTCACAAGTGATTTTAACTGAGAGCTCCTTCATAAACAACATAATGAATGTTGAGAGTTTCTCAGAGAAGTAGTCCCAGTATTAGTTTATTCACTGTACTGTTCGTGGTTTTCTTAATTTATATGAACAATACTACAAAAGAGCAGAAGCATAATCTGTCGAAATCTGTTTGAAGTAGTCGGAACTAGTACTAAAAGCGTTGTTGCCCTTAAAATTGTATAAATGCCCATTAATGATAAAGTGTTTAATCATAGTGTTTAGCATGTGTGCTAGGAAATGAAAGCTACTGCTGCCATTTCATCTATAAAGCTACATTACACTGAGGCACTGAGTGTGATTTGCTGGGTTTACATGTTTGCTGTTTTTTATTAAAGTTGTTACAGTTTTACTATCAGCAGATTTCCAAGCTTGTAATATACATCTACAGTGGAAGTGTTCTGTTATGTGGGTGTCTGTGTGTGTACAAATATACAAAAGTAACATTTCTGAATTCTGCAGGACTCTCTTGTAGACAGGTTTCAGTGATAGTGTGTTTATAAATAGAAAGAAAAAGACATTTAGAAAAGTATTAGCAGCATGATGATAATAAAGGAAGAGTTTTGGAAGTAGTTTTGTCCTGCTGTGTAAAATTTCAGACAATACCAATGCAAGAAATAGTTTATGTTTTCTCTTTTTTTCCCAACTACAGATCCCTTGCCACCATCTCGTTTGGAAATTAATAAGGAAAAGACTACACTCACAAGCTTGCAAGTTCAGTGGGATCCTTCCTCAGGAAAGGTGGACTTATATAACCTACTATTATTTGATCATGATAATAAAAAGATACAAGAAGTCTCCATACCAGGAAGAATTTCAAAATTAGAAAATACTTTTTCCAGTCTTATCCCTGGGAATAAATACGACATTGTCCTCAGTGCAGTTGCTGGAAATAAGACTACCTCAGAACTTCACATAAGTGGATATACTGGTAGGACATTTTTACTGTAGTACATCTGAGTAAAAACACTTAGAGTATTCTGCAGTTCTGTATTTTGAAGTTAGCAAATGTGTATAATTCTTCTACAGGGCAAGTTGTATATATATTTATGGAAGTGTCTATTGATGGTAAATAGAAATAAAACACAAATCTCTAACATAGAGAATTGTTTGCTAAAAATGGAGTCATGTTGTTGTTGTGTATTTGAGATCGGCTTTTCAGTAACCATAAAGAAACCAAACATATTTCACAAGTAAATCTATTCAAAATTGCTGAAATTGTGGAGATAACAATTAGGACTAAAGCATGTGTTTTTTCTATACCAACAGTGCCATCCCCTGTGAAAAATATCGAGGTCAGTGTCAAGACAGACACTATCCATGCGTCATGGTCTCCTGGCCCTGGGCATGTGGATCATTACAGGCTGGTGTTACTGGATAATCATGTCACAGTTCATGAAAGTCATCAGGATGATTCTCTGACCTCCTACACTTTTTCAGGACTTACAGCAGGCCACCTGTATAACCTCTCTATTATAACCCAGGCCGCGGGACTGGAGAGCAGCAGTTTTCAAACAGTCAGGACAGGTATGATTTCAGAATTCATCACAACAAAACATGAACATAAGGCCATAATCTAATAATACTATAGGACATATTTCAGAATTACAGGTGATTCGTGTTCCAAGTTAAAGACACCATAAACTGACTTAACTCTACCACTGCAACAAAGTGAGTGGCTAAATTAGCTCGTAGTGTGTCTGCAGCTAATTTAGTTGCGCTGCTAAATGTGGGCATCTCCATTAAAAATGTAAAGTTAAGTGTTAAGAATCTGAGCCCCAGTGCCCTGCTATCACTTCATATCTGTGAAAGAGGTTGGTCTGACTCCTGTATCAACTTCAGTGAATTGAGGCAGTGTGTAGTCTGGTTATTTGACAGTACTGAAGACAGTATAACTCCATGAGTTATTCTCTGAGTTGCAAAATAGCTGCACTTCTGGAAAGGAAATGGAAAAAAATTGTAGAGCAGGTTAAGAACTTTAAAATTGAATGTTGATGGACTTGCATTGTTTGGGGTTTTGTTTGCTTGGTTGGTTGGATTTGGGATTTTGTCAGTTGTTTTTACTCTTTTCACAAAGAAATATTGATTCACAGAACTAGAGTTTTCAGAGTTTTTTCTTTTTCAGGCAGGTTTTTCAGGATAGAGTCTGTGGTCATAAATATGACATCCTATTAGAGTCCGATGGTTAAAACATGTATGTAGGCAAAAACAGGATCATACCTTTGATTTCCTTATTTCTAGGAAGAGCTAGGTCAGTTTCTTCTACAGAAATCTCATAAAGTAAGCATAATTTAATATTAAATAAACAGTGTTGTCATGTCTGAGACACACAGATGAGTGCTGTTGTCAACTGGGCTGTTTTGGGGATTACTCTTGTTTCATTTTGTTTCTTCAGACTTTTTTATTTCTTCCTGTTATGGGATGCAAAAATTTTAAATCTCACAGGTATTCTTAAAACATAAAAGCAGTCCATCTATTTTGCAGCATGGTCCTCCATTTCAGTACCTACTGTGCCTCAGGCCTGAGAAATTATGATATTGGAGGTGGCTATGCATTTGAATAAAGGAGTTTTATTGCAATCCTTTCTACACTAGTGTAAATCAGACATAGCTGCAGTAATGCTGTAATGTTTACCAAAATGTATGCAGGCATCTGTTGTTCTTAGGAACACGTACATGATGATCAAAATGACTGGTATGAGGGCAGACATGGCTAAAAAATTTCCCGTTCCATGAAAAAAGAGTGGACATCATACAACGTGTCACACTCGCAAGTACAATTTCTTACACAGCACTGGGTTCAATTTCCCTGTGGCCATACTTTGCCCTTTCACTATTCAGGCAAAATCATTCATACTCCCATCTTATGTAACTGTTCAAAAGCAAAACTTAACTGTGGAAGTTTGGAGGGAGCAGGTCTTATATTTTTTTTGTGGTGAATGGATTTTATTCTCTTTCTTATTTTCTTTTTTTAGCCCCAGCTGAAGTCTTAGATTTGACAGTGACTAATGATGGCAGCTTAGATGCTTTAAAAGTTAAGTGGAGAAGACCTTCAGGAAACCTCGACTTCTATAATATCACTCTGTCTCATCTTGGATCAGTTAAAGGAGTCAAAACTGTACAGCCACCAATCACTGAGACTTACTTTGACAAACTAATTCCAGGACGTCTTTATCAGGTTACTGCCCGCACAGTCAGTGGTGAACTGTTTACTGATGGGATGGCAACTGGCAGGACATGTAAGTCTTCAACTTCAGTAAGAACACTCTAACTACGTTGCCTGAGTTGGCCTTGTAGGAAATCATTGTAAGACAAAACAAGAAGAGCACAGTACTGTTTCAGGAATAGCCCTTTCTGACTCCCTGGCAGTAGTTAAGCTGTCAGCCAAAAGCAGTTCCAGCATATCTTGTAAGCAGGCAACAGTAGTGCAATTTGGACCTTACAGTTAAGAGAGTGTTACAAAACTGTTGCACACTACTGCACTTGTGACCAACTTTAGTATCTTGAATTCAACTTAGCATAGTATGTAAAATGAGTTACATTATGAGGAAGTGTGCATGTAGTCAAATTATTAACAGTTTTTTAAGTAATTTTGCAAGGTCTAGTCTTAGTCTTCTTTCTAGACACAAATCTACAAACCGGAAAAGATTGGGTCTCAGCTTTCTTTACTATAAACAGCATGGATTAACAAAGGCATGTGGCAGCCTGGGTAGAGCTGGGTTACAAGTTTTTTTTATTTTCTTTCAGAAGTAATAGTTTTCTTTCGGGTATCTCTTGTATACAAGAGTTCTGAACCTGAAAAATCCTGACATAATGGTCCTGCGGCATTACTGACCACAGAGGTGTGTCATCTTCTCCACACCAGCCTAACCCAAGCAGAAGTTAGATGGTAAAAAATGCAAAGTGCATAAAGAATGCATACATAAATTGTTAGTAGACTCAGAGCCAAAAAATAGAAAATGCATATGTGTGAGAGAGCAGAGTATTTATTTTAGAATATACTTCTCATCTACAACCAAACAACTCATGTGAAAGGCACATCCTTGATAAGTCTAGCTGCTGTCCCATTCTCAGTGCAGGCTGGAAGAACCTTGAAAAGTACAAAGCTGGACTGGTTACATTCGTGTCTGTTTTGTTTGTCTAACCTACCATTAAAGTCCTTTAAGATTACCATTTCCATCTAGAAGGAGAGCTTCAGACCCTCACTCAATGCCACTGATCCCCAGATTTGTAACCTTGAGCCAGTGCTTTCAAAGTTGGGGATTAGAAGTCCCATTTTCAAGGATGCTGATCATGTGCAATTCCTTTCTTTGTCTTTGGCATAGACACCAAGAGCTTTGAAAACAGAGTCACTTCAGCAGAAGCTTAGTGGCCTGAGGATAAACTTGTAAATCCACGTAGTCAGGTCTACAGATACTCTATGGTTCCCTCTGTAACTCACAGAGAGAGCCAGGTGCCCAAGAACATGATAGACATAGCTGTGTATTCAGAGGGTACCTACAGCAGCAGAATCTGCTAAGGAATGTTGTGGTGAGAAATAAAGACATCTCAGAGAAACTTAGTACCATACAGGTGTAACGATGTCCAGCCACCCTGGCAAGGCTGAACTTTATCTATTATGATATCAGTACATCTGTGCTTCCTAACAAAACACTGTATACTTTCATTCACTCAGCAATTGAAACATCTTCCATATTCACTGGCATATGGGAGTTCTAGGTTTGATACCTAGATACCTATGGGAAGTGAAACTGCTCAGTACTTAGTGGTGCTGGTCGAAATCTTGTGATTCTGTGCTAGGTACTGAGCAATTAAATATTAACTAAGCCAGATGAAACATGACAGCATGATTCTGCCCTTGTAGTTTACAATTAATACTTACTCATGGTCTCAGGGCTCCAATGCTGATTTCTGAGTATCTTAATGCTAAGCTAGACGTATCCTGTCCTAAGGGTCTGCATCTGTCTTCCCAGTCTCTCTGCTTGGTGTGGTTAATCTTTAGTTACTCCATGAAAATCAGAAAAGCTTCTGTGGTCCAGTGTGACCTGCAGCAGTAGGGTGAGAAGGCTGAGCATGTAAATTCAGGACCCTTGAAGTGCAGGACAGGATGGAGGGGATGCTTTAATGGGCCTCGGTTTTAACCTTGGTGCCTTATGGCTGGGAGGAATTAGGGCGTACAAGGTGGAAGAAGCCATCTCTCTTGAAGAAACTTCTTTGTGGATGAAGCCATTAGACTTTGCATTTCTGCTGCTGAGACCAGAATTTGGCCCATAGTGACTGGGGTTTCTGACCTTAGCTGTGAAAAACTGATCGACAGTTCCTAAACGAAGTGAGGAAGCAAGAGAGAAGGTAACTGAAAATTGCAAGATGCATCCGAGAAGTGCACAGGGGAGATTTTGCCTACCCTAAGAAGGGTTCCCCATTTCTGATGTAAGAAACCAGCAGAAAAAACATGAGTGGTTTGTGTGGAGAAGAGTAAAAGCTTTAAAATGAAAGCCAACCTTTGCAACAAGATACCTCCCACTGCCATAGTTGGTCTAAATACTGGTACAATAGCTATGCTGCGAGACAGGTTTTGCCAGTGTGCAGTTATGTATCACCAGAAATTCACCACTTCAGAATTACTTTTTTTCTCTGTGTTCTTCCAGTTCCCCAGAAAGTTTCGGAGCTTCAGGCCAGTGCTAGTGGCTGGCTGAGGTCTTTGCGAGTGACCTGGGTGCCCCCTGCGGGAGACTGGGAGAGGTACCACCTGCTTCTGTGGAACCGCTCGGCCCTGCTGCTCAACACCACCCTGGAGAAGGACACTACGGAGTACCTCATCCATGATGTGGGCCTCATCCCAGGGAGAAAGTACAGCGTGGATGTTATTGTGGAAAGTGGCAATTTGCAGAGCAGGACTAGTTGCACGGGGAGAACAGGTCAGCATTCTCAACAGGCAGTGTGAGAGTGCAAGGCACATTCTCATCTTTCTTACCTTGATATATGTTGCAAATAATTTATGTTTATGGTGTGGCTTTTAATTGACTCAGCTAAGTAATGAATAGTTGGACTGGATTATCTTAGAGGTCTTTTCCAACCTAAGTGACTCTATGATTCTGTGATTAGGACATGGTCCATTAAATAATACCCAGCAGTGGGTGTATCACAGTTGTGTTTGACCCACACTCAGGTACATTATGTATCTGTTGTGAAGCACAAATATTACGTCCTCTTGTGACTTAATTTTCTCGTACATAAACTCACAGTCTTAGAAAGTGAGTTGTATTGCAACATGACAAGGGCAAAATCAGATTGGGGTCTGTATTAGGTAACAGATGCCTGCTGTGTATGTGCACACACACACAAACATGCAAATACACACAGAAATTCTCTGATCAAATTCTTTCTTTTATACCGCTGTAAATTTGAAGTGTCTCTCAACTTGACTGAGGTATAAACCACTGCAAAATCAATGTCACTCTGACCCTAGAATTTGCATCCTTGTTTGTTACAGATAAATTGGTGTAGATCTGTTTTACAGTACAAATGTCTTATATCCCTGTCTGGCACCCAGAGTTCAAGAAGAGGTTCACTTGACTTCCCTGCATTTCCAGTTATACTAAAATACATATCCTGACATAAGTTTAAACCTAGGCATGACAGCCATAATACATTGCTGAAGTGTGCCCTTTACTGGAAGAGCAGCACAAATACTAGATTTATGGCTTTCTGGAGGAAGGTAAAGAATCTCTTGGTTGCAAATACTGTGTTGCTGTCACATACCTGTCTTACGGAATAGAGTTCTTACAGCAGCTTGAGGTGTGCCGTGTGCATTCAGTACAAAGTCTGGTTCACATCATGATATCTGTGTACCTTCACAGCTCCAGAGCCTGTTCTCCAGCTCCGTGTAAAGCATGTTAATGATTCTTCGCTTAGTGTCATGTGGATGACCCCTGTTGGAGAATGGGACAGCTATGTGGTTTCCCTGGGAGACAGTGATCTTACTATTGTTAAAAAAGGGCTTGCAAAAGAAGCTAAGGAATTCACTTTCACTGAGTTGACACCTGGAAGAAAATATACAGCTACCATCACTACCATTAGTGGGACTCTAAGCAACTGGACTTCAGTGGAAGGAAGAACAGGTATCATCTTGTCCTGTCAAATTGTTTTAGTCTTTATTTCTGTTAACTGTTAATGATTTTCTTTGTTTTGTAGTGAACTGAATTAATTTGGTGTCTAAATCTCAGAAGTCTTGAACTTATGTTTGTTTTCTCAGTAAAAAAGTTGTGTTTCTGAGTGTCTCATTTCTGACTGTCAGTTGTCTTGCAGTATTTATTTAAGATTTGGGAGAAATGAATGTGTCATTTCTGGCAAAACCGTTTTCTGAAATATTACATTATGTCTAATCAATCTACATTAGCCAAAATTCCATATAAGAAGAACAATTTTCACTGTATTTTCAGGAAGGTCACTTCCTTGATTCAAAGCATTCATCATCTGGGAAAGCAACAAACATCATCACACAGGAAAATGTTACTTTGGGGGGAACATTCCAAGGTTGACAGACACAAAACATATGTGACCTTGAAGATGTATTTTAAATCTTTCTGCTCTTGGGTTTCCAGAATCTGTATCTGTTATTAGGATGATTACTGTGTCACAAGAAAGGTCCTATTCCCACCCCCTGCAGTGTGCTAATTTTGTGCACTGTGCGCAAGTTTTAAAAAACTGTATGTGTTGCTTTACTCTGCTTGACTTAAACACTCTCCAGTGCAAGCAAAGTTTTAAAATGTAGCTCTGGTCTGGCACAGCGCAGGGATAAACAAACTGCTAGTGTCTGATCTAATTATACCTGTGGCTTGATAGTGGTCCTTGCCTCCTTCCAAGGCCTGATACGTTTAACTTACACTTTCATTTCTCTGCTATGTGATTAGATAGCTGGAATTCCACTTCCATCTGTCTTACGCCCCTTTAGGAGGGCTATTCAGGCATAAAGATTACGGTGTCCCACTTCATTACTATAAATCAATGCTTGAAAACACATCAGGCAGGGATAGTCTGTCAACATTACATGTAAAGTGAGCTAAAAGGAATGAACATCAATTAATGTGAACATAGGTTTTAATAAGCATTACAAACCTCTGAATCTTCCTTGCAGCAGGACAGCTTACTAGGCTTGAAAAATATTGCTGGAAATATGACAGAAATAGGTCTTACATGCATCCCAGATTGGTCAGCTTCCAGTGAAACCTGAGATATCACTGAAAGTGCATTTAGCACAGAAATGGGGCACTTCAGAGTCTTGTTGAAGCTTACTATGTTATGACAGCATTATAAAACAGGAAGGAACTTCGATTCAGTTTTTTATCAACTTTACTTTTTTCCAGCTATGTGCCTAATTTCCTAGATTTCATTAATTATTGCTAATCCAGTACTATGTGTGCAAAAAGGCTGACATAAAGCAAGAGATGAAGAATGCAGTTGCATTTTATAAAGCTGGAATCTTCTTTATTTCAGTTGAGCTTGGTCATGTAAGCAGAAATACTTACTAAGAAATAACTATACTTCCTTGATTTGACCAAATAGTGTCAAATTAAATGAAGAGAGAGGATTTGGGGTAAAATTTTTGCAACATATTACATTCCTTTGTTATTTCTTTATCCTTTTTGGTCTGGCTAAAATCATGAGCCTATATTTAGATAAATGTTATGTTTGTTTAACAGTTCATCTTTTGATGCTATAAAAGTTGGTATCCTGCGATCTTCTGATTTAAAAAGTAGAACCAAAAGCCTCCATCTCAGTTATGCCCAACATTAAGGATCTAACACAGTATAGATGACTGTGCCTGGGGTATTCCTTAAACAAGTTTGCCATTTATTAGGGATGAAAGATTGAGAATAGAAGAGGAAAGGGAGAATGAAAGACACAGACTGTATTTGAAATAGTTGTCAAAAACCCCCAAGTGATTTCCTAAATTGATGGCTTTTGTTTAATGGTATTTATAAAATGCCATCTCTTCCTGTTCCCTGATCTTGAATCATTTTGGTCTGTCTGAGAAAAGCTGTGCTAGAGCCTGAAAGACCTTTCTGTGCCTCTGTTAGTTTCCCATAGACCACATCCCAACAGACAGGAAGCAGTCCACAGTTAGATTATTTTTAGTCCTGTTGAGTCTGACTGCAAATTGCAATGTTCTTTTGATGCACTTCCTCAGTGTGACTAAACTTGGTTTCTTTGGGGGATTCTGTTTTGTTTTGTTTTGTTTTGTTTTGTTTTGTTTTGTTTTGTTTTGTTTCTCCTCAGTAACATTAAGACAATTTTCTTCTTAGTGCCAGCCCAAGTGACTGGTCTGACTGTGACAAGTCAGGGATCAACCAACAGCTTGTTCACCAACTGGACAAGAGCACTAGGAGATGTAGACTCATATCAAGTGCTACTGATTCATGAGAATGTTGTCATTAAAAATGAGACTGTTCCCAGTGAAACCAACAGATATCACTTCTGTTCTCTGAAACCTGGAGGACTCTATTCAGTTGTTGTCACCACTGTCAGTGGAGGAATATCTTCAAGGCAAATGATTGCAGAGGAAAGGACAGGTAAAAAGGAAAATATTTCAGCATGCCTTTTGTTAGTTCTTAAAAGCTGAATTTATTAAAGAGGATGGTTTTGTGATTCAGCCACTGCACTGAGAATCCAGAGATGTGGGAATTTCATCCATGTAATTCCTGTATTTGACCTCAGGCACACTGTGGGCCTAGATTCATGTAAATATAGCTTTAGGGACCTAACTGCTCTGCCTACAACAGGAACTCTGTACAGCAGGATCCCTGTAATAAAGACAAAAATGTACCCTGAGAGTAATGTACAGCTGTGATGGGTGAATCACTCCTTGGGAGGGACTTTATTGTTCCATTGACTACACAGTGGTGTAGAGTGATTGCTCCTTACTTAGGTGTGCCAGCTGCCTGCCTAAACGTGGTGGGATGAATTTGTGTCTCAGCTTCTCATGGCCCATGTTTCTTCTCTAATCCAATATCAAAGAAGGGTTAATTAGTCATTATGAGGCCCTTCTGTACTGCAGAGGACAGGATTTACTATTGCATCAAATTCTTTAAGTTTAAAGACTCATGAAATGTAAAACCAGTTCTTTGGATATTTAGATAGAGGAAAAATTAGACAAAACAGTGCAATTCACGCATTTTGTGAATTTAGCAAAGGCCAGGCATTCTGCAGTTTGCTCACATGTTCTCCTTGAAAACAGCTATTTTCAGGGGAAAAAAACAAAAGCAAACATGAAAAAACAATTGGAGAAAAATAACACTAGAAGGCTTAAAGTACATAAATATATTTTGTAAGATCTGGAGGTTTTGTCTCTGACAGCTGATGGCCAGCCCCTCTACTGTGGTGAGTCAGTTCGGTGCATCAGAGTCCAGTGAAAATATGGTGGTTCATTATGTTTAAGCTCTGCCCCTGTAATAAATCTGAGAGTTTGGTACATGAGTGATGGTAGTTCTGGCAACGTGGAGGCTTTATGCTTACCTTGTAAAACAAGTGGCATTCATGTTTTGGCCACTAGGCGTCAGAGAACTCCTGGAAATGAAACACATTGAACTATGGGCCTCAACGTCCTACCAGCCTCAGTAGTTGCTGCAGTTACTGAGGAACGGCAATTGAGAGGATAGCTCAATTTCTGGGATTTTAGAAGTGCTGGGGTCGTGCCACCAAAGACAATTTTCTTCACTGTATTCAGAAAAGCAGATGAACGTTGCTAAGTGGGAATCAGTACAGAACTTCTCAGCAGTCCCAGACTGCTTATTTTGCAGGGGATAGTATTCCAAATGTTCTCACAACAATAGGAATTGATTAGTTCAAGCTTTTTTTTTTGTTTTTCTTCTTTGTTGCACAGTTCCTTCCAGTGTGACTGGAGTAACAGTAAATAACTCAGGTCGCAGTGACTACCTCAGTATTTCTTGGCTGCCAGCTCCTGGAGATGTAGACAGTTATTTGGTAACGCTCTCTCATGATGACCAGATTGTTCAGACTCTCACCGTTCCCAAATCCCTCAGCGAATGCTCCTTCAGCAGCCTTACTCCTGGAACGCTTTACAATGTGACAATAACCACAAAGAGTGGGAAGTATGAGAATTATTCCTTCAGCCAGGAACGAACAGGTAAAGAGAGGCTCTAAGCAAATCTAGTTGCTGTAACCATTTTGTATAGCCATTAGCAATGATTTATCAATATCTGGCCAATCTGGGATAGATGAGTAGAAGTTGGAGGGTCAAACAATAAAATTACAGCTTTATAGAGTTAATTTTATTCTTATGCCCCAGTTGCTGCTTTATGTCAGATAAAAATACTTCAGCATGAATAAAAGTCATATGTCAGTCCTTGTGAGTGAACAAACATCATGTATCAGCTTTGGCTAAATTGTATTTTCCTGCCTGTAACCCCTTGGCTCCTCAAGTATATCTTGCAGAGCATCTCCCTAGAAGGTTACTCAAGGACTGAAAGAATAGGATAGGCTAACTCATAAAATGTTAGTAAGGTATCATAATAACAAGTAGCATCCATATCAACTGTTTTGGTAGTGTAACACACATATCTATGGTTTTGGTCATGCAGAGTTCCAGGATACTACAACAGAAATATAGAAATCTCAGAAAAGGATTACAATAATGATGGAAAACTTTTTAAAACATTCTCAAAGACTGAAAAGACTGAGAGACTACACTTGGTAAACCAGTATAATAAAAGAAAGTTGGTAAGGGGTGTTAAAATGACAGAGAGTATCAAGTTAGTGCAATTTAGTCTTCTAAAAATGTAAATGAAAATTTGAGGGGTAGCCATGTAAATGAGCAGAACTAAATTGAGGATTATTGTGAACCTCTGGAACTCAGTACTATAACCAAAGCTGGCCAAGTTCCTTAAGACCAAAAACTGGAAAGGCAAACCACTGTCATATGACATAAAGCAGCCTGGAAACTGCAGTTACTATTTGATTACTCAAATCCGCATCATGGTCTTTTTGCAACTTGCTTACAGAGGTCTGGTAATTACCACAAATACAGTCCACTGCCACAACTCCTGTTACTTCAGGATGTTATTGCTTTATGAATCTTTAACTGTGTTTTTTTCTTTCAGTCCCTTCAAGTGTTCAGGGACTTACTGTCAGCAATTCAGCCAGAAGTGACTACTTGAAGGTGTCCTGGTTACATGCATCTGGATATTTTGATAATTATGAAGTGACCATCAGGAACAACAATGATTTCATGCAAACAAAAAGTGTCCGAAAGGATGAAAATGAATGTGTGTTCACTAATCTGGTCCCAGGGAGGCAGTACAGTGTCATAGTCAGCACGAAGAGTGGGAAATACGAAACTAGTGAAAGGATCAATGGGAGAACAAGTAAGTAAACATCCTGGAAACATTCTGAGAGACACCAGAGTGTTTTCGGTTTTTTTGTTTACCATACCAAGGCACAAAAAAACTGATATGATTTTAACATAGAACATTTACTGTGTCTCTTTGAATGCGTATGATTCCAAATATGGAAAGCAGTATTTAGTTTATGACCAGTGTTTAAGTTACAAATGTAGAAAAAGTGAAAGAAGAGACCTGTGCTGTGAAATTGGACAGCAAATCTTGAAACAAGGAAAACTGAAAAACAGTGGTATGGTTTTCCACATAAGCTTTGTATTTGTAATTAAATTATGCCAGAATGTACAAACCAGGTTTTTTTCTGGTCATGGAAATGTATAAGGAAGAAGATAGACTAGACTTCATTCTACTCAAACTACCCCAAGAACTGGAATTGGAGAGCATGGGGCAGAAGTGGTAAGGTAGCTAGTTGTGAGCCAGCAGGGATCTGGATGCAATATGCCTGCCTTCACCTAGCACTGCATGTGAGTTAAGGAGCTGTGTTGAGAAACAGAGTTTATTAGCTGGGCAAAAATAACTGAACTGTGTCTGATGGGAATTGGAAACTGCGCATTGTGGTGCTGCAACACACAGATGGATTGCCTTATCTCTACACTAGCTCAGGCCTCTTTGCACTGTATTTGTTGTACATGCAGATCTTACTCAGTTTTTTTTGGCTAGGCAAACTCCCTGCAGGCTCCATTATTACTCACTTACTAGTTTTGTGCCAATAGGTTGGGGACTCCTGTTCTGAAATGGGACCTTCCAGTGTTAGATGGGGTGAGAATCACCCAAATAAGTGCAATCTACTGCTTTTCCTAGGGAACTAAATCAAAAGTTTTAGGTCAGAAGCATGGCTTCACAGCTGTTAGCTTTATGCTGTGATCTGTTAGTAAGTACTGAGAAGTTTCCTATCTTTCTTCTCACCTCCTCAGTGCCAGAGTCAGTGAAGGAACTGACTCTTAGTAACAGGAGCACAGAAGATCTGCAGGTAACTTGGTCAAAGGCTGAGGGGGATGTTGATAAATATGAGATTCAACTTCTCTTCAATGATATGAAGATCTTCCCACCCATTTTCCTTGGGAACACCATTGAGGAGTATTGGTTCACAGCTCTGACTCCAGGACGTCTATACAAAATTCTTGTCTTGACCATCAGTGGAGATGCACAGCGTGCTACTTTCATAGAAGGCCTAACAAGTAAGAAATAATGTATTTAAAATGTGTAGAGGCTTCTCTAGAATGAAGCACTGAAAATCAAGGGTGAACTATGATCTTATCTGATATCCTGTAACACTGGCTCAGAGACAGCAGATGTCATGGGGAATCACACTAGTACTACAACCAGCTTGATCTGTTGCTTAGTAAACAAATGTCACACTTACCAATATTTGATTACTGGCAGATAATCTGATTTGTTGCATGGGAATGCTATTGAGGTGTCAGCATTTAGGTTTCTGTTAGTCCCATGCACACTAGTTGTTTGCTATCTGTTTTACACTTCTGTTATCCACCTGAAATGAGTGGGTAAGATAATAACTGCAAAATGGCTAACTAACTGAGGGTACATAAAGAGCTTTGATTTTTTGAGGTGTTTTTAAAAATATCATTTGGACAAGAGGGAGGTTATCCAAATAAAAGGAGGCAGGAACTTTTTTGTCTATGTTACATTTTCTTTACTTTTGCTCCTGTAAAAACAGATAATTGCTTTTCTAAATTGGCATAATCCTACACAAATGTCTTCAACTTTACTTGTGTTTACCCATGAGTGAAATTACTTATACCTGTGAATGATCTTTGTCCTTTGAATCATTCGCTGTGGTCATTAAAAAGGTAGAAATTAGAAATTCTGAATCAAAGAGGAAATTTGTGAGCAGATGCCTTTTTGTTCCCTTTTATTTTTTTCCCAGTTCCAAGTGTGGTCAGAAACATTCACGTGTCACCTAATGGCATGACAAACAGCCTGAAAGTGAGCTGGACTCCTGGAAGTGGAGATGTTGATTCCTATACAGTGACTATATTTCAGCAAAACCATCAGCTTGATTCCCAGAGTGTCTCCAAACACATTTCTGAGCACACGTTTCACAAGTTGGAAGCTGGGGAGCAGTACCGGCTGGTGGTGCAATCTAACAGTGGCACCTTGCACAACAGCTTACAAGCTTTTGGGAGAACAAGTATGTTTCTTTGCATTATGTCTTCCTAGAAACTGACCCTTATTTAATAATGTTTACAAATGTACCATTGGGTATTGGGATACCCAGACTCAGGAAGTTTTTATCTCAAAGAGCATGAGTCGTGACTCTTGCAAACTTAGGTGTGGGTCTGTTAATACCAGTGAGGTGCATCACGTGAGTAGATTTACCTGTGTTAATGTGCATGGAATTCAAGTCCCCAGCCCTAAGTCTGCCTTCATGAGATGAATGAGGTTCTATTCCTCTCCAGTCCTGTGCCTGTACCCGTCTGACACATATATCTGCTCTATACAGTCAAGTATTGTGTTCTAGCAGAGCCCATGGCAGGGTCAAGGCTTGTTGGACCGTGTATTCCTCCAGTATCCTGCATGTCAGAACATACAAAACAATGCAACACCTTGTTTTTTAATCTATCCTCTCTCTTTAGCACTTGCATGTATTAATTGTCTGTGGCCTTGTGCAACAGCTGCTGGCTAACATTTTCTATTCTGTGCCACTGTGCCACCAATTTACCACCTTATTTTTCAGTTATTTTTCATATGCCTTTCTTAACTGTTTCAATGAGTTCATCTCACTCTCCATCTTTTCCTGATAGTTTATATATGTATATCTGTTGCTTCTCCATGCTCAGTTCAGATGTCTGTGATGCTCTGTAACTTCATCTGATTGTATTTATGTCTAGGAGTTGTTTGTTTTAACGTGTGACAGACATTCCTTTTCTCACAAGTGAACTTGAAAATATATAAAGTTATGTTCTATAAATTACTTCATTTGCATTTGTGTATTCAATGATCTGTATTTCACCTGGTAATGCCCTCCTTTAATTGTTTTTTCCAGTTCCAGCCTCTGTCCAGGAATTAGTAGCCCATCATGCTTACAGCAGTCATTCCTTGTTAGTAACCTGGCAGAAAGCTCCTGGTGTAGCTGAAAGGTATGACATTCTGCTCTTGACTGAGCAAGGAGTCCTTCTGAGCAACAAATCAGAGCCAGCTACTTCAAAACAGCACAAATTTGAAGATCTATTAGCTGGCAAGAAGTATAAAGTACAAGTTTTGACAGTCAGTGGTGGGCTCTTCAGTAAGCGTGCAGAAACTGTTGGCCGAACAGGTAATTAAAACATCTTCGTTTATTTATAGTTCCCCCAGTCTTATATTATTAATACATGAATCATATGTATACATTGGTTCTGGAAAGATTCTAGTGAGGAACAACCTCCGGATATTTATGCATCATTTTTCTTGATAGGTGCTTAGTATGTAAATCTGAAATTTGTTATCATAATAATGTGACCATGGTTCATAATAAGGATATTAAACCAAAGTGCTGAATGCTTTCCTCAGTCTGTCTGTTATGGAACTACCCAAATACTTCATCGTCATCAAGTTTCCAGTTCACAATCTCGAGGCTCTTAGTGCAGGATTTGATGTGAATACACACGTCTAAACTCAGAGCCAAGTCTTGCTTGCACTCTTTACTCATTTAAAGCTTCCTGTAGAAACTAATGGACAGTTCTGTGTGAGTATAGGCTGGAGAATCAGGCCTGCTGGGAAATACAACTATTATATTGGAGAAGACTCAGTGACATCTCATAAATGCTTTTTCCTTGTTTCTGACAGTTGCTATTGACATTACTTAACTGTATGTGACTTAACTGAAATGTATTCCAGCCATGAGTTCTTATTTTGCTAAAGGTTCAGCTTAGTGGCTAGACTCTTTGGTATTTACTCTTGCATTTATCTTTCTTTTCAGTTCCAGCAGCTGTTACAAATCTGAAAGTCACAGAGAACACCACTGACCGACTGTCCTTCAGCTGGACCACCTCGCAAGGGGAGCTTGATTCATATGACATCTTTCTGTACAACCCAGACAAGTCCCTCCATGACAGGATTTTAGGAGAGCAGCACCTCCAGCAGTGTTCGTTCCAGAACCTGCGTCAAGGCAGGAAGTACCGAATGGTGATTGTTACCCACAGTGGAGACCTCACTAATGAGTCTTATGTCTATGGAAGAACAGGCAAGAACATCTAAGAAATCTACCCATCTCCAGTGTGGTGCTTGTGGGGGACACTAGTGAGCTAGTCTGAGTCTGATGTTCTTCTTAGATTAAAGGAACTATTAGAAATATCAGAATGGGCTCTAATATGTAAAAAGCGTGAGACAAATAAAAACATAATTTCTAAATCATGTGGTTACACAGGAAAACAAAAGAAAAATGAAAGCAAAAATTAAGCAAAAAACTTTACAATAGTTCCCAGGAACTTGGGTCAGAAGGAGGACATCCCAATATATGCTACTTAAGCTTTAAAGGAAAATGACTGTCTACCATCCTAAAAGCAATATTGGTCTATGAGTGGAAAAGACAAAAAGGAAAGCAAGTAGGGTTAATGGGGTAGACAATCTAACAAGGAAGAAACCCTTTTTCCCATGGGGAGCTCTGGCTGCAGCTCTGTGTTTGTTCATCCACATATGGGAAGCAGTTTTTTGAGCAGCTCTAGCAGCTCTGATAATCTGTGAAACCTTTCTTTATTCTCCTGTGGCACCATATAGTAACCCCTTGTAAGACTGTGTCTGCACAGTGGTGCACTTTGTTCAGCTACCTCAGAACTGGATGTTTCTGAACACTGACAGGCAAAAAGCTGCTTAACACTTGCAAGACTATCCATTAGAAACATTTCAACCTCCCTTGAGAACACTGGTAGTTCAAAGTAAGGAAAGAAGCTACTGAGATATGCTTCATGTTGCTTCCTGGCTTTTTGGCCAGCTGTGGCAACTGTCTAGTTTATTACGTGACCTTCATTACAGGATAAGTGTAAGGTCTGGTTGCTTCTTCTCACCCTAAGGATGTTCTCCATAAAGTAATACTCATTCCTGGTTTATTTCAGTACCAGCCCCTGTTGTTGGTCTCAAAGCATCCAACCGAAACATGACAGACAGTCTGTGGTTCACTTGGGGTCCAGCAGCAGGAGATGTTGACTTCTATGAGCTGAATCTTTACAACCCAAATGGGACACAGAAAGAAACCCAGCAAAGGAAAGACCTGAAAGAGTGGCATTTCCAAGGACTCGTTCCTGGCAGAAAGTACACTTTGGTTGTGGTGACTCACAGTGGTGACTTGACCAACACAGCAAATGCTGAAGGAAGAACAGGTATGGGATTTTTTTTATTCCCATCTGTCTGAATTAATATTAGTTCACAACTGTACAACAGACTTATTCTGAGGAACAATTTATTGTAAGAGTCATTGAAGGTGGAAGGGTAAAGGGTAACTTAAGGGCATTAAACTGAGGGAATGTGAAAGAACAGTCAGCACTGTTTTAGTTCCGAAGGCTCAGGAATATGTAATATCCATGAAAGTCACTGTCATCAGCACAGGTGCAGTAACTGTCTGTGTGTATACACAGGATAAAGCAAATTAGTTTGTGATGCATGAAGAAAATAATGCATGTTTCTTCTTATTTGTCTGGTCTAAAAATTTGTTAAGAATCTCTTTTTCTTCTTCCCTTTTTTATTCCTCTTTCTGTGCAGCACCCAGGCCTCCTAACACTGTATCCTTTACTGACGTTGCAAACACTTCTTTATCAATCACTTGGCTGGGTCCCCCGGACTGGACAGATTATGATGATTTTGAGTTGCAGTGGCTTCCAAAGGATCCCCTCACAATATTCAATCCCTACAGCAGCAGCAAGTCTAAAGTACGCATCATCTATGGCCTGCGACCAGGGAGACTCTATGAGTTCAGCATTAGAACTGTCAGTGGTGACAACTGGAAGACATACAGTCAGTCACAGTCTGCAAGCGTTAGAACAAGTAAGTAAAAATTCCCATTGCACCCTAACACTCAGCTGAAGAAGATGCAAAATTGTTAAATCTTACCAATTCTTTACACAGTCAGTAATTTCCATTAATTCACAGATGACAGTGATGAATTCATCTAGATTCTAAGCCCTTGATGTGTGCAAGGTCGACCGTTTAAAGATTGAAAATGGACATGCATTTACCATCCTCCCACCCAGAGTGTAACTCTTTGGTTGCCTTAGTCAGTTTCAGGGATAAAAGGAAGGCTGAATATGCAAACTTCTTTGATAGTAGTATATTGAAATAATCAAAGTGTTTCTGAATGATAAGACAGGCAGGATGAATGAAACTGTGTTGTACTAGATTTGAAACTGGAATCAGTGGGATTCACTGCTCTGCATTTCTGTCCACATCTGTGGATCTGTATCATCTCTAGCAACCTCAGTAACAGGCCAATTTGAAAAAGTGACCTGGAATTGTAAAAATAACTGAGCATTGGCAAACCCTCATGTCATTTGAGGTGAGATTCAGCTCCCAGTTCACATCTGTGTTTAGTAAGCTGCATACCTCTTTAGATTTGATTCAACATATTAATTAAAATTTCACCTTTATTTAATCACTTAAGTGTATGTCTGCCATCTGAAAGTGAAATCCTATTTTTGTTGCATGTTGCATGTTATGAATGGTGCTCCCATACTATATGGATGAAGCATAAGCCCGTGGTATGTTTTAGTAATATGGACCTGCCATATTCTGCCTGGGAAACCAGGTCAGTCATGAGATGTCAGTATCAGTATCAACTCGTACTGTTGACCACATGTAACCTCCAAATAAGTTGTAACAGTGTTCCAGAAATCCATTGCTTTGCACTATTGCTGTTCTAAGTAGGCTTTTTGGGGTTGTTTTCACATTTAATTACTGAAGCTTCACAAACTGGTGGGCTTATGTCACTAGATCCGTTTTCAGATGGCTAAAATGAGTTAGGCAGACTTGTGTAATAATCACACAGAACGCATTTGCAGGAGAGGTGGGAATTCTGAATCCCAACCTTCTGCTCTTATCTAATGATTGATTCAGAATCTAGGAGTTGTACTGTGAGCAGAGAATGTATGATGCCTGTCCCTTTTCCCACTGAGCTTCAACTTCTCAACATTTCTCTAGAACCAGACAAGATACAAAGTCTTCATTGTCGGCCCCAAACCTCTACTGCCATCGCATGTTCCTGGACTCCTCCCGATTCTGACTTTGATGGGTATAGCGTCGAATGCAAAAAAATGGACACTCGTGAAGTGGAGTTTTCAAAAAGGATAGAAAAAGACAAATCTCTGCTTAATATCATGACCCTTGTTCCCCACAAACGATACCTGGTGTCCATCAAGGTGCATTCTGCAGACATGACAAGTGAAGTAGTTGAAGACAGCACCATCACAATGATTGATCGTAAGTGGAATTTAGAGTTGCCCTGAAGAGAGGCAGTGAGCAGCAATAAGCAGTTGCTTTTTTTGGTTAGACAGCAAAAGGAGTTCTGAACTCCACAATTGTCAATGTGTGGCACTTGTAATCCAGTGGCCAAAGCAGACTTTTGGTCCCTGCTGTGACAGACAATGCAGGATTTTGACTATATTGCCTCTCATTACATTTCCAGACCCAATTATTTGGCTCATTCATGAAATATAGCCAGGGAAACATAAAATTATTCCATCACCCTGTTCTCATCACACACCTTCAGTTGTCTTCATAGTTGTTGCTTGGCTTTCTGTGTCTGGCTGTTTCCTCCCATGCATGGAAGCTGTTCCCAGCAGAAATATACATCAGTAAGGACTTTGGATTGTGGTACTGCATTCTCTTTGGGTTTCTATACACTCTTCTGAGGTGCTACTTGACCAAATCACCTGTACGAATTTTGCCTGAGGGAGGATCATAGATTTCCATAGCGTATGCTTTGAACCAGCTTCTTCAGTTTCTCCACCCATAGGCTGCAGAGTGGAGGGCAGCGATAGCATCTGCTGGTGCTCTGCACTGCCAGGCATCACTGTGATCAACAGCCTGCCATCACTGATACTAAAGCTGCTCCAGTTTTTGCAGTACCTCGGGATTCAGTGGCACTCACAATGCAAAGGCTTGAACCGCTCTAGGGCTAAACTTCTCAAAAGTGGCAGGATGGCCAGGAGGCCCATATTCAGGGATGCCTCTATAGCTTCTTAAAAGCCACGCTTTTGTGAAATGCTAGATCATAAAAATTATGTTTGCCTTGGGAGCTATTGACTAAGCTACAGAGTTTAGTGACCAACTAACCTTCTGCATTCCCCCATGAATTGCCCTTTTAATTGTAACCGTGTAATCTGCTTCCTCTACCACAAAGAATGCTACAAATCCAGATGTAGTAAGAACTAGCTGTTCTTGTCACTAGAAGTGAGACTGAGTCCTATTTGAAGGTTAGCTGTTTCACGTTTGTTCTTGTTTTGTGTTTCATGTTGGTTGTCACTTGCTTGTTTTGAACACTGCTGCTCTCCTGGCAGGCCCTGTTTAACATTGGAGATCCTAACTCAAGGGAACACAAAAAATTGCAGCTAGGCTTTGTAGATCTAAGAGGTTTAGCTAAAGAACATACAAATGTGTGAATTATTGGTTCTTTTTGCAATCTCGAAGTTTTTGAAATTTAGCCACCTGTTTACATATTTTATATGTTTCCCGTATGTGCAATATAGTTTCAATAATACAGATTTTTAAAAGATTCTGCAATATAGATCCTTAAAATCCCCTATTTTGCTGCACTTTCTTCCCTGCATACTTCGCTTTCCAGTTTACTTCTACTGTGTCACTGTTCAAGGTATAGTTTTGTATCACACAAAGAGCATTTTGTATGGAAATTCTGAAGTCAGTCTGGAAATGGTACTCTGCAGTTGAATGCTATGTCTGGATGACTCTGGCTGTTCCTCTGGAAAAGGAAACAGGAATGTAGATGCTTAAAATAGGTAGATTCCTGTACTGAGTGTGCTAAGTAGCCTCTTAAACCTGTGTCATTTTTAGTAGTCACAATTTTTGATTTCATAGACTTAACAAGACTTTAACGCATTTTCATGTGGGCTTCTGCAGGAATTCCCACTGAATGTGACAGGATCTGTAACTGTTATTATGGTGAACTCACTGTTGGCTTGTTTCATCTTTTGGCAGTTTCCCTGTGGCAGATGAAGACACTTTCTTGATTGCAAAGAAAATAGAATTGGAGACTTGAGTCCAGGCAGCTGATATTTATTATAAATTGCATTTCCCTTACTAGGTCTAGCTTACAGCAAATACATAGGTGATGTTTTCTCTCTAATTTTTATTTAATTTATTTTAATTATTCAGGTCCACCTCAGCCACCTCCAGACATACGAGTGAACAAAAGAGAGGTGCTGATTACCAAATCTTCCATCAACTTTACTTTTAACTGCAGCTGGTTTAGTGATACTAATGGAGCTGTGAAGTACTTTACTGTGGTTGTGAGAGAGGCTGATGGTAAGTGCCATGCTTTAATAGTATTCTCTCTATAGTTTGTAGGCATTACATGGGTAGGTACATCACTACCACTGCACAGCAAAGCGGTTTCTCCTCATGGAGTTTTGGAATGTCATACAGGTTTTGTGTCTATACTTCCTAGCCTGGGCACGTAGGAACTCAGTACTATCCTCAGAGAGTCGGTAGCAACTGCAGAGATCAGACAGGAGTGGTTAGGTTCTGTACTCTAGGTTACATTTTTATGTATGTTCAGACAATTTCCATAGTCAGAGACTTACGCTGAATGCCGTTGGCAGTAAACAGAAGAAACTGCCTTGCTGTGCAGAGATCTCAAAAAACAGTTTAAGTTTCAAGTGGCAACACTAAGGCAACTCTTTTGGAGAGTCTTAGTAAGCCATGCTGTGAAGTCAAGTCTGCCAAATGATGTTTGCATACTGAAGAAAATTATTTTGCATACAGCACTGTAAAACAGAACAGAAACTGTCCTTGTGGCATGCATGTAAACCTCCCTTTCTACAGTTGACCTATATGTGACAAATCAGATGCATGTCTCAACAATTAATACCTTGTTTTTAGAAGTGGCTTCATTTACTGGCATGCCAGGACATATTTTGTGACCCTTATGAAAGTTTCCTAATCTTGCTGTCCATCAGCCCTTAGGAAAAAAAGCAGAGATAATATTTCCACTGTCTGCTCTGTCATGTTTGCGTAGACTGTAAAGCAATTTGAGAAAGGGGCTGACAATTGGCAGGGCTTTGCTGACCTGAGTCTCTTATCCATTATTGTGCATTTCCATCCAGGGGACCCTTGTCATTTCCTATTGTAGTTTCACTATATATATACTGTAGACTTGTCAGTGTGTGGATTTTTTTTACTTGCCTTTTGAAATAGCTGGTCATAGGATCCAGGAGTCTGGATCACAGGAACTCCCACCAACAGCACAGGAAAAAATGTCATAGCATTGAATTCAATCTGTGTATGCCTATTGCAGCATTATATCTGGAAAAGTTGCACTGAGGTCTTGTGAGGAAGTCTGCCTAAAGAAATAACAGAGAGGTCAGTACTAGAAAGAAGGTATCCTAAACACTATAGTTTGGTATTCATGAGGTAGCCTCCAAGAAACAGAAAATTGGATAAGAATGTCTGTCAAGAGCTTGAGCCTATAAACTGCATTGCATTAATGGCTGTGGCATCTGAACCTTCTGTCTTTCTCTGCACATGATGCAGGTAGTGAAGGACCAAAGCCTGATGAGCAGCACCCATTACCTTCCTACCTGGAGTACAAACACAACGACTCTATACGCATTTACCAGACAAATTATTTTGCCAGTAGATGTGCTGAAAATCCTGACAGTGACTATAAAAGCTTTGACATTAAACTTGGAGGAGAAATGGAAAATCTCGGAGGAAAGTGTGATCCAGATCACCAAAAATTCTGCGATGGACCTCTAAAGCCTCGAACTGCTTATAGGTTAGATTGATTTTGGTAGTTGTGCTCTGTCACATTATTAGGCATGGTGCTGTCTGGGTGCCTGATCCACTTGAGTTTCTGTAGATTAGTAACTGGGTTGTACAATGTTCTTTGTGTTTCACTGCAAATTTATAAAAGCTTTATCCATGCCCCCATTCCATAGGTAAAACCCAGTCCTTCACAAGTATGGTAATGATATGATTAATTTTGCACAAAACTCTGTGCAGTGAGTAAGTTCATTTAATTACCTCAACTTGATGGGAAGCTCTCCTGTGGCTTCTAAATATTTCTTTGTCTTAAGATCATTAGCTAAGTCAGAAGAGTACTTAACAGGAGAAGGCAAGCACACTTGCTCAGTCTGTTTGGCAGCACTACCTCACACCAGTCCTTTGCAACATGCTAGAAAAACCTGGAGGTTATTGTGTCTTGTAGCACCATCCCCAGGCTCCAGAGCTAGGCCTGGCCTAGCTGTAGAGTAAAGAAGAGGGTGATGGCCAAGACCCAGCTCAGCAGTTGCTCCGGCTGCAAGACCAAACATGAGCTCTGGTGTGGCTCAGCCATGCCCCTCCTGCAGGCAAATACTCTCCCAAGAGATCTGCAGTCTTCTCACTGAAAAAACACATGGACAGAAGGCAGATGCCAAGGAGTGCACATCATGCCCCTCAGCTTCTTCATCAACAAGACAGTGCTACTCTACTATAGTCTGCTGTCATTAGGGCACATTTCCCAGAAATTCACTCTGGGAAATACCCACATTACCTGGAGAACCATGAGGACTATAGCATTTCTCCATTAGCACAGCCATGGCCAGCCAAGTGAAACCAAAATATGTTCCCACTGAGAAGCATTTCTGAGTCCTTTCCCTTCTGCTAGTCCTGCCTTAAGGCATGGGCAGGCTGTGTGTGCGAGCAGCCAGAGCCCCGTCTGTTATCTCTGCCAGGGTACCTCAGAACCCTCCACCTGTACTAGGTGGGCTTCCCAGTTTGTAACTGAGGGATCAGTATGATTAATTATTAAAGCAGAATACTGATTGATTAGTATTTAATCCAGGTGCCTATATAAAGAATTGTCCATGGTCAGTGGAAAGGTTTTGATTATCTCTAAAGGGCAAATGAGTTCTTACTTCTGTTCGTTCTGAATATCTGATGAGCCATAACTGTTACTGTACTGCTCTTTTAGGATCAGCATACGGGCTTTTACCCAGCTTTTCAGTGAAGACCCGAAGGAACTCCCTAAACCGCTCTTTGCAGACACCTTCTTCTCTTTACCCATCACTACAGAGGCAGGTTAGTTTCAGGCTTGTGTGGCTGTACCATGTGATTACATGTTGTGCCTAAGAACACTCTGATATCTTGAAGTCTTTGTAAGGAGTGGAACAGAAGCATATTGCTGTGCTACTCTGAGATGAGGCTGGAGCCATGGCTTATCTGGCTTTAGTTGAAAATTCAGAGGACTGCTTGACAGAGCTGCTGACAGTAGAGAAAAGGATAAATGCTCAGTGAAGCTATCACCAAGAAAGCTTCAAAGTGCAACAAAATGGAATTCATATACAGTGGGGTTGCACTTTTTTTTACTGTGTTCGGGAGTGAAAAATTTTGTGTAACGTTAGGAAAAAATCAGAACAGAAAATCAAAGCCAGGTTTAACTAAGTGTTTAAGTGCCTTACGCTTCCTTCTATTTAGCCATTTTCTGTAGCTGATAATAACAGATCACTGGAGAGTTATTGATTCTCTGAGTCTTCTGATCCTTTCCACAAGATACATAAGTACACGGTTTTGTTTCTAGAGCCTCTCTTTGGAGTTATTGAAGGTGTGAGTGCTGGCTTGTTTCTGATTGTGATGCTCGTGGCTGTTACTGCTTTATTTGTCTGCAGACAAAAAGTTGGGTAAGTTGACTCCCTTTATCAGTCTCTGTTATTGAAATAATTTATATCAATTTATATTTTTAAGTATTAAAATAAATAAAGTGTAACTGAAATGGAGAAATGCACAGAACTATTCAACAGACAAAATCTATGTCCCCCAACATCTGTACATACAAAGTATATATAATATATAATACATATATTAAGAAATCTGTACATTTTTATTAAAATGATGTCATGATTAAATCATATAAGATTCTTGTAACTTAGTTTTCAATAGGAGACTGAATATATCTGAAAAACTGGTTTATCATTCAAGCTGAATGTCTTTTGTCAAAAAAATGAAATGTTTCAAATTAATTGCATCTACATTTCCATGTAGATGGAAAGCAATGTCACATGATCAGAGCCGCAAAGCAAAACATACTTTCTTAAATTCCTTTTTTCCAATTTACTGTTTTCCAATGTAAGTTATACTATTGCCCACTCTTACCAGTATCAGAACAGATATAACAGAATACCTTCGTTTTTATTCCAGCATTGGCCATGAGAGACCTACAGCAAGGCTGAGCATTCGCAGGGACAGGCCACTGTCAGTCCATTTGAACTTGGGCCAAAAAGGGTAACGTCAGAAGTTTTTTTTTCAACATGATATCGTGGTTGAACAGATCCAGCTGGTCTCTCACTGATGTAGTGTTTCTTTTTCTTTTGAAATCATTTCTAGGAACCGGAAAACTTCCAGGTAAAAGAAAAAAGTAATAAAAAAGCTTCTTAGTAACCAACTGGATAAATTATGACTGTGATTCATCCTGTGTATTTCTTCCTCCTGTTGAATATTTTAGTCCGATCAAAGTCAATCACTTTGAAGCACACTTCACCAAACTTCAAGCAGACTCCAACTACCTTCTGTCCAAGGAGTATGAGGTGGGATCCTAACCTAGGCTAAGGACTTGCTTTATGAAGGGATGGGCTGGCTGAATCAACAGGTTAATGCATTAGAAAGGTCTGCATTTGTTTTGTCTCGTTCACTTGAATTCAAATAAGTGGGAGTGTTTCAGCTGAACTCAACTTGTCCAAGTGCAGAAATCAGCTCGTCATTTGGCATAGCATCTTCTGGTTGGCAGCTTCTGCCTGATACTTACCTGGCTGAGATCAGATTTTTATGGTGACATATATGTTATAAAGCATGGAAAGTACCTTCCAGGCATGTACTTTGTTTAAAAAAATATGATTAGCTGTGTAATTTCAGTTTGTTTTTAAAAAAAACACCCATTCTCTGTCCATGGCCTTTGAGAGCTGATAAGCACTGTTTCCCCCTGTATTAGTTATTTTCACTTGACATTTTATTCCTTTCTTTTTTCCACAGGATTTGAAAGATGTGGGTCGAAACCAGACATGTGACATAGCACTTCTGCCAGAGAACAGAGGGAAAAATCGATACAATAATATATTGCCCTGTGAGTTTTAGGTTTGGTTGTGTAATATTGCATCACACCAGCTATTTTTCACTTCGTTTCAGCAAGCCTAGTGGAAAAGAGAGTGCAGCCAATCCTTTCCCTCCTTCCTGTCAGAGATGAAATATCTCTGCCAGCTCAGGTTTTGGTGCTTGGAGGCAGATGATGCATGGCCCTGAATGGCTTCACACAGGCCAGTAATTTAGTTTCACACTAGAGGTGTAATGACTAGCATTCAACCCAGAGAGAAAAAGCTCTGGCTAATTAGGGGTATTCAGTCACTGCTGTTAACAAGGATAGTAGAAATAACAGTAGGGTTGTTTACATATGAGGTATCATCCATTCAGCACTCTCTGATAGCCTTGCCAAATCCTTGTTCTTCAGAGAACATAGCAAACCTACCATACAGTGTAGAGCTAGTATGATTCTGCATGGTGAGACATGTATGTGAGGTTAACCTTGTTCTCCCGAGGCAAGACGTAGATCTGTCTGTCACTGAGAGTTTTCCCCTTTAATCTCCTACCTGGCACTTTTAGAGGTAGAACATTGAGGAGGAACATCACATGACTCACTGCTCCACATCCCCACTAATGGCTATGATACGTGCCTCACAGCATCTGCTGTGTTCTGCCTGCCATGCCAGGCTGGGCAGCATGCCTGCAATGTACAAGAAGTGATGACACCTGACTGAGATCCAAGGTGGTATTATCTCACGAATCAGTGACCTGGTGGCTTAGGCACTCTGTATCTCTGTAGAGAAGGTTCTTTACCTAGGGAAGATGTTTGGCGTGCTCATCATGTTAGCTTGGAAGACCAAGGACAGAGCTGAGCATTGCTTTCCAGTACAGCACACTGCTGTTAGGATCAAATAGGGATGCTACTGTGGCCCTTTTGTTGCCATAACAAATCCTGTGCAGCTCAGCAGAGGAAATTTGGGATATTTACTGCTTCCTTCTCACCCAGCCATCTTCTAGTCTTTGGAACACTCCACAGCACTCACAAATGAAAGAGGCAGTAAAAACATAAACAGTTATTCCCTCAAATTAGCTTTTCATATGAAATCTTGTAAGAGGGCTGCGAGTCCTTTCACAAATATATTTTTGTAAGTGAGAGAGGGACTGAAAATCAAGATCTATCCCTAAGCCACTTGTAATCAATTTCTTTCTAGATGATACATCAAGAGTGAAGCTTTCCAATGTGGATGATGACCCTTGCTCAGACTACATTAATGCAAGCTACATACCAGTAAGTGATTTAAAGGTGGTAGTTTGAAGTTCTCCCTCCAATGGTAATTTGTCCTTCATCTAAAACTGAATATAGAGCTTGATAGTTAAGGCTTTCCCCTCCTTCATTGATTCGCTTGAGCTAAAAATCTGAGAACTTATTTTGTGGGTGTGCTGAAAGACTGTGTCTGACTGCCATTAAATTAATTGTGAGTGATTTACCCAGCACTTAAGGACACTTTCTTGGATTGCCATAGTTATGTAAAATAGCAAGTCTAATTGGCCAAGGACACATTTTTAAAGGTCGCTGATTTTAAACAGTGTCCACAACAACTGTAGTTATCACTGCAGGTGGCATCCTCATTGTGGAGCTGTAGCTCATCCTGACAGCATTGGCACCTTGTAGAGTGGTGAAACTGGCTTAAATTAAGATAATGCCCTTTGCCACAGAGTTATGATTGATCATAGCAGTGGCTTTAGCAATCTGGATTTCAAGCCAGAACTCAGCTAATTTATGAGAAACAGTAAATAAAACAAAAGCCCTTTGCAGTTTCCAAATTGCTTGAGACTGTGCTGAACACAATAGAATAATGAGAAGCTTTGACTGCCACAAAAGGAACAGTACTTAGATATACTGCCACAGTCTTTTCCTTCTCTCTGTTCCAACCAGTCTTCTGCTTCCAGGTTCAAGGCAACAATTTAGCTCTCAAAACTATTGTCCCAGCAAGAGCATTGTTCCTTCAGAGCCCTGGCTGCAACCCCATGGCTTGTTTATTTGTTAAAAGATACTTTTTTCTGCCTTCTTGGAAACTAATGGAGTTCTCTTTATTTGCAGGGCAATAATTTCCGTAGGGAATACATAGCAACTCAGGGCCCCTTGCCTGGCACTAAAGATGAGTTCTGGAAGATGGCATGGGAGCAAAATGTTCACAATATTGTCATGGTAACCCAGTGTGTTGAGAAGGGCCGGGTGAGCAGTGACTCTTCCTTATTCTTAATTACTGTTTTAACATCTATTAAAAGTTTTTGCTTATTACTTGCATCACAATAATGCCAAACAGTGCCCAGTGATGGAGGTATACAGTAAGAGATAAGAGGTATAATACAAAGACAGGAAACAAATTAAGGCTGTGAAGTGAGAATGCAGAGACCATCCTAAGATCATGTAGCATGTCAAAGTTAGAGTTAGGTACAGATCTCACTGGTCCTGGTCTCCAATCCAGGACTTTGTTCACTAGTACTACTTCAATTCTCCCTTAAGCATGCAGAAGGACAACCCCCAACAAAAATGCATGTTGATCACATCAACTCTGACCAACATCTATTTTAAATGTAAGCTCTGGAGAGCAAATGTTGATCAATAAATAGATCTAATTATCTCTATATGTAAGTCCTGATGTAGTTAGGAAAAGGATCATTCATGCATTTAAAAGTCTTAGTGAGTGCAAGGTTAGCATACCCACCCCAGGTATGACCACATCCTGCATCCTTTGTAAGGCAGGTACTAGGTCTGTAGGAAGATTAAACAAACTTGAAGTAATGATCATCTGGTGGCACACATGGGGTCAGTTCCTTTCAGTTTAAGTTTACCATTTTTTCCTGAGGAGAGGGTGAAAGCCAATGCAGAATAGGACCTATGTTTTTCTGTACCTCACTGGCTCCAAGTGGGACCCTATAGTCACATCTCAGCAAGAGGTGAGGAAGCAGGCACTGGAAGTGAGCTCTCATCCAAGCAGAGATCTGAGAAGAGTTGATACGAAAAATGTGCTCCAGAAGAGGGCATCAGTGAAGTGCTTATCATTCACCTCATCACAAACATCAGTTATGAGAACTTCCACTGCCCACCCCCATGCTAGCCCGTTCCCATCCCAGGCCCTGCTTGTTGACATGGCAGGGAGTGGCATCTCTCTCTGAATTCAGCTGCTGCCTTTCTTGATTCATCCTCAGGCACAGGAGGTCTGAAGTCTGCTTCTACCAGTGCTGGACAGAGGCATTGTTTACAGCTGTTTCTAACACTAAATCTGTCTTTGTGTCCCTGCAGGTAAAGTGTGATCACTACTGGCCCCTTGACCAGGATTCGTTGTACTATGGAGATCTGATTGTCGAGATGCTGTCTGAATCAGTGCTCCCAGAATGGACAATACGAGAGTTTAAAATCTGCAGTGTATGTTTGCATTCTTCTTTTTTTTTCCTGATAAATTGGCTTAGAACACCTGCAAAGCTAAATTAGGAAGGCTAAATTTCTTCTGCTGTCCTACAGTTGCATCATGCCCAGCTCACCTCTGGTAGCAGCTATAGCATTTGCTCTGAAGGTGCATGTTGTATGTGTCCCTTCCTCTCTTGTCCTCATGACCCACACTTTTGAATCCCAACAGGAAGAGCAGCTTGACTCAACAAGGCTCATTCGTCACTTCCACTACACTGTATGGCCAGATCACGGTGTGCCGGAGACTACCCAGTCCCTGATTCAGTTTGTCAGAACTGTAAGAGATTATATCAACAGGACACCAGACACAGGACCAACAATTGTACACTGCAGGTATGTGCAGCAGCAAAAGGTCAGTGGCATAGAGCTATTGTGCATACCCTTGGGAAGATCCCAAATGTGCATTCCTGTTAGACCATAGGCAGCCACAGAACCTGAGAGACAGCTGATGGGCTTAAGTCTCCAGATATATCAGAGCAGTATTGCCAGGGCACATGCACGCACTCACAGCCTCACCTTAAAAATGCCTTGAAAATGGTTTTTAGAAAACCACCATGTCTCTGTGGGACTACTGGCAAGCACTAAAGGTGCCAGGAGCTGACACTGGTCATAAGCTTTTGCATTCCTAAATTGCCCATGTGCTGCTCTTGTGGGTCAACATTTGAATCACAAAGGGGTAATTTAAAAAGGTAAGATTAACCTAAGGTGAATCTCATTACATACAGATGTTGAGACTAGCTGACAGATCCATCCTTTCCACCATTCTGACAGAGACTCCCTCTCTTTACTGCCTTTTCGTGCTGTTCTGCTATTTTGTCACTCTGGCAGTCATAGGGCTGCAGTTTTTCCTCCGATCTGTGGTCCACCCCTATACATGTAAACAAAAAAGACAAAACTGGGCTGCCTGATCTGTAATCCACTGGCCAGTTGTAGCAGAGTATAGGGTTACAGAGAGAGAGAAAGAAGGAGAGTGCAGTGTGGTGCTGTATCTTCTGATAAAGCCATATGTTCACTGGTACTACCTGATTGTAGTATCTGATGCTTCCACCCATTGTATGGGCTGAGGCAAGTATCTTACACGCCCTGCCTGTGCAGCATGTCAGATGTCTACTGTATCAGCGTCCTAGCTGGGGTTAGCACCTGAGCCACGCTGAGCTGCAGCAGGAAGAGTTGCCAAGTTGAGGGCTAAATTGGAGACAGATTCCAGCATTGCCTTGGGATGTATTTCAGAGCCTTGGCCAAACCTAAACTCAGAGCCAAACTCAGCAAGGTCAACTTTCCTCTTTCCAGCCTCCTGCCTCCAGACCCCACCTCCCAGCAATTCAGCTACTGGGAACTCGGGTACTTTTCCTTACTTTGCCAACTGATCTTTTAGAAACAAGCCCACAGCTGCATCCCTGAAGGGAAGAGGTTCAAAAACTCAGACAAGAGTCAGGTTCAGTCTTTCAGTGTATCTCAGTGACTGAGTTAATCCAAAGCAGAAAGCAGTGTAGGCACTGGCAGAGGTACCTCTACCATTGCTATCCTTTCCTCATGTCTAATTCCACTATAAAGTGTTACAAAGTGCCAAAGGTGCCATTTGAACAATTTGCTTCTCACCCTGAATATGGGAATTTTACAAAAGTATCACATGAAGATAGCGAATGCTTTTATCTGTCTGCTTTTCAATCTTTTGTGTTGTTTTCATTTCCAGTGCTGGTGTTGGCAGGACTGGCACATTCATTGCATTGGACCGAATTCTGCAACAGCTGGATTCAAAGGACACTGTCGACATTTACGCAGCAGTACACGATCTAAGGCTTCACCGTGTTCTCATGGTTCAGACAGAGGTAAGTTTTGGATAGCCTACTATGCAGCAACACCAGCTACAGTATGCAATAATCAGTCTCTCATCGTAAAGGCTCTCAAAGCACTTTGCACTTACTCCACCATGAAATTCTAGTTAGATGTATTTTAACTTTGGGAGAATTCCTAGTTCAGGGTTTTTTCCACTGGCTCTAATACAACAGGTCCAAATCATAGCAAGTGAGGACGAAGTATAACAAGCTATGCTTCCTATAGATTTCTCCTTTTTTTAGCCCTGGCCCACAATTGCCCCAGCAGCATTATGCAGCAGAAGCTTAACAGCACATTGTTGCTTTACAGCACTGTCCAGTAAATGCGCTTTGAGCAGAGATAGGTCCTTCAGGGATGGGTTTAGAAGACAAGCCTGAACCAGACAGATAGGTTGATGTAATAGGGAAAGGAATGGAGGACAGAAAAAACTAGATGTACCTAATTTTAAAACTCTAGGCACTGTGACCTTGTGGCTTTGCAGTTTACTTTTTATTGAGCTTCTCTGTCATTTCATCATTCAAATGGTATTGGAAAGTTGATTGGCATTCTCCTAACATACTATGCAAAAGCAAGTACATTTATTCTCAAAGTGCAGAAAAGGTAAATGTTTGGTATTTCTTTCTGTGCTTTTAAAACTGCAAGAAAATCATATTATACTAATACCAGCTAAACACCTAGGGCTGATTTAATAAAGGCAAGTTGTGGAGGCAGTCTTTACATTTTCGCTATGAAACATTAATAGAAGGACCAGAACAAGTTTGATGGGTCTGCCTGTAGCTTGATGCTAATGGAGCACTTTGCTGCAATTTGGAAACAAAAATGGCAGTGACAGCATTTTCTGATAGATATAAAAGTCTCATATGGGTATAAATTGAGGCCCAACTGGGAACACATGAAAAAAGGGATTACTGGAAATATCTTAACCACAGAAGACCTTTGTTGGAGGGGAGACACATTCTTAGCCAGGTCTGGGCAACCTTAGAAACAGATCCATCTCAACTTCTGCATTTGCATGATCCACAGTCTGAAAGGGCGGACAGGGATCTCAGGAGGGTGGCTCTTTTTCCCTAGCTGACAAAAAGAGGCAACTACCTCAAGAGCCTAAATTTGACACCAGACTTAGAGACAACTAAAGTTGTGTATTAAAAGCCCACCTTTGTCATGAGCTTGACATGACATCTAAGTGAAAAGGCAGCCAGACCCACACAAAATATCTACAGCAATAGAGAGGAGATGAGCCTTCCCACTACTAGCACTACCTGCCCTTCTGCTCCAAACCACCTTTGACTCAAGTCTAACCTAGGTCCTATTGTAACCAGTCCTGCCCCTGGTAGAATAGCAATCAACACTCCAGATACAGACTGACAGAAAGCTTCTGCAGCTTAAAGATCCCCCACTTGAGCTATAACTTGCTTGTAGACTGACCATGTAGCTGTGTCAGTGCTGTACTCTCAACAAATCTTATTAATGTGAACTATCAGTTGCATCTGTATTAGGTTTCTGACTTGGCTCTGTGTTTCATCAAGGTGGCTTGGAGCACAAGCAATACAATCTCTCATCCTCCTGCAAAAAAATGAAGTAAATTTGTCCTTGAGTTTTATGATGATTCAGGTTTGCAATGAACAGTGAATTAGCTTTTAAGATGGTAAAGGAGGTGGGGAGATGGGTAAGAAAAGGTCTGCTCCACAAACTCCATTTGATGTGTGTGAAGATCCTAGTTCCTGGTGTCCATATCTTGGCTTCCAGTCTGGTTTGGGACTGGGATAAAAGATAGTTCCTCTTCTGTCGGTGCAGTGGAAGCCAAATGCCACTGTCTAGTTCAGGCCAGCAATGTTTGCAATTACATGCTCCAGCCAAAGGTCACAGCACCACTGTACTTGGCATTATTCAGCCATAGAAAAACAGCAGCAGCAGAACAATGCCCCTGCTTCAGAGTTGGCTGAAAGCTGTTTAAGATGAGAGACTGCAGCTGGAGACATGCAAAGCAGTAACAGAACACTGTGTACATCAGCTCAAAAGGCAGTGTGCTCAGCACAGTAGCTGTAACACGGACCATTTCAGTCGCAAATGGTCTCTGCCAGGGAACGTCTCAATGCCTTGGCCAACTTTCCGTCATGGTACCGGGTGGGGTGCAGAGCTCTGCTCCACAGAGGCAGCAGCTGTACATGCATAAAAGCAGACATCCTCACTTTCCCAGTGCCTAAGCACTGAGAAAAAAAAACACAGTAGTTTTTGGGATGTTTTTGAGATATTTGAGATGTTTCATGTTTTTGAGATAAAGTAATACTAAAAACACCTTTCTATATAAAGATGCTCAGCCTAATTATGGGTACCATGTTAACACTAATTGAAAAATTATAATGATCCATATCACAAACCACAAAGTGTAGCAGAGCATGGGAGTTTAATAATCTATTCTATCAAGGTCGTTTGTTGAATAGTCCACAGTCAATAATACTGCTGACCCTCCTTACGCTGGTTGTGAATATCATCTTAGTTCCCTTCTATGAAAGGCACTCTTCAGAAAAGACTCATTTACTGCATAGTCAGAAGCAATCTTACATCTTACATTGGACAAAAAAAATACTATTTTGCCAGAAAATTTGGGTTTCTCTAAGTTCTGTGAAATATTTATATATTATGATAAAATTCTGTGGAAAATATTTCTTTTCAGAACAAAAAAACCAGGAAATTGTTTGTCTCTTCTGCGTGCTTCCCTGTATATATTAATTGTTCTACACATACTTTATACCAAAGCACTCAGAAGGTAGCTATCCAACACAGCCCTACGTCAAATTACGCTTTACAGTTGCTAGAGATTTCCACTCATGGCATGATCTGTCAAAACATACTGTGTTCCTTTATGTTTTTCTGGTATTATTTCTAAAAACAGGTGATCACAAAAATTTACTATATTACTAGTGTGAAAAAGAGATTAATTTTAGAAATGCATTTTCATTTTTAACACCACCCTTGATTTTGTGTGAGTGAGTTAGCCTGTAATGATTTTTCACAAGACAGAAAATTAAATTAAAAAGTTTCTCAGAGTGTCTTAAAAACAAAATTTTTTGCAGTGTCAATATGTGTATCTACATCAATGTGTGAGAGATGTGTTAAGAGCCAGAAAACTTCGCAGTGAACAAGAAAATCCCTTATTTCCAATATATGAAAATGTGAATCCAGAGTATCACAGAGGTAACTGCAAGTTTATCAAATTGTAAAATGTTTCAAATGTAATAGCTTGTTGACAGTGTAATTGAGGGGGAATTGTGTTACCCCTTACCATCGATATTTGTTCTTTTCCTAGACCTTCATTTCTTCACTCCTCTGCTTTTGTCACTCTTGCAGTTGTGTCTTTATTTCCTTCATTTGTAGTCATTATAACATCACTTCCTGGTCCTACCTTACTTATCCTGTCTCACACTTCATGGTTCTTGTGCTGTTGGCAGAACTGAACCCCTTTCCTATCAGAATATTAGCTTTTACCTCAGCACTCTTTACACCATCCACCCTTAATCACACTGAGGCCACTGGCTGTGCTCACTGGGCTCTTCAGCCCCTCATGGACTTCAGTTTCTGTCCTGCATCACCCTCATTTGCTGGTGACTATATAGGCAGCCTAAGGGGACTTTCATGTGCCTTGATAGGAAAATGTAGATGTCCTAGGCTGTGCTCTTTCTTTCTCCCCAGACTCCCCATTCTTGTAGGCTCTTTTTCCTAGCTTGTATCCAGTCCCTTGCCAATCAGAGTTGCAAGAGTAGCAAACGTGGCACTAGCACTACCCTTCACCTCCTGTTCCCATGGCCAGAGGACCAGTCTGAAGAAGCTGTAAGCAGAGGTGACCTGTGTACTTGGATAGAGCTGATTCTTAAAGGCTGTAAAAGTTTTTAGTGTCAGACAGCAGGATCTTGGTAGCTCCACAAATTTGGACATTAGGAACTGAGATTATATGGTGAGAGATCAAAATAATCTTCTTGATCTAGCCTATGGAAATCAGTTGTCATCAACAGGTAAGGTAGGCTTGGAGGAGGCCAAGGACTGAAATAGCCAGGATTCCACGAGCTGGGAGTCCTAGCAAAAGCAGAGGGGGGGATTGCTCTTTAGCTGTCACATCAGTCACCAGCCAGAGCTGCTGCCTCACAACCACCTCTCAGAGCACTATATTCAACTGGCAGAGTTGAACATGAAGCCACCTGTGTTGTTTTCTTTTCTAATATCAGTTTTCCTTGCTTTCAGATGCTGTTTATTCAAGGCACTAAGAATGTCAGAGATACCTGCTTTTGTGACCATACTTGTTAGCTTAGAGGGTTTGTTTGCGGGTTTTTATGTATTTCATGCACCAGAAAGGTGCCAGACCTTTCTGTTGAGACTGTGTATAATTTATTGGTCTAGTGATTTTTTTAAAGATATATAATTTAAATGTAATAGGTATTAATGTATATAATTGTATTTTGGCATTATGTAAATATGTATTTTTTTCTATATTGTTTATATTAATATTATGCTTCAGATAATACTATTTTTTCTTATCATGTTTTTTATAAACTGTTCTACATAAACTATTTTAAATTGAATGGCTAACAGGACTGCTGCATTTTGGGTGATATTGGCATGACATGGGAAAAATTCTTTAAGGAGAACCTCATTTTTTTTAACTAGTTCAGTGTTTGAGAGATGAAATAAGCTACTATTAAGGAAGGGAACAGTAGTCCTGTGTAGGAATTACAATGCTACTCTACACTTTAAACATACTGCTTTTCATCTGACTAAAATGGGTATAACCCAAAACAAAATGGCATACCTTTTACAGAACTCGTTAACAACTGATCAAAACAGGGTTTCCTCACCAGAAGCAACTGTTTCAGTCTAATGTGACATAGTAGAAAAATATCAAACAACATACACTGCCGTGAAGTCTAACAGACCTTTCTCCCACCACATACTTTGAGGGGAGACAGGTCACATTCTGATTTCTTTACATTGGTTTAAGAGAGCAGAATCAGACCATAACCTGTCTGTACATTTTCATGTGTGTATAATTAAGAAAAATGTTCAAGAAACACCTCAGACATTTGTGTTAACAGATGGGTAAGGATGTGAAGTCTGGCAACTTTGATAGCTCAATGTTATACTGTGAGAGACTATAGAGAGATTGCAAGTGTATAGAAACAAAGATATATGTATATATATCCCATAGTTTACACAAGTGGCCTTATGCTGCTTGCAGCATAGCTGCCTTGCTCCTTCAAATGCCATTTGCTCTCACAAAGGGACAGTTTGGTCCCAGCATGACTGCATAGAAAGAATCCTCTACATGAATGTTGCCTGATGCCCACCAAGAGCAATTGGAGCAGAGACTCATCAGTAAACCAGGGAATGTAGGCTGGCAGAGCTGTACTAATGATAGAATCATGAAATAGTTTGGTTTGGAAGAGACCTGAAAGACCATCTAGTTCCAACTCTCCATGCCCCAGGCAGGGACTCATTACTCAAAACATTTACTGACTGCAAGTAGTAAAATCAAAGAGCACTCAGCAGGTATCCTGCCCAGCCAAGTGGATGATGCACAGCTCTCTCCTCTGCAGAGGCTTCTCACTCAAGGGTTCAGTTATTCTTTTACTTTATGAAGTGTTCTTCAAACAGATAGAGAAGAGGCAGTACACAGTTCTTCTCCATCACAAAAAGAAGGAAGGGCTTGATAGTTCTTTCATAAATCTACCCATACTTTTCCTAGAGAAAACAGCTTGTTGCTGAAGTCAAGTGCCTAAATTCCACTTCTGTTCTGGAGAGAAACAAATACTTCTGCAGGCCTTCTGAGAATCAGCCAATAAGTGGCTAAGTGCCTAACTGAGGAACTGCTGTGGCCCTGGACCAAGGCAATTGTGATTTCACCATGCCTTACCCTTGCAGTAGGAGCATCTGCCTGACAATTCCTGAGAAAATCTACTAGGCAGATCTGACATAGTTTTCTTAAGAAATCATTCCAAAGCAGAACGAGCAGGACTGTGCACATCCATGTCAGTCTGGTTTTCCTAGAGAGAAGGAAACAGCCTGATAGTCACTCTTCCTTCTTACTCCATCTGGAGTCTCATCCTTGTTTGACCAAATATTCTCACATGCCTCAGAAGCCACCCTTCATATCAGCTTTCACAGCTGCTCAAAACATGGAAGCTTGGTTAATCTTTTAAGTGTTTCTGTATGAAAATACTGCTCATTCCCCCTGTACATCCTCCTTGGCACCGTACAAACCTCAAAATCCACCACCCTTAATTGAAACTGAAGAGGAAAGGAACTAGCATTAGAGTGGAAGATATTTTCACAGAGGAGAATCTAAGCAAAATCACAAAGAAATGTGCAGATTTTCTCCAGACTCCTTTTTTTTCCCCTATTTCCTTTGCTAGATTGACTAGGTTAGCAAGCAAGGACAAACAAGCATGGCAGCTTTACATGCTAATAACAGCTGGACATAAGAATCATGAAAGCTACTGTTGTGTTACTTGCTCTGCATTTAGTACTTTCTTTTTGCAGGGATAGCTGAGGAGCCAAGATCATCATGTTAGTTACCAGCAGAACAATTACACTGTGAAGACAGAGCAATTACACTAAGACATACCAAATGTACCATAAATTATCTCACACTATATATCATTGTGAGATTTTTTTTTAATGCTGAGGGAAATGGAACTCACTCAGTAATATATGATCTGAGGGCAGAGGTCTGATTGTACTCAATATATGCATGTTGTTCATAATTTTCAGAAAGACAGACGTCGTTGTGCTCTCTGTTTTATCATTCTCAGCTCCCTTGTCCACACGTACAGAGTTCACAAGTGCATACCCAAAATGATAACATAATAGCACACAACTAGTTTCATATTTTCCCTCAGCTAATAATGGACACAGTTCACTCTTCCTCATCATTTTTGAATGTGACAGATGACCTTAAATGTTCTGGCACAGTGCTCACAGCTTTGCATCTCTGCCCAGCTGTGTCACACGTGAGACTGTACACACACATTATTGCTCTGGTTCTGCTCTGTAGCTAATTCTGCTCATATGAAACCACTGTAAATCCAGTGAGAAAAAGTAAAAAAATCTATGTAGCATTTTGTTAATATAAAACACCTACGTACCAGTATAATTAATTATATTTACTGTGCCTCTAAGCTGAATAACAGGACTTATGGGAAATTGTTAACGTAACAAGAATGGATTTGAAGGAGCCTGTGTACTGAACAAAGGTGGCTCTTAAAGAAAAAGACATCTTTTGAATGTCCATGAATGATGTTCAGAATTCCCTTCTTGATGTTTCCCAGTAACAGTGTTACAAAGCAAAGCTAGTGTTGTAGCTGATCCATAAGCTAAGATTTGCACATTTGGAGCCCAGTCCTGCGAATCTCTGCATTGTCCACAAAACCTACCTGAGTACTTTCATGAAAGTCAACTGGAATGCTTGCCTGAAGAAAATACCATTCCGCTTCTGAAGCACTTGCAGGGTTGGGCTTTTAGGTTAATTCAAATTTTTGTATTGAAAGTTATTTAATAATGGAAAAATTGTAATAAATGTGGTTTTTTTAGTCTGTGCAATACAGTTACAAGATCCACTACCGAATGTAGGAAAAAAAAAGATTTTACATAGTTGTAGTTGATAAATGATATTTTTTGTTACTAATGGAACACAAAAGTGGGTGAGAGAAATAGGCATACTGTGAAGATGTCATAAAAGTGCAACTTTATATGTTTTTCTCTGCTGCTATAGTTATTTAGCAATAAATAATGCCTAAAATTGCCAGAAATATTATTTTGTGCCATGATATACTATGAATTTCCTTTCAGTTGTAGAGAAAAGAAAATGTGTGAGCTTTAAGTTTATATTAGGTATTATACACGATTATTTACGCTTTAACTTTGAAACCAAAAGTTAAATACAAGACAGATAGGAGTACATGAGCATTTAGCCATGCTCCTCAGCCTGGGATTTAATATATGGGATAGAGGTATGAGAACAATAACTATCTAACCAGTATGTTAGCATTTCTTCTCAGGGCCACGGACTGGAGAAATGCATCTGACATTCAAAGATACAGCCTAGTGCAGCAACAGCTTCATGACCAAGGAGTGACATGGCAGGTGCTTAACATTTATTCAGATTTCTTTCTGTACTTGAGACATACTGTTTGTGTGAATAAAATGCATTATGGAATTATCACCACTCCCCTGATGGCCCTGTCACAGATATGTGGGCTGTAGAGCTATGAGCTCTGGCACCTATAGTTCCAGGGTGCTATAACTTTGAGTAGAAGATAAGAGCTCACCCCAATACTTACACAACTCACTGTAGACCCTGTGCCCTCATCTGTCCCTCTCAGGCTGACAGAGTTAGCTCCTGAACTCTTGGTAGCACCACTATGGCCAAAGAAAAAACCCACAATTGTGAAATGTGGCTAGCCATAAACTCTTTGCCAGTGCCTGGAGTAGTGTCTGAAAACATCTTTAGCACATATTCCATTCTCACATGCAATATAATTACTTAAAATTGTTTTTCTTAACAAACACTGGGTGAATGCAGAACTGTGCTACTATTGTCAATTTAATTTATGCATTTAAGTATATTTTTATATTTTTAACTCAGTCAACAAATCAAATATATTTGAGTGTATTTTACACATTTTTATAAACAGTTCATGAATAAAACATTCATTTTTTAAAAATCACACTCTTGTCTTCTGTTTGACTGTCTTTGCATTATGGATTTTGTTGTCCTGCTACTCAGAGAAAAGGTCATAAGTGAGTTTGATTTCAACTGAGATGGTCTTCAGGGAACATTAAATTCATCAGAAGCCTCAGCCTGTTGGGGGAAAGGGAGCTCTGCAATTGCCTGCTGGCCAGATTAGTGCCCATGCAGAAGGATACCATTGTTCCCTTCTCTTCCTGGTTCTCTGCTCCCTTCTTTAATAAACCAGATACTGTCTGATTTATGCAATGGATATGTGAAATCACAGTGGATCTTGAACTGGAGTGCCTGTTATTTTAGAGACATTTTGCCAGGCAGTTGTACCAATTAGCATCAAACTGGAGATCCGTTGCTGCCTACCATTTGAGGATCTGAACTGCACTTTTTAAAAAACGCATTTCTTCTCCTCCTGCCCTCTACAGTTCTTAAAAACCATTAACATTCTTGGGGGGTCAGGGTGCTTGGCAGTAGTGTGCTTATTGCCAATTCTCTGTGTCTCAGATAGTCTATTGGCCATCAGAAGTGTTTAAGACAAATTAATTCTGTTTATTTAAAAGAAAGAATAATTTATTGGCTTATATTTTGTACTGTGAACTATTTGCTGAGGGTATGTGTTGTGAAGGCTGAGGGAGTTGTTAGATTTTTCCTTTGTGCTATAAAAGTTTGTCTCTGAGCTCTATTCTCTCCTGAAGCCAATGTAGGCACAAAAGAGCAGTGATAATGTTAAAATAATGTACATTTGGTGTCTTCACACCCGAGAAACAGACCAGGGTAGATATAAATGCTTTTACCTGGTACAGCAAAGAAACTGAAACACAAGGAGTCTCCTTGTTCAGCAAGAACATCGTGGTTGGTTCCTATTAAAATATCACGAGAATCTAGTTTTTAACCTTGTTATTTCTGTAAAATGGACTTGACTGTACCTGAACTTCCTACCTATGAGCTGGCAATTTTGTCTGCTAAGTCATTTCCCATACCATAATTTCAATTTTCTGCCACTGCCTGTCTTCCTATCAGTTGCTTTATTATGCCTTAGAAATAGTTGCTAGTGTCAGACATCTTATAGCAGGCAGGATGTGGCAACATCAGCATGTCAGCAAATACCACAGCTGAAACTTTCAACTGTGACGAACCAAGGCTTTGCCAGTCCCTACCTGTGCAAAAGAAATCAGCAGAAAAAGAGGAAGAAGACAGCATTCCAATTAATTCATGGAGACGTGTCAAAGGCAAGAACCCCTTTTCCTGTCCTCAGGGTCAGCGCTGTGGGGCTGGGGGTGTGCTCTCAGTGATTGCCCCCGGCTGTGCGCGGGGAGGGCGGTGGCAGTGCTGTGGGCTGTGCTGGTCACTGAGCCTCCCATGGCTGCCCTGCACTGGTCTGCTCAGGGTCTCATCATACAGTGGCTGTGGCTGCTGGCTCCGGCAGGTTCCTGACGTCCTTTTTATATCCATGTTAGGTGCTTACTATCATGTGCATCAAGTGAAACCTCGCTACAATGGGCCGCTTTGCTTGGGATGAGAGATGGTCCCAGCTCCCAGAGATCTGGAGTGGTAGTCAACAACTTCAAGCAGGCACGGAGGTGACAGAATCCAAGAGGGCAAAGCTTTTTGCAGACATCAAAGCCTTTTAGTCTCTGGGGAAAACATCACCTTTACACCCCACAGCTTTGCTGTTGCAGAGGTCCTGGAGCCCCTAAAAGAGGCTTAAAGTCCCCCTGAGGGCTCTCACGGACCAGGCAAGGACCCATCAGCACAGGGAGGGTACACTCTGAGCCCAGTTCGAGGGGCCTTCCCCACCCCTCCTTACTGAAATTCCTAACTGAAAAGGGTGTCAGAAGCATGTCCTAGCCCCTAGAGATGCTCCAGGTGGGTACGCAGAACTTTGGGGTTCAAGGAGAGAGGAAACTGAGGCAGCCCAGCTGCAACTCTGCACTGGTGTGGTTCCTCCCTCCATGCCAAGGCCTTCCATCCCTGATCTCAGGGGTCGTGGCACATGGCAGGGACTGCAGAGGCACATGGTGGGGACACACCAGTTCTACCTGTGACTCCATCCCGAAGCTCACAGAGATCTGCACATTCCAGAGGGCTCAGAACACTGTCAAAATCCAGGCTGAGAGGGCAACAGCCACTGCCTTGTGCAGCAGCCAAATGCCAGGCACAAAGCATCACTGCCAAATGATGTGGCGGCTGGACCAGACACTTCTGTACACAGCCTTCTGCATATTCATGCCAAAATCCCCGCCAAACTACATGCCATGTCCTTGCTTGTCTTTGGTGGTGAAGTTCCCAAGCCTGCTGATGTGTCAAACAAATAGCAGAGAGCTGCAGGAGCAGCTGCTTCTTACCAAGGATAAAGGCAGAGGTTTCCTGCTCTCCCTACAGCAGAGGCCACACAACCTGGTTGGCAAGTGCCACCTGAGACCTGCAACTTGAGTCCTCCCAGGACAAGAAGGGGCCCCAAACCAGGTCTTTCTGCCCCTATAAATCTTAACCCATTGCTCAAGAAAAGGAAGTGTTCTTTCTAAAGGACAGGGCAGGCATAAAGGAGTGGGTTCAGTGAGCCCCTCCTGAGGGTACGTGTCTCCCAGCAACCTTGTTTCATAGGATGGATCTCATGGATGCCTTTTTTATGTATCTGTCTCAGCTGGGCTGGTTCACAGCAAACCTTAAACTACACATGTTTTGCTGAGCAAAGCCCAAGTGTATCCTCATGCACAGATCCAAAACCTGGGCAGATAAAGCTGATGATGAGGCCAACAAAAAATAAAATATCCATTAAAACCCATGAGTGTGTTATCAGGAGCATAAATTTGACTTTGATCTGATACGTCCTTCTTGTGTCTAAGTCCTTGTCTTCTCTTTCAGTGGAGCTGTAGCGCTTCCAGCAACTCAGGAATGATTGCTTTGCTCCTGGGGTGTGGGAGCCACACACCAAGACAGTATGGAGTTATACACATCGTATACAGGCTGCACTCGAGACACACTGACCAGGCCACTGCCTAACCCTGGCTCCCTCCAGCTCCTCAAACATGTGGTGATTGCCTCTGGCATCTCAGGTCTGAACTATCTTCTGGAGGAGCTCACTGACTGAGGAGAAAGAGTAAACACCAAGAAGGTTTCTATCTGATCACACGGAAACATTTCCAGCAGAGAGATGTCTATGCAGGTGTGGTAGGTTTGGCCTTAGTTTTAGCTAGGCCTCAGTTCAGCAGGCCCAGATTGTCTGACATAGATTAGAGAGGACAAGCATCACCTGACTTAAGCAATCACAGAGATGTATCATCTGAAATCACAGCAAGTATAAAAACAGGTGTAGGAGGGGCCTTGGTCAGTCACCTTCATGGCTGATGCTGAGTGAACATGTTATCACAGTACTGGGATTGTCAGGCCTTGCCATCACTTCACAGCTGTTTGGTTTGATAAGTAAACTTTTTTTAGTAATTGTTGTTTTTCTCCTCTCTTGCCAGGTGTCCTTTGGGGGGAGTTTGTTGGAGTGTTTTTGTGGGCTGAGGTGGTGGAGGTTGGTGGTTTTGAATGGGTGACTCTGTGGTTGTTGGTGATGGTGGGTTTTTTTCCACATTTGTATATATATGTTATATTCTGTTTTTAATTGTCTCTCTTCTATGCAAAATATAAAAAGTGTGCTGTATTAAGTGTTAGTTCTAGTTTTTCCCCCTCAGGGCTGTGGGTGGCTCTCTCTGTATTGGGCATTTTGCTCATCCTGGCCACACCACAGTGGTCACCCCAGACCGCCCTTAAGGCTGCGTGTCCCCAGGCAGCCAAAGGGCTTTGGAAGAACCATACCCCAGAGGTATGTTTCTCATCAAAGACACAGAAAGTGGACATATTGCAAAACAGTCATCTTCATAGGGTTCTTCAGTGCCCAATGTAGACATCCATGGGCTTAAATGAAGTGGTTACTATTCCTGTACCCCAGTTACATTTGGGGAGGGACTAGGAGTTGGGCACCTTCACCCTGCTCAGTGGAGGTGGTGCCCACCTCAGAGATTTCAGATTCTTGCATCTCTGTAGGAACTGCTCTACTTTCAGAATAAAACTCTGAATTTAAGCAATGCCTTTTGGAGTCACGCTCAGAGGTCTGTCACTGAATGAAAACCCAAGCCCAGTTCTCAGACAAGTACAGCTTCTTCCCCAGGACTGCAGCTGGTGAGCACAAGAGATTTGCAGCTGAAGTGTCTCCACTAGCAAATGTAGCAAAGTGTTGGAGGAAAATAGTGCTCTTCAGAGAGCAAAGCATTCACTCTGGGTGGCTCCACAGGACACTGGCACCAGGCCCTTGCATCAGTCTGCAAGCATGAAGGAATCAAAGCTGATATTATGCTCCTTTGCAAATCCTTCCTGTCCTTGGCATTAACACACATAGATGCCAATAGGAATGGGAAGATATTTCAGATCTATTTGGTTGCATTACCACATGATGAAAAGTTATGTGAATAATTTTCACTTTCGAAGCTTAATAATAGAAGTTTTAAAAATTATCTATTCCCACTATAATCACCTGATCTCTCCCACTCCTTTTGGATACATGGGATAAATGCATCTGGTTTATGCCCAGACAAGATTTGAGGCTGTAGTGCAAAAAGAAGACCCTCCAATTCTGTTTTCCATACCACAAAGAGTAAAGAATCTTGAAATTTAAAAACAGTGTGAGGGCATTACTGATAAGAACACCCAAACTTCCTGGAAAATCAAATACAGGCCATATGGCATACAGTAAAGCTACCCAAACAGACTTTGTATGAATGGAGCTACACTGTAAAAACAGAGTAAAAATAATTGGATGCAGAAAGGAAAGTGAATGTGTTCAGAATGCTCCATGCATCTTAGCTGGGGAGGAAAATGTTATGCAAATAAATGACAGCTACAGAAAGGTCCATGTGTTAATTGAGGGCATTTCTTCTGCATGTCAATGACTAGCAGTAATGAAACCACTGGGAGAAAAAGACAGATACTTCCAAAGGCAATAAAGAGGTATATAATGTTCAAAATATCAAACAGGTCAGAAAAGATATGCTTAAGACACTACACATGATAAATGCCAACATCCTGTTGACCTATCACTGGATCTAAAGGACACCTGGAGCTAAATTATTTGTGAGAATCCAACTTCAAGAGAATGAACTGGCAGACAACTAGAATTAATTAATGCCTGACAATTCTGTGCTAGAAAGGTGGGAGAGCAGTAAAAATATCCAAGAAGTCTGTGCCAATTAGACCTGGTCAAGCTGTGACAGATTTTCTATAAACACTCCCACCAGAACCCTCCAGCAGGTCCCAGGATGGCTAAAATTTTGCCTCTTAGATGCCAGAATGTTCAATGACAAAAATGGAGGAAGGAAAAAGCAAAACGAAGTGCTGGTGTCAAGTATATTGTGGTTGTTGAACCCGGGCAGGTAAGAAAACTTCAGATCCTTGGCTTGGCAATGTTCTCCATCATGGATTTCTGTTTGCTTTGTGGGGATTAGACCTAAATATCTTGTTGTACTGAGTCCATTAAAGGACAACAAGAGAAGATAGAAAATATGGTGAGCAAACTTCTACTGCTCTTTTCTGGAGAAGATGCATCCATTTCAGTGGGGGAAAATGCACATACATCCATGCTGGGATGGGAAGGCAGCTAGGAAAAAGGAGAAAGCCACCAAAGACCTCCACCGGCATTATGGGGACAGCTTTTATTTAATTTCCCTTCTGTATCCGACCCACTGTCAGAGACCAGATGAAAAAACCCCTGTGAACGACCATATGGTGCAATCATGCGGAGCAAACCCTGTCACAGTCTGAGCAGGGGGCTGAGCTGATGAGATCATGCAGTGCAAGCAGGAGCACACACACCTCGCTCAGGAGGTCCTCACATCAAGATGAAACCCACTTCTTCTTCTTTGCTCTGTTTTACCAAGGAAAGCTACACTTTAATTATCTGTACTAGATGCTGCTGTCCCCAAGGAAGCAGCTCTCTCCCGCCTCCTGCTTTCCAGCTCGTGTGCTGCCCACTTATTCCACATCTCTCTGCTTGTTGCCACTCAGCACAGCAGGCTGGGGAAGTGATCTGTGTTAAAATTACCTTGTCATCAACAGAAACAAATAGCTATTTTTAATCTCCCTAGTCTGTTCCAGGAGAGAGAGTCTGAGGTTTTTATGCAGCAATAGGCTGACAAGGCATGGGTTATTGGACATCACCCTTTTTGCTCCTCAGATCTTTCCTCACTCCCATAGTCCAGGTGCTCTGGCCAAATGTGACCTGCCCTTCACAAGGCACTCAAGGCTGCCCCCAGAAAATGAGACTCCAGCTCAGCCCAGTCCCCAGTCTGTCACCCATGTCTGTGAGGAAAAGGAATAATGGGTTTAAAATAGGTAAGTGACAATTCCCATAGGTGCAAGTCTGACCGATGGCTGGGTATCACTCTCAAAGAAAAAGGTATCAGAGAAAGGGAAAGAAGAACTCTGGACAGCAGGACAAGGATGTATGTTGGTTCATGCCTTGTGTTATGCCACATGCATGAAAACCCAGTGCGGTGAGACTTTGCTCCCTGCATTCATCTGCTCCAGGGGGATGGGGAAGCTGAGGATCTTGCTAGTGTGACCAAGCCTCCTTTGCTACTGAAATGCCACTTCACCCTCACACTGAAAGAGAGAATTGAGTGCAGAGACTTCACAAACAAATTTCCCTTACCTCCATCTACATATCCTCCCCCCTCTAGTTCTTAACTCAGTAATTAAATATGCAGGCTAAGGAAAGTGATTTGGAAAACAGATGGCATGCAAGATGCTATAGAAAATAGTGGTGTATCTTAAATCTTACAGCAGAGACACAGATTTTGGTGGTATATGGGCCTTGAAGTAATTTAATTTCAAAGGCTGCTTGTGCAATGACCTTTAACGAGAAGGAATGAATGGTCCTCTAGCCTCCAACTTGATACTCACAATTAAGAATGCTGTGGCTGGTCTAATTTGCCACACAAGTTGGTGTAAACTAACCAGGTTCTTGGTAACTGTCAGTGGTAGGAAATATGGGATCTGAAGCAAGCAGTTTAGCCTAGCATTAGTCTGAAATGTAAGGGGAAAAGACACCAAAAAACCCAGATCATTAACCTATGTGAGGCTCTAAGTCCATTCTCCTGCTGTCTTCCTTACATTTAAGATGACAGCATGAGCTCAGTGGAGCAGGGCTGAGTGAAGACAAGGTGCCACAGCTGCTGGCTGCACCAGTGCCATGTCCCCAGACATGCTGGGGGAGCACTGCTGCCTCCCACCTGCTGCACATCCAGCAGGAAAGGAGAAGGGAGCTCTTTCCCCACCATAACCAAGGAAAGGGGTTTGCCAATGACATTTGCCTCTGGATCAGCATTTAAAATGTCCTCACTTAAAACCCTGGGGGTAAAAGAGATTGCACTACATTGTGTTGGATGGGGCTGCTGCCCCTTTCCAGGAAAATGGCATGATCATTAAATCTCTCCCTCTGAAATGGTGTAGGTCTTCTTGCAATGAAAGCCATCACAGGAGGAGCTAGGGAAGCCCCACAGCTGGCAGCTGTTACCACCACTGAGCATATTTCCACACAGAGCTGGAGGTAATTCTCAGACAGGCTAATGAATGAAGAGTTTGAACAATCCAGATAAATAATAGCAGATGTTTAGGGATGGAATAACAGGCAAAAGTATTAGTTATGCAGGGCCTGCAGTTCAAAGAAAATTAGTTCAAACTGTAAGGGCTTTTTTCAGAGGAACAGTAAGAGATAAAGCAACAGGGGAAGGGAGAAAAAGAGAGGAAAAGCTGTCTCACTGCCCTCAGATGCATGAGAACCATCCCCAGCTAGCATGGAGAACCACACCTTAATCATCTAACTAGCAGTCCAGAGTTTACATTGGAAGCAGAAGCAAGCGCTGCCACTCAGTCTCACACCACAGCCTGCAGAGCTGGTTTCCCCAGAGCATTTAGCATTTAATGGGACTGCTAATGCACAGAAACACTGAATCTCACCACAAAACCTGCATCTTCCCATGGATGTTTCCAGCAAAGGATGAGAACTGAGCTAGTTGCAGGGATAGGGACTGAGGAACCAGGATCCCTGAATTTCATATCTGACTATTTCACTGTCCAACCTCTCATATAACATCTAACCTCTGCAGGCAGCAGTTCAGCTTCCTGTAAAAGGAATTCTTGCTTTCTACAGATATGAGGAGACCTAATTCCAATTAATAACTCTGCTGCCAGCCCTCTTCTTCCTCATCGAAGGATGGAGCAGATTTTAATATATGTGCCAGAAATTTACTCTTTTGAAAGAGGAAGCAAACCCTTCATTGTCAACAAGACTGCAGCACTACTTATGTCTATTTTTTTCTCAAATTTCATAGGGTATAATAGGTAGTGTTTAAATTGAGAGGGACAAATTATCATAATGCTTTTAAGCTACATAATGAGCATTGCCAATACTAATGCTTGTCTTGGCGACACAGCCTTCAAGGTTATTTAGCAAAACACAGAATGTACATTAAGCAAAATAAAAAGCTAATTTTAGTATGTCTTTGCAAAATAAATATAAAATTAATCACTTTGGCTTTTCACTTTTATTTTGACTTTTTGTTTTGGCTATCAATAAAAGCAAACTTGAAAATGCAACATAAGAGCTAGAGAGGAGTGAAAGAAGAACAATAAAATGAGGAGGAATGAGACTTAGTACAGAATGTCTTTGATCATTACAAAGCTAATTATCGAGAAACACAGCTCCATATGCATGAATACAGAATAATGATGAATTTGGTAAACCTTTACCACACAGTACATATGTATTGGTGTGCCTAGAGAGAGTGTGCTTAGGAAGGAAGCAACAGAGGGAAAACAAATTATATGTGTGTCACTCCTATAGCAGGGTGGAAAGGAGGAAAAACTTTCAAGCCATCTTACTTTGAGGCAGAGTTAATGCCACAATGGGCTTCCACTATGCAGTCATACATTAGTTGTCCCATTACTAAAATGGACTGTAAATCTGTAGAGCTATTTTGAACAAAAAGAAAGAATTCCCACAAGGTTTCAAGGTAGATCAAGACATAGTTTAACAAGTAGGTCATTAAAAACTGATTTCAAAAACGTGTTTTTGTTGATATCTTTAATTTTGCTCACTTGGCATAGGAAGAACTCTGTGGGTACACATGGAGGAACTGTCAGTGAGGAAGACAGGTTACTGTCAAGTAACTTGTATACATGAGTATATGTTTTATGCCTAACATAACTCTGGAGGAAAACCCCACATAATCTCAAATCTATTGACACTGACAGCAGGGAACAGTCTGATGTTCAGCCCCAGCTATGTCCTTCTTGCTGCATCCAGTTGTACAGAATTCTTGCCTCTGGGAAGAGTTTAGGCAAGAGTTCTGTGGCCATGCAGTGGAAATGTGCTTGCTTTTTGGAAAGAAAAATCAGTGTGATAGTTCAGATGCTGCAATGTCAGAGCCTGAAGCTGGCAGAAAAAGCTGCTGCTATGCTGCTTTCCCTGGACCCAGACAGGATGGCGCTATTACCGCTGGGCTCTGCCTGCTTCAGCTCCTTCCTTGAGCACCAGAAACCACCCAAATTGCTGAAAACAATTCCATGCAACACTGCTCTTAACTTTCTATAAATCTGAACAAAATAAGAGGTGGCAATACATTGCTTTGAGCAAAACAGATGAAAAAACCAGGTTGAACCAGGTTAATAAAACACAGCATCCCCGTGTTCCCCCCAGTAAGTCACCTAGTGACAGCTGCTGGACAAAAGGTTACAGTTTCAGCCCAAGACATCAGTGCAATTAAACCCCAGGGTTAGCTAGCAGCAATTGCACCCATGTGCTTTTTAGTAGATATCTGAAGGACTTTAGAGTCACATTTTTCCTTGCTGAGATTTTTCCTCCCCTCAGAATTATATGGGATCTGTTCCTCTTATTTGTGGCCTCATATCTTCCAGGAATAGACAAGACATTTTATTCTTCTGCTGGTATTCTTATGATAAGAAATTGTATAAATAAGACACTTTAGATTAAATATTTTTATATAACTTTAGGGATTTTAGTTATAAGATTTAAGTTTTGATTAGGGGGGGCTTTCTGACTGCACATATGAGAAAAGTTACAAGCTATAGAATTCACTAACTGAAAACGTACCTTTTTCCAGATGCCACAAGGCCTAGCAGAAGCTAAAATAGAACTTAATTCAAGGTTATCCAATCAGAATTCAGCTAAAGCAGCTAGAGAACTGATAAAACAAGCCAGGGGCTTTCCAGGGGGAAACAGCAGAACAGAGCATGCGTCCAGCAGAAATGTTAAGAGTTTAAGCGAGGAGGAGCCCCTGAGATGACCACCCATGAGGCTGAAGAAGAGTGAGACCCCCACCCAAGGAAAGCACCGCCCCAGTTACCCACAGTGTGCACATGTATGAAGAGTTCTCACTTGCTTTGTGCATATGTATGACATTCCTCAGTCCATTGCTTTGCATATGTAGTAGAGTAAGGTATAAAATGTGTAAGCTGGCACAGCACGGGAGGAGGAGTGGGTCATGCACTGCTAAGCCCTCTCTCCCCACAGGCATTAGTAACACAAACACCTGCTGCTTAACAGAGCAAAACTCTTTGAGAAGTTCTTTATCATCCGGGATTTAATGGGAATTTTGGCATCACTTAGTTCCTTACATTTGTTGTTGAGTCACGTGCCCATGAGACTGGAGCTCATAGATCTCCTGATCTCTTATATTTTTAAAAATTCAATTAATTTGCCCTTTACCTTGCCATTTAATATCAGGAATAAAGCTATCAAGACACCTCATCCCACAGCTGTGCTTTATTCTGTTTCTTATTGCTTTGTGTTGACAATTCTGCAGCCTATTTTCAATCTCGTACTGTTTGTTGCCAGCCTGATTTAAATTAATTTTTTCAATAAGATCTTGAGACATTATTTAAAATGCTCCCTATGGTGTATTGCTTCCCGTATATGTCTCCATTAGCTTCCAGTTTGGCTGTAAAAAAGCAGCAAAATTCACACGATGCTATTTGCTTTTAATACACCTGAATCATTTACTGCCTGTGATTCACTTGTCCAGATACTTGCAGATTCATAGTGTGTGCTCTACATTTTTGATAAGGCTGGAAAATGAATCCATCAAAAACAAGAGACGCCAGCTAACTCTGTGTTGTCCTTTTTTTTTTTCCTTTGTTATCAGTCCCATTTTTCATGATTTTTCATGAAAAAACAGTAGGGTACTAGGCTACCTGCTCTTTAGATGTACTGACTCTTGTATATTCAGTCCTTCCAAAGTAGTTTCCCACTGACTAAGAACAGATTTCCTGAAAATTTCAGAGTCAATTTTGTAATAATCTCAAACATTATTCTTCAGAGAAGCAGTGCAGGAAAAAAGAGCTCGGCCCTTTGAATTCTGCCAAAGATTTCCCTCTTTGCCAAACCCATGCCCCTTCTAAGGTTTTGCATTTGCCATTAGTTGAGAGCTCTCTCCCTGCTGACTGTCCCCAGAGCCCCACACCAGGGCAGTATTCCTGATGTCCAGGCCCCTGGAAAATGCCAAATATTACACCCCAAAGATGCTGCTGCCTCCAACCTTGATGGGCACAGCAGTGGAGAGCAGGTGGTTGCTCTGCCCCCTCTCCTGTGGGTACCATGAGACAAACTGGCTTACTGCAAGATGGGAAAGAGGCTCAGGAGAGCTGCTGTCCTGGCAAGTGGAGAAGGACCGAGGCTCTGCTGAAAGCAGCTGATCTGGTTGCAGGCCTGCAAGCCTTCAGTATAGGGGTCTGTGCTTCTTGCACTGAAAAGCACTGAAATTGCATTCTTGCATGGAAATACATTGAGCTGAAATGCAGCCACTTGCACATAATGAAAAGACACAGACTTCAATATTGCCACATACTCTGATAGGCATGATCAGAAATTCATCTTCATCTGAAGTCTGAATTTGCCCTAATCCTACAGTGAGGGAATGGAAATGGCCTAAAAGTTGTCTCTGTGGAGCTTTTGAAACAAAACATTAACTGCTCACATCTTCTTTTTAATTGATCCTGCTGTATGGGGTCCAAATAGTTGCAGGATTTTGTCCAGAAACCCTCAGCTGCTGAACAAGCAATTATATGAAAGAGCTTACTGGTTGGTTTTTTTCAACAGTTTTTAGTGAATGGCAGTTGGCATGCAAATAAAAGTAGAGATAAACCTTACGCTGGCTGAAAACTTATGAAAAAGTTATATTATGAAAAGTAATGTTTTATACACCATTAGCTCATTAAATCAAATTACAGAGAGATTGTGCGCTTCTTCTTCTTCTTTTTTTTTTTTTTTTTTTAATGCAATATCCAAAGTACTGCATCTCTGGGAGAGTTACTTCTGCTGGATTGCTCTGTGTGCTGTTTAGGGATTGTGTATTGTAGGTGTGTACGTAATTTTACAGTGATGCCAACATTTTTATAATAAAATTTTACATCAAATTACAGCTATATAATGCAGTGGGCTATTCTTTATATATATATATAATCTCCAGCCATGCATCCAACGTATGCAAAGCAATTTTTTGGCTTAAAAGCCTTCAAACCATTAAGCCACCAAAGAGCTGTGAATTATACATAGTGCAAGCAATGGCAGCATTCTTGCTGCATATCAGACCAGAACAAAAATTGCACAGCCTCTCAAATACCCAACTTTGGGATTGATTCATTCAGTGGGTCTGTGACCTGACAAGGCAGTATGATTAATTGCACACATATTCCCTTGGAGGTTTTCCTGATCATGCTCTTTGCAGCAAAGATTGTTAGGCACAGCAGCCTAAGATTCCAGAAAGGGAAGCAGTTGGTTTCGGATTGAAAGTTACTGGAGGAATAGCAGCTGTTCCATGCTGAGGGAAAAAAAACCCTAAAACAAACAGCCTTTGATTCTCAGAGAATCCATACACAGAAATAAGTTGATTTTTCAATAACTCTGACTATAAGATTTCTGTCAGAAATTGAAAGACCATATTTGCATGATACAATTATAAATTCAGCTGTGTTTTCTTTCATCTGATTATCTAAACATAAGCCATGGCCTGAGTGTTCTTCTTTTCTTATTAAACACTGTCCTCCTCCGCATGTTTGTTCTTGGTTTTAAAATACTTTGACCATTTAAGATGAAGTTTGCAGAAACCCGATTCAGCAAGTAGTTCCCATATTTGCAGTGCTGAGCAAAGAGGTTTGCACAACACATTCCTTATGTTCACAGGCAACCCACACTGTCCCACTGTCAGACCAGACCACCACCAATTTTAAATAGTTTTCATTTTTCAAGTAAGGCCCAAGCCCCTAGCAAACTGCATGAGACACATCCTCAAGAGTACAAGTCCTTATCTGTAATAGGCTTTTAAACATTGACCAATGTTTCCCCTTTCAAAATTCCCAGCTGGACTCTGACAGGCTGAGCCTGGGCAGCAGATCCAAGGAGAGCTCTGCACTCTGATATCTCACAGACATCTTTGTTCTGTTCTGAGACAAGTCCCTCAAAACACACCTGGAAGCACAAGTCTAGAAACTGACACCTGGACTACCTCTTCACTGCACTTCCCAACTTTCATCCTGCAGCACCTACTGAAGAGCTCAGGTGGTAACAGTCCTTCAAATACAGCAGTCTGTGCTGGACCTCTGTCACAGGGCTACGTTTGTAGAAGAAATTAAGGGGAAATGACCTTTTAAAATGACCCTGGGTAGTCCCATGACTTCACTCATTTGCTCCGAGCATTGAATTAAGCTCTTCATTCAGTAGCTGAATTTTCTAACATGGTGTGAAATTTTGTCTGTTATTGGCAATACAGAAACACACAAAGCAGAAGTGGAAAAAAAATAAAGCTCCTATTACTTCAACTTTTAAAATGAGCCTAAGAAGCTAACAGAGAAAGATACTGTATAAACAAATTGATGTAATTGCACTACATGAAAGAGAAGACAGGTCTTGCTGAAGCAGAGTAGTAGGCAGCATGACAGAAGAAAATTCCTCAAAGCAGTGGCATATAAATATTATATAAAATGCAAAAGTCAGCTCTGCAGATGGCTCTGGGGAAAGGAGCTACTCTGGCTGCAAATACGTTTCAGAGAATACACCACAAAAACTGGAAATCTGCAAAGCCAAGGAGGAAATTAGTGAATAATCCGCCAGAAGGAAATCCTCAGCTTCCACAATCAAGTACAGAGATTGCAAAGATATTTCTAAANGTACAATTTCTTTTCCCCCTTAGCATCACATACTGCCATGCCAGGCATATCCTTACTGCCTGTCTTTGCACATCAATCAGATGTTTAACTTGGGATGTTAATCTCTCTGCAAAATAATTTAATATCATCTTTGTAACCATTACTTTCTTCCAGAGGCCTTTGCAAATGGCATTTCCAACAGATTTAAATATATGATTGCCAATCAAGTGAGCTGCCTCAGCTCAATTTGCTTTTTGCTTTTTGCTCTGAGAACTAGCTGTACATTCAGCCACAAAAGCTTCTGGAGCAAAGCTGGAGCGGATTTTGTTAATCTGGATTTGCGAGCCCCAGGCTACTGGCTTAAAATTTCATGATGATTCTGTGTCACTGTGCATTTCCTTCTCCCCTGGGGATGGATGTATGCAGAAAATCAGCGTTATTCCCCTCAACTGTAAGAACTTACCAAGGGGCAATAGACAAGGAGAACTTGTCATCACCTTAGCCAGGTAACCAACACACCCCACAGTGGCAGCTTTCTGTGATTTGCATGGTGTGAAAAGGTAATAAATAGTAACTAACCCCCTGAATCAGACAGATGGTGCAATGTTTCTGTGAGTTGCTGAGACAAGAGAATTGCAGAGGATGCAAGCAAGGCCACAGCAGTGAGATACACGGGAAATGAAACACAATGTCCTTTAGAGAACAGCCCTTTCAGAAGTTGGCAGGCTTTCCCCTGACAGGCTGAGAACTCGTAACTTCTCTTCATCCAGTGTATCCAGCACTGTTCTTTTCAGCAGGCTGAGACAGAGCCTGATGACTGGCATCTCCAAAGGGGTGAGGTTTAACACAGAGAACTGGAAATTCTTCCTGCAAGAAGTACTTTTCATCCATGGGACAGGAGATGCCAGAACATGTGCAACCAAGTGGACCTTTCCCGTAGAGTAACGTGCCAAGAAACAAGTTCCTACCTACACAAACATATTCCCTTAACTGAGAGGACTCTCCAAAAGTCATATAGCAAGTAAGAAGGAGAGCAGGGAATGACCTCCAGTCATCCTGCTGCCCCTGCCTTACATCACCCTCATCTTTGAGCACCACAACGTGTACAAGAAGCCTGGTGGAAATCAATTCTAAAACACATGGTACAATTAATCTGAAAAGGACACTGGGCAGTACAAGCAGGTGTGTCACTGTGCCTTGTGCCAACTAAGCTTTCAGGCTTTCAAGTCTAGCACTTTTCTCATCCTCAGAAAATACTTCTGCTAAGTGTTAAAATAGCAATTAAACACAAGGTATTTAAACATAACCCTAAGAATATCAGAGATTAGTACAATGCACAGTACATTTAGAACTGCAGAATTGTTAATGTAGATTAAAATGCTTTGCCAGTAATCAGTCATTTTCCTGACTGAGCCACATGGCTTTTCTTCTCTGCTGTGCTTCAGCCTTGCCAAGCTGCACAGCTGGTCCCAGGGGGGTCCAGCCCTGTGGGGGCAAGGATGAGTGCCATGAAGCCACTCTGGCCTCAGCCCCTGACTACCAAAATGTGCAAAAAATGTGCCCAGGGAAACTGCCAAAAATATGGAAATCTCTGCAATGAGCAAGTGGACTAGAGCTCATACTCCCATCATACACAGTGAGGAGTGGGAGCAAGCAGAGAAAGAGGACTCAGCAAGATTCCATGCCCATACTGCCTTGCCTTTTCTGGAGCATCCCCTTGGAGGTGGTACGACTGTGATGGGCAGTTCAGCAGCAAACATCCACAGCCCTGCAAGGAGCTGATGTCTTCCCTGGCCATTCCTGGGGTCTGATGATATGGGTCACACCATGACTCACAGATTCTCCACAGCAAGCACTCAGGCACTCCATTATTTGGGGAAGACACTGGTAAAACATATTCATGTATAAACATTCATGTAAAACCCCTGCTCCTTACAGCCTGAGAGCATTCACAAAAATCGTATCTGAGAGGGGACAAGAATAACTGTAGGGACTAAATACCACTGAGGCAATAAAATTAGAACCAGTATTTAATCATCTTTCCACTTATTGTTTCTTTTTTTTTTGCGAAGTATTTTCGAGAGATTTCTACATTTCATCACAATGAACAGGTGATGATGAAAGATTTCGTCTAGACAGAAGTTAAAGTTTGAATTCTAAAATTAAGTTCTACATAGTGGAAAAAACACCAAATCAGCACAGTGTTATGTTTACCTTGAAGCTTCTTTAAAAAAAAAAAAAGAATAAAATTCAAAGGTTAAAAAAGCAAAACAATAAAATTTTATTATTTTGGAAATATGGTCTATCTAAAGTAAGTATTTTAAATATTTAATATTAAACATTAGCAAAGTTCACTTTGTGGAGATGCAATGAGCATCATCAGGGAGTTTTATAAACTGTCTCAATTCCACCAGGACCTGGGCAGCTGCTGTCCAGCACTAACAGCACACAGCATATTTGGTGCAGTGTAGATTTTTTTTTTTTTGGTAGAATATACTTATTTACTGTCATAGCAGAAGAAGCAATTAGCTGGCATTTCATGGAGAAGTCTCCCAAGAAAAATCCTGAGTCAAGAGCAAGTCCACCATCAGATCAGACCCTGGAAGGAGACGAAGGGTGCCCCGCCGACCTGCAGGAGTGTCAAGCTTTCCCACTTGAGACCTTCTTGCAGGTATTTCTTTTCCATCAGCAGACTTCCCACTCACAAATGCTTCTTCTTTTTTATTGCCTCTGCCTTGACAGCCAAGCTCTTGGCACAGATGGTCAGGACCACAATAAGGACTCCAACTAGGAATGTTACCACAGGCCAGAGGAAGCAGTGCAAGAGGACAGTCTCATCATGGGTGCGCTTCAGCATCACATCATCTGGCCTGTGAAGAGGAGGAAAAGAAGATAGAGAAAATGCAAATTAGCTCAACATCAATTCAGCGTAAGTGGAAAGCATCTACCATGGAAAGAGTGTTTGATTTGCCACAGTGTTAGAAAATTATTAAGTGAACCATTTCATTCACTGTTTTCACTTGCCCGTTTATCACCAGCACTCAGGGTGGGCTATAAGAGCTTTCCACTTGAAGTGTTTACAGGTTAAGTTCATCTGGGGGGGGGGAAATTAAAAAAAAAGGATTGGTACTCTAGGTCTACTGAGGTTGTGGTCATCACAAACAGCCCTGAGAGCTACAGTATAACACTGACTGTGGAATGAAAAATCACTCTAACAAAAATGTAATACAGGCAGCATTTCTACATATCTACTTCAAATGTCATCAGGCCCTGTGCAATGGGTTAAAGTGTAATTAAAGCTTCCCTTTTAGCTTGGAGGACTGATGTGTCCATGGAGGCTCCTGATGAGGCCTCTTCCAAGTCTGGGAATTCAGTTGAGAAGTCTGATGGCAAGTTTTCCTCAGCTCTGGCTTTTTCTGCTCTCCCTGTAGTTTAACCGTTATTTTATCAGTCTCATGGCATTTGCACTTTGCTGCTGTTTTCCCACCTACAGTCAGAGACATGCAGTTTCTGGAAACTGCCTGTAAAGGAAAGAAACAGAACTTTCTCCAATTAACAGAATAGCTATAGTCTTGACTCATATTGGTCCTGACTTAATTGAAGACATGTTGATTTGTCAGTGCTATCTGACACTACTTGGAGCAACAAACCTCACAGCCTAAAATCCTGGAAACCCAGGTTCATCCAGCCAGGTCCTCGGAATTAAGCTCTCCTAACACACCAGCACATGGAAGCAGATACCTGCTCAATGACTGTGCTGTCTTTCCCACAATAGCTTCACCCTGATCAGAAAGCAGCACTAAGAAAATATTCTCTGCAGGGAAAACAAGAAGAAACTCTTATTCTTTCACTGGGAAGTTGATTTATGGAGATGTTTGCAAATCTACGGAGTTTAATCCATCCTTAAGGAGCTAATGGGTCTAGACTGCCAAGCTACACCTAATCCCAGATTTCATTGCACCTCCATTTGCATTTGGGGGTCTCTCACCCAAAATTGCTGCATGGAGGATCCTTGCCAGCCTGCAAGTCCCCAAGGCTGATACCACGTATCTCTCTTTGTGTAGTAAGGAGCAAGACTCTGATTATGAGCTGCTCAGCTACATAAAATTTGAAATTCAGCAACATAAAAAATGATCAAAGGAACCCCAGGTGTATTCAACAGTGGAATGTAAGAAGTCTGCTTAACCAAAATCCTCCATATATATAAGCAGGCACAGGTGAAGACTATAAATTGAATAAATAGTATTAAATTTATAGGTGCAAACTCACTAGTCTATGCCATATGAATGACAGCACCTGAACAGAAAAATCCTTTCACAGGAAGTATAATACTGCTTCTCTAATATTTACTATATTATCATCTTGCTAGTTGGCAAGGAGGCCATAAGTAGGCAGCATTCAATCTTCACAGCTCTCAGCTTATGAGGGACATTGAATTTTAGGTATTTTTAGGGCAGATACTAATCAAACAGTTCAAAAATAAGGGGCAAGCAAAAAAAAATAGAAAATTGGAATCAGTTAAAGGAAGGGAAGCGTGACTGGGGGAAACAAGATATCCTTTGACTGAATCTTGAATGTTTTCAAAAACATATCTACCAAAGTTAGCAGCGATAGATGCCAAGCACTCATTATAGGTGTGACTTTAACTTAGTAATTTAAAAGTATTTCCCTTTTGGAAAAGAGTCAAAGACAGAGGCCTTTAATTAAGCCTTGAGATGAGGCTTGGGTTCAGATGGCTATTATTGCTATTCTTAGCCTCAGCAAGAGTCCCTGTGCAATTCTTCCGCGGCAGAAGGTGTGCAGTGACTCACTGTCAACTGCGCACAGCATCTCTTCAGACAGTGCAACAAGACATGATTGGCTCCTCCAAAAATACTTCATTAAATGACGACTGGCACCAAATTTAAGACATTAAATGCCCTTCTTTAGTCAGAAGGAGGGAGCAGCATGCCTGGATGATGACCTGACACACAGGGGAACTCAGAGACCCTCTGGGATGTAGCCTCTTGGTATTGACTCAGCATAAAAAATGGTGGAACAAACTTGGACCAATTCCCACAGTCCTGGGAATCCAGAGAGGTCCCAGCTGATTGGAAGGTGGCTAACATTGTCCCAGTTTTCAAAAAGGGCAAGAAAGATGACTCTGGAAACAACAGACCTGTCAGTCTCACTTCAATAATTGGCAAAATTATGGAGATGATTCTGGGAGATATTGAAAAAACACCTGAAAGACAACACAGTCATTGGTCACAGCCAGCACAGCTTCATGAGAGGAAAGTCCTGCTTATCAAACCTGATTACCTTCTATGAAAAGGTAACCCACCGGGCTGATCAAGGGAAGCCAGCTGATGTCATCTTTTTGGATTTCAGTAAAGCTTTTGATACTGTCTGTCATAGGATCCTTGTGGACAAAATGTCCAGCACAGCTGGATAAACACATCCTGGGGTGGGTGAGCAATTGGCTCATGGGTTGAGCACAGAGGGTAATAGTGAATGGGGTGACATCGGACTGGTGACCTGTCACTGGTGGGGTTCCACAGGGCTCCATCCTGGCCCTGTGCTCCTCAACATCTTCATAAATGACTTGGATACAGAACTGGAAGGGATACTGAGCAAGTTTGCAGATGAGACAGAACTGGGAGGAGCTGTTGACTCCCTCAAAGGCAGGGAGGCCCTGCAGGGAGACCTGGACAAATCAGAGGGCTGGACAATCACCAAACATATGAAGTTCAATAAGGGGAATGGATGGGGCAATCCCAGATGCTCGTACAGCCTGGGAAACGAGATGCTGGAAAGCAGTGCCACAGAAAGGGTCCTGGTGGATGGCAAGTTGAATATGAGTCAGCAGTGCCCTGGCAGCCAGGAGGGCCAGCCATGTCCTGGGAGGCATCAGGCACAGCATCACCAGCCAGTCCAGGGAGGGGATTGTCCTGCTCTGCTCTGCACTGGGGCAGCCTCACCTTGGATATTGTGTGCAGTTTTGGGCACTACAATATAAGAAAGATATTAAGCCATTGGAGAGTGTCCAAAGGAGGGCAATGAAGGTGGTGAAGGGCCTTGAGAGGAAGCCGTGTGAAGAGTGGCTGAGTTCGCTTGGTCTGTTCAGCCTGGAGAAGAGGAGACTGAGGGGAGACCTCACTGCAGTCTGTAACTTCCTCATGAGGGACAGGCACTGATCTCTTCTCTGTGGTGTCCAGAGACAGGACCTGAGGGAATGGCCTGAAGTTGTGTCAGGGCAGTTTAGGTTGGATATTAGAAACAGGTTCTTCAGCCAGACAGTGGTTGGGCACTGGAACAGACTCCTGAGGGAAGTGAACACAGCACCAAACCTGACAGAGTTCAGGAAGTGTTCAGACGATGCATTCAAGCACATGGTGTTGTTCTTGGGGCAGTCCTGTGCAGGGTGAAGAGTTGTACTCAATGAGCCTTTTGGGTCCCTTCCAACTCAGAATATTCTGTGACACTCAAAACACAGAAATGAAATTGCTTTGGTTTTGCATGGCAAGGCTAGCATGTACTGAAACTGCAGGTTTGACTTTTTTTTTGCTACTTTTTTGAAGGTGACCTGCCTGTTCCCAAAGTCTGAAGGCTTGTTGTTTGGCTTGGAAACAGAAAGGGAAACATAATCTGTCCTTGAGGGTAACCTTCTCATGGTTAAGATGTGTCTTTGCTGGAAGCTCCCACAGCATCACTGCCCTAGTGCTGAGGTAGTGGTGTTGAACCCAAAGGAGGTACACCATTCCTGGAAACTTGTTTATTTTCCCTGTGAAAATCAGCAGATATAATCAAATATATCACCTGGTCCCTGTAAGTATGGTGCATTTAATAAACCTATCTTTGCTCTATGATTGTCATATAATATTTCAGTTCAAAGATGTTGGCAGAGGGGTGGCACATAATCCTCCCTAAACTCAATTATGGGCAATGTCTTGTTTTTTAGTGATGCTGCCGTTCAGCTTTCCAGTAAATGCAAATCCTCTTGAGGGGATGCACCTGAACTCTGAACATCAGTTATCTGTGCACAAAACAGTGACAGAGGCAAGAAAGACACCTAGATCAAAGGGAAAAACCCAGCATACTTGCAAGCCCTGCTCAGGCATTGTGTCCTGGTTCTGCTGCAAACAGTGATGGCCACTGTGCAGCACCACCACTACTGCCCAGCATCAGCCCCAGAGTGAAAAAAGAAAGAACAAATGAAAAACAATCCCTGAAGAAGTCACCAGCTTTACCCTGGAAACACAGCTTTCCCTTTCACTGAATAGACAAAGAGGAAGGAATTTTGTTTTCATTGCTAAAAGGTGAGACCAGGACTTATTTTTAGCAGGACTTTGAGCTCAGGGCTAGACCTTTGTGGAGCTCTGAGCCAGGCTAACTGGATTAGTTGTTGCATTATACAACACATCCCTGTTAGGTGCTGCCAAGTAGTTCAAACCAACACCGGAGAAAGCAGGCCTCCATCAGAACCTTTGGAGCAATTACTGAACATCACGGGAAGAACTGCAGTGCAGAGATTACCAGAAAGTCATGTAGGACCTAAAGGTTACAGGCATATAAACATTGCCTAGTAACCATAGCAGTAGTGGATCAAAGGTTGGACTGGATGATCTCAGAGGTCTTTTCCAACCCAGCTGACTCTGTGATGCTGTGATTTCAGCCATCACTTATGAACCACATTGGGCAACTTATGGTACTTAACGAAAGCTGACAGATAGGGAAACCTTACAAATACTTTTGTATTCATACAATCTGGAATTAAAGATGTTTGCAATACACTTATTTTGCCCACAGTTGTTCACAGCCCTTCACTCTGACAAGAAGTCATTTTTATCCTTCCTTATTCTTGCAAGATGCAGAGAATACTCAGTTGGATGGCTGTATGCTGGGGCAGTGCATGTCTTACTAAGAGTAAAGTCTTTTCTCCCTTGGGCCCAAGCACTTCTCCACAGATGATGAAATAAAAGAAAGGACAGGAAACAGTAACACCATCTTCTGACTGAAGGGAATCAATTTAGAAAAGTGGGAAGTAACAGAGCAAAGCAAGATTTATGTTTCAGCATTTATGGATTAGCAGCCCCACTACCTGAGCACCTTTGGCTTCTACACATAATTATTCCCAGATGAATGGGGACCCTGAAGGGTACTTCAACAACATACAGGTTGTTGCTAACCACTGGACAGTGTTTGCTCTTCAAATCTCTGAGACAGAGAAGTCTGAGTTGATGGCAGTCTTGGTTTATCTTTTTGTTCTTGTTGTGAATGTCAGTGAGACCTGAAACAGGAAAAAATAGAGCAACAGGATGTCCCCCATCTCACCCATTTCCCCACACCTTCTGTTTTAGCAGCTGTGACCCTTGTTTGCATGTGGTCATGGCTACAGACTCCCTGGGACACTTGCTGTGAGATGCAGAACACTGAAGCACTAGAGTTCAGTGCCTTCTCAAACCTTTGGCAACAGCCCAAGAACTTCTGAGTTTGCCCTTTATTTTGTGCTCCAAAAGCCTGGGGTTGGTTTCTGCTGGGTAGGGCGCCCTTCAAACTGGAATATCGCCATGGAAACAAAGAGGCACCTTCACCAGAGGTCCAGAGCAGCAACTTTCCCATGCAACTTGCAACTTGCTGGCCCCAGAAGAGTGGGACACTAAAGGTAAGTGCCCACAGTGACAAAGCAAGACCTTGCTTTTCAGTAAAACGCTGAGCTCCAAACTAAGCTGCTCTTGGGTTCTCTAAGATAAACATCAGCCAGCTAGTTTTGCTGGGTGTCTTCATTTATATTAACCAAGAATGACTGAAATTGCCAAGTCTGCTTCTCATCCCCTTTGTATAACTTTGAACTCTTAAGAATTGCATCTGTTTTTTCTTTTCAAAGTAGCCAGTTGAAATGTGCACCACCAAACTGAAGGGAGATGTTACCTAAGAGTACATTCTGTCTGCAGCAAAAGTTCTGACAATGAAGCTGAATTAAGTTTGATGAAGAATAGATGATGTTAATTCATTGCCTATATATTTACCTAGAATTTCGTTCTGCCTTTTCAAAAAGGAGAATAATAATATTGCAAATAATACTCTTGCTAAGGAACTAGTCTCCATATGTGTTATACAATCTGACACAGAATACTTAGGTTATCCACAGAGTGAAAAAAATCCTGATAGAAAATATGCACACTTCTATTTTGAAGTGAACAGACTTCTCCCCACTTTGTTATGCTTTTTTTTTATCACTTCACAAGCTGCTTAGTCATCGTTGCTCTAAAAGTGTACCTAACAAGCACATTCCTAGTTAGCAAAACTTATCTCCCAAAGTTCATTCTTATCTCCAGTAGAAAATAAACAGTGTACAAATTTCAGCTTAGAGTATCTTCAAGTATCTCTGGCAGTGAGCCTCTCCTCTGCTGTATATGAATTGTTGTATGATCAGCAAAAAGGAGCATTTCAAGGCAGCCACTACACTGGCAAAAGCATTCAGCAGTTGGGGATTCAGCATCTTTAAGGAAAAAACCTTGCCTGAGTGTTGCACAGTTCTTCACCATCAGCTGACATAAATGGTGATGCTGGATGGTATGCAGCCTTAGAAAAATTTTGTCTTTGCTTCACCTAAATGTGATGTGAGAACCAGCTCACACAGCTCTGGACACTTACCACCCTATGCTTATTTACAGGAGAGAAATAACTGTGTCTGGGCATCTGACCTATATTAGGCATTTGTTTGGGGGTATGATAAAAGGCTTCTATTTCTCTCCTCTGACTAAAAAAGCCAACAACCTGTCCACACCAACTCAGATGTATCCTAGCCATGACTTCTCCTGCAGACAATCTCACGCTTCTGACTCTCCCACTCCCTCAGGCAGTGGCTGCTGCAGGTCCCACGTCTCAGCAGCGTGGGGAACAGGCAGCACATGCCTGTCCAGAGAAACCAGAATCCTAACTAGGCTTCTGGTTAGCAGACTCAAGCATTGGCACCTTCTGGACCAAAGGAGCCCCCAAGAAGGCTCCTGGCAGGCCTGATGTCACCACACAGGATACCCCAATCTGTGCATGCTGTAGGCAGCGCTTCTTTCCCTTCTATAAGGAACAATAATTTTTGCTACAAAGTGCTGGTGGGAGATCTCTGCAAGGAGGTAACGAGTGCAGCAGACTGCCACATTAGGTCTCTCCAGGGAGGGGACAATAATTATAGCCAGCCTGGGACAAACCTGAAGCACCCAAGGAAGGCACTCAGTGGACTACCCACAGAAGGGCGAGGCACTTCTCCACCTGCCATCCCTGCTCCAGCTCCCCAGTTCATCCGAGGCCCTAGCACACACTGGCATCCATTTTCTTCCTGGTTGTCTAAATGAACTTAAATATCTGGTGCCAACAGCCCTACACTGAGCCCTGAACTGCACCTGCAAGCCCCGAGCTATTCCCTCCTAGATCTCCCTTATTTGTTTAACTTCCAAGTGTTTGTGTAGTAGGACTAACCTCCTCCTGCCACCACATCACCTTTTATTTCCTGGCATATCACCATCAGACAGAGGCAGGCTAAAGGACTCCATCACCTTTCCATTTACTGAAGGAAGGAAACCACACATCACCCTCATTCACATGTAAGTCACAACATCAGCAGTAAAAGTAAGAATTGAAACAGAAGGGGAGATGCATCAGGTTACAACTTTCTACTCTGCAAGCATTTATGAAACCTGGCAGTTCTGTGAATGTTTATTACATGTCTCATTCATTAATCCTCTGTGAACACAATTCCTGAATTAGTTTTTAGTATTTACTGATCTTCCCTTTTCTTCCATGAACACAGTAGGGTTTCTTTCCTCAAAGTTTTGTATTTTTACTTCAAGTGGTAAAGATGTTCCTTTGTTTACTGTGTAGCTTTTCATCAACAGAAGTGTCTTACAAAGTTCTGTACTGAGCTTGGTGTGATAAACCACATCCCTCTGGAGGAGGTGTGTGTGTATATCTATCTATATCTATATCTATATCTGCATGCATTTGTATGTATTTTCAAACAGAACCAATGGGCAGCTGTAGAATACATGCATAAGCACTTCTGCCTTGCCAAATGGAGATTACTCACCTCAGGTGCTGGTTAAAATAGCATGTAAACGGCTGAGAACCCACTTTCTCTTTCCAGTATTTCTGCTTGTATGTGACATTCTCAGAGTTCTCCTGATCGTCTCTTGCACAGGGAGGGATGTACGAACACTGCCAAGACATGTTGCAAAACAGAGTTACTTCTGTGCTCAAGAACACAGGGCATCACTTCTCTGTGTTTTCCTCATAATTCTGGCATGACTGAAATGGGCAGACAATAAACAAGCACAAGCTACAAAGAAACAAAAAAGAAAAGTTAGCCGAACTTTACTTCAATTGCTAGTTATTCTGTGCAGGTACTGGAAAAGAATATGCCAACACTCAGAAACAAAATGAAGGCTTTGTCATGTTTGTTCCATTATCAAACCAAACCACCTCAGAACACCTTGGGGTTTGCATGATGAATGTGAAAATGATTGTTTCATTTTGATGAATTCCTGGGCAGCCACATGGATTGGATTTAAATAACTTCCTATTTTTAGCAAGGCATATAACCACAGGTTTTGTTCAGTATCATGCTAGTGAATAACTCAGAGTCCAACAAGCTTTCCCATACGATGGGATATCTGATATCTGGCTGATAGCCACTAGTAAAGGAAGGTATTCTTCCACTGTTACAACCCAGGGAAACAAGTAAAAAGTTCACAGCCTCGCTTAAGCAGAAAGTTTCAGCATCTGCTTCTGCTGTACAGAAGTTAAAAAGAGTTGAGCTTGCAGCTGAGCTATCTGCAGATCTCACCCTCAGACATCTGCTTCAAAGCTCAAATTGTTGAGGGGAAGTTCCTCCCTCAGCTTGGTGCACTTGGGACTACACTTTCAGAGGCTCCCCTTTGGGTTACACAAACACACATACCTTAGTTCCCAAGTCTTGCCTTTTACACACCACCCTTACCTCCAAGGCACAGGAAGTTAAACAATAGAAAACAAATAGTCCACTGAATCAAGTGTTGGCAGTATCAGCATCTAAGTGTCCAAGAACAATCCCTCTTGTTTTTACCAGGCATCCATAGAGGAGATCATTACAGGAGATGCTGAACCACATTGAGTAACACAGCCCAGCTGATCCTCGGGTAACACAAAGGCTAATCACCCTGCAGCAAAGGTGGATACCAAGGCTCCAGGTGCACACATAGAATTTTAATTCTGTTAAAATTTGGAGCTGCAAACAGAAAAAAGTGCAGCTGTGTAGGTAACTAAAACGCCTCCTGCTTAAGTAGGATGAGGAAGCAGGAGGTGTAGGGTATGGGATGCCCCTAAAGGGGTACCCACATATGATCACAGTGTTAATTTCTTCACAGTATCCTGAAGGCAGTAAACAATAAGGAGGGAGATATCCTCTCCAATAAGAAAATAAAGATCACTGTGACTCACTGCGCCTAGTGAGTGCTTTCTCTCCTTCTGGTGAAGTTTCACAGGGGCCTACCTTGTCTCCAGCTGCACATTAAACCTTAGCTGTACAGACCTACAAGACCATCTCCACCATACAACAGCTTGAAACTTTGCCATTCCAGGGGGAAGGGAGGAATTTCAGGATTTTAATCCCCTAATCATGTAGAATCTGACCATTTCTGTCAGCACATACAATTGCTGTTAGTGTCTTCCATGCTTCAGACTGGAAGAGAATCTGCAAGGTCTTCCATTCTGCTTCCAAGATGAAACTTGACTTTTTCATGTGCAAGGGCCTCCGTTTTTACAAGGACCCACATCTGGTGTTGCTGAGGCACAGAGCTGCCCTTATTTCCCTGTTCAGATGGCCCTAAACAAGGATTGTCCCACTGCTGACGGCAAAGGACAGAAACAAGCAGCAATACCACTCTACTTCAGAAACCAGAACGCAGGATTTATCACATACAGTTATTGCCATCTTAGACAATATTCCCTGGTCAGCAATGGTTTTGGTTTGATTGTGTACTTTGGAAGCATCAAGCAACCCCCTCTTTCCTCCATGGTCCCAGTACATAAACACATCTGTGCAGCAGCTGGATGGAGTCAGTAAATTTGGCCCAACGTCACCTGAGTGCAATGCTGGCTCGGCTCTGTCCCCCTGACAGCACCAACATGCTCCCCCATCCCAGCTGGTCCCCTCTTCCCTCTTTGGCCTGGAGTCCAGGACTCCCAACCTTTTCTGCTCTGATGTTTTTCTTTATGAAGTATTTCAGATTCTGCTTTGGAAATGGTACCATATCCCACCAACTATCTGCTCACTACCTACATCTGACTGTAATCACCACCCTGCTCTTTCCCATGCCCCCAGCTCATAGGCAGTCCCCAGCTTTAGAACCCCCCAAGCCAACTACTGCTTAGCCATCACACAAAATGCAGAACTAGACAAAACAACTAAGTACCAATATACATTTTTCTGTCTAAATTTCCTCAACTGTCTCAAAAACTCCTATTCCTGTGGTACTGCCTCCCTACGTGTATTCCATCTCCTTGGAAATGTTTCTTCCTCATGGCTACAGCCTACTGATGTTCTCTGCTATGAAAGAGCAACCACCCCACCACTCCTGGCAAAACTTTCTCTGGATCCTTTAGAGACCTTCCATCCCTACAAAGTATCATGTGAATCCTTCACAAAGTTCCCAACCCAGCAAACTGTTGAGCCCCATCCTGAGTTTCAGACTTAGGAACAGCCACAGAGGTCTGCTTTCCCAAGAGATGTCCATCTGAACAAATGAATATCAAGATGTAACAGTCTCCCATGACAGTTCCATCGCACTACTTCACAATTTTTGCTATCAGCCCCCATGCTTTTTAGCTCAATATGAAGATACTAAAAACTGAGTTTTTCAGGGCAGGGATTTTTCTTAGTTTGGAAGATGTAAAGGGGCCCACAGACAGCTTCTCTGTTCAATAATTCTGTCTTTCCTCATGCCAAAGCAAGATGGTGTATGGGAATATTGACAGTACCTACAGGAGGGAGATCCTGTCAGCTGGGGACAAGAATGAATGCTCTTCATAACTCAAACTTCACACCATTCTCTGAACAAGTAGTCCCAGTGACAGCTAGAAACCATGCTGGATACATTTCAGCCTCTCTATCTTCATGTGGAAAACAGAAAGGAGACACTCAGTGTCCTGACATAAATTGATGTGACCTCACTGCTTGAGCCTGTTGAGAATTAACAATCTTGAAGAGAGGAGTGGTCTCTACCCAAATATGAATCATAGGGGCCACCCTGAAACATCAACTCAACATGATGAAGGTCTTGAGATACTGTGAACACCCAAGGTCCAATTCTGATGAGAAATTATCATCTGCTGCACAAACACTGGAGCTTGATCACCTCCCCAGGATGTCAGCATACTCCCCACCAACCCAATGAACATTTGTCTCCCTGACATCCACACAGGTGGTGGATCTCTCTTACTCACCCTCCCAAGCACACTTCTTGGGGGCTTTGTTTGATCAGCTGTATTGCCTTCCAAAGTATAGTCAGCAGACAGATAAAAGGGAATCATAACTTCCACTTTACCAACAGGCAGGTTCTGAAATATTAGTTCTGCAGCCCTCCCTCACAAGACATGGCATGAAATACTGCCATCAAAACATAAACAAATGCCAACTGTTTGAAAACAGGCTAGGACACCTGGTGCTCAATTGCAACTCACACAGCAACATCCATTTTCAGTGGAAGCATCCCACTCTATACTGTTCTGATGGTTTTTTCTTAAACAAGTGACAATGAAGCTGGAGAACAGCACTTAAGATTAGACAGTCAGAATGTCTCCGATGGAGCAGAGGCCTTTTCGACAGAACTTTTGATACATGGTGCTGTAATCACACCTCCTACACTATGCCACAGCAACAATAAAATTATTATGTAATTCCAATACCATCTCTATTACACCGCTCAGAATTGGTATCAGGCTAATAATATTCCCTCTTCAATCAAAGCCAGTGTTTGGCTAGATGGCTCAGAATTCAACTCAATAAAAATGTCAGTGAACAGCTAAGAGATCTTTACATCAAGGTTTTTTAAGATTTGTGCCTGTGCTGCTGGATGCTCTCACTTCAGTGTTTCTGCAGATGCCTGAGAAGATCCCTGAATACTTCATCAGAGCAGGTTTCTTCTGTATCACAAAGAACACAGGCATGAACTCTTGGCCATGGTTTAATTCCAGGGTGCATTTCATGCTTTTCAGAGACTAATTCTTGCCTAACTCAGTCACATCTTTAAGAAAAAGAAGACTGACTTGGTAGGTTCTGAGAGAAGCTGTCTCAAGCCTGGAAGGCACAGCCTACAAGACAAGACCAAGAAAGTCTCAAATGCAAACAGATGTAAGGGCCCAAAGTAGAAGCTAGTCAGCCCAACAGAAGGAAAACCAATGTCACTAAGGAACAAGGCTCCAAACTCAGTCACCATGTAATTTGTTGAGGACCATTCTCCTGGCTGCTGCCGAACTATGGGACAGAGCACGCACCACTTGTTTGGTGAGGCAAAGCTCCACATGACATGCCACACAGATTGCAAAGCTTTGTGATGAAGTGAAGGAGTAGGAAGGATGCTGTAGATAAGTACCATTGCGAAAGTACAACACACCTCTAAAGCAGACACTTTCTGACTTCCGATCTCGAGGTGTATGGGGCTTGCTTGGCAAAGTTTTGGTAGTAGGGGAGGCTACATGGGTGGCTTCTGTGAAAAGGTGCCAGAAGTTTCCCCCGTGTCTGTCAGAGCAAGGCCTGCCCACTCCAAGATGGACCTGTTGCTGCACCCCAATCAAAGACAGTGCTCTGATAAACTGCTGCACAATAATAGCCAGGAGAGAGCAGTGACTGTCTGACAGAAGCAACCCTGCAAACACCAAGGTCAGGGAAGAAAGAGCGGCGGAAGGTGCTGGAGCAGAGATTCTCCTGCAGCCTGTGGTGCAGACCATGGTGAGACAGGCTGTGCCCCTGCAGCCCATGGAGATCCACAGTAGAGCACATATCCACCTGCAACCTGTGGTGGACCTCACACCAGAGCAGGTGGCTGCTCAAAGCATGCAGTGACCCTGTGGGAAGTTTGTGCTGATGCAGGGTCTTCACAGGTCCTGTGGAGAGAGGAGCCCACGCAGGAGTAGGTTTGCTGACAGGACTTGTGACCTCATGAGGGACCCACACTGGAGCAATTCATGAAGCCTGTGGGAAGAACTCACATCACAGAAGTTTGTGGAGGACCGTCTCCACAGTGTGATGAACTGACCATCACCCATACTTCCTGTCCCTGCGGTGCTGGAGGGGAGGAGGTAGAGAAAACCAAGAGTGAAGTTAAGCCCAGGAAAAAGGGAAAGGTTAAGAGAAGGTGGGTTTAGATTTATTTACACAGTATCCTTCTCTGATTTAATTGACAATAAATTAAATTAATTTCCCTGAGTCAAGTCTGTTTTGCCCATGATGGCAACTGGTGAGTGATCTCTCCCTGTCCTTACAGCAACCCAAGAGCCTTTCTTATATTTTCTTTCCCCTGTCCACCTGAGGGGAGTGATAAAGTGCCTTGTGTGGGCATCTGAACTCCACATAAAGTTAACCCCCCACACCAAGCAATATGTGAGCTTCTAACTTTGTATGTCTCCATGCATTACTGGGGTACCTCCATGGCACTGAAGGGAGGAAGCGCTGCCACAACCAACCCACTGGAGAAGATGAGCAGGTGGATTACTTCCATTAATACAAAAGAATTGCCCCCTTCAGGCTGACTGTACTGAGGGAGCTAGAACTGAGCACCATGTCTAGTTCTCACCTGCATCTCTCAGTGCACATGATCACCTCACTTCATCAGCACAGCCCACCAGGAATGACCAAACCCACAACGCCTCACAGAGGCTCAAGGCAGTGGGTCATGCCCCAGGTGAGATAAGTGGGTGATGGGGTTTACCCATGGCCCCTGGGGCTGCTTCCAGATGAATTGCTAGACAACCTCTGCATAGTTATCCCATCATGGGTACCAGCTCAAACACAGACTTGATGCTTCATCACATGCATCAGACTCTCCCAAAATTATTGCAAAACTGGGCATATTTTGTTATGAAACCTCCTCTGTAGTGGGTCATATTTAAGAGAGTCAAACAATCAAGCCCATTTCTATTTACAAGTGCACAGAAAAGATAACTCCACATCACCTTGTCAGCTGGAGCAGTTACAGAAAGAAGCACGACAGGATCATGGGCAGATGTGGAGCGCAGGCAAGGAACAGTGACTGGTTGCTCTGCTCTCCTGCCCAGGGACAAGGATGGAGAGAACCAGGTCCTGCTGTAGAGCTGCTAACATTTGTCTTATCAGTCACTCCCTTAAAAGTTTTTTCGGCAAGGCAGTGGGCAAGCTCTTCTGACCCTACTCTTCACTTCAAGGGTAGAAAGGGAAAAGTCTAAAAAGCCAGAGAGTAAACCTTTTTAGCAGCTGACATACTCCCCTGTTGTTTTTCCCAACCAAACTTACAGCCTGGTCCCTGCACTGGCTGTATGCATAGCTGGTGTGCTCGATGGCCAGAGAGTGATAGCAACAAATTGACTTTGGAATTAATCCCCCTTAAGCCTTATCTCAGAGATTATTATTGCTATCAAGGCAACTGAAGAAAGGCTACTGTCACTCCAATGAAATTTCTTCCTCTGAGACAGGAATAAAAAAAAAAATCCACAAATCACTTTGACTGAACACAAATGTAATCGTGTCCGGTGCTTTATATATACATTCCTGGATTAACTCTGACCCAGCTATATAATCCTTTAAGAGCTAAAATGAATCCTGGGCTGTACAACGATGTGAATATCTTGAAAAGCAAGATAGGAAAAAAATTCTTTTTGCTTCATCTAGAACAGGTTTTTCCTTGCTAGAACAGACAGATTTGTAGCTGCAGTATGTTTAAATGCCAGCACACTCTACTACAGCAAGTAGAAGGTTTTTAGTCCAATACACTGGGGATTTTTGGGGATGTGAAGCTGCCAGCTGATTCAGTATTATGTATTGTAAGGAGCCTGAACTATGCCTTTTCCACACTATTGACTTACAGGTGAAATTTGCTATCCTAAAAAGAGAAGCAGCTAAAAAGAATGCAAAATTCAAAGACTGTTCAAAACAAAATTGGTAATTTTTTTCCCTTCTATTTAGTTGAAACTGATTATCATGTTGTATGCCAAATTGCATGAACACAAGGAAGTGTACTGCAAGAAGACAATGGGAACAGGAAGGGTTAATGAATCTCTAAGTGTTCATTCATAAATACATAGTGTATCCTGAGCATCAAATCCAGCAGATTCCTACTCTGTTGCTCAACTAACATATTTCAGCATAAAATCCTGAAAGCTTTTAAAGAAGGTGAGACTTTAAAACAAAAATTTAAAGGAGAGTATAATTGTTTGGCTCCACAGACATTGAACTAGGGGGAAAAGGGATAACCAAAGCAACAGATACAAACTTCAGTCCCTTACAAGGGTATGTTTTCTGGATGAGACTTAAAGAACTTTTCTTCTTATTTTGTATTTGGTTTACATAAGCTTCTTAAGGCAGGGAAAATACTTGGAGCACTTTTTTTTTCTATGTGGTTTTCTACTTAGTTAAATTCAATTACTACCAGAGAAACTGGTTACATCAAAAAAAAAGCATCCTTCCTGCTTGGGCTCATCTGGTAAATCAGACTTAATCCTCAACAATCAATATCACAGGGTAAACAGCCTACACCTCAAGATGAAAGGTGGAAGGCAAAGAAAACAGATTTTATTTGTAAAAGCATGCAAGTACGACACACTGCCAACACACAGCCCTGTTTCCTTATTAATTGTTAAAGTAAAATTAATTGTTAAATGAAAATAGGTTTCTGAGTGACATTTACAGGTATTACTTCTGAAGCTCTGGGTGTCTCCCTGCAGAATTGTAATCCAGCATGCAGGCAGGTACAAGCCTTCTTTTCCCACCAGACTTCCAGAAAGGCAGAAGAAAATAGGATCAAGAAATAAAACCAAAACACTTGGACTACTCAGAGAGATACTGTGATCACAGTCCAATTTGAAAGTCTCTGCTGAAACTGCAGAAGCTGATGGAGTTGCTGAGCCCAGGCATCCTGGCAGCACAGCTCAGCATCCACCTCCCATCTTCCACCTCCCATCCCTGCCAGACACAGTCACAACAGGGCCATTGGGCTGTGTTCAAGGAGAGCCATGCTGCACCCTCTGCAGCACTATGGCATCTTCACCCCATATTGAAAGGGTGGCTCTTCTCCTGCATTTTACCAACTACCCCTTGCCCACCAAAAATGGAGAGATATTTAGAGAAATCCTGGAGCTCGGACAGCTGAGGGACTCACAGCGCACCACAGGGAGCTTGGCAGCAGCACTCCCAGGGAAAGGTGAAGTTTGTAAAGCACTCTGCCAGGCCAACATTTCATCTGCTTTGCCATCAGGCACCATCCAGCACTGCAGCTTCATTGCTCATCGCTTCTGAGCAGTGCCAGCAATTTAATCCAAATCCTGTCAGACTTACCATCCTGCATCTCTCTGCTGATTTTTGCCCCAACCATGCTTAAAACCCACAAGCTACCAAGGGAAAAAAAAGCAACCCTCAAACTCTAAGCTTGAACTTAATCCACCTTCCAAGGGACAGCCATATCAGCGCTAGTATGACTGAGGAGATGTGAGGCTGCACAGCCCAGCTGGACACCCAAGCCTGGTCTCTGGCCTCTGGAGCAGACCCTGCATCATGCTTAACAGGACCCTTGGCACTCTGCTACATCCACATCTTGGTCAACGAGCTGCAATTTCCTTCTCCAACACACTCACGATTTCAAGTCTTTTCAGGGGTAGGGGGATTCTGCCACATTTTTTCTTCTGGAAACTGCTTAATAAGATCTCCTCCACCTAAGGGACTTGCTGTCAAGGCTATCTTTACCCAGCATGAAAAGGAGAAGCCAGAATAACTGCCTTTAAAGAAAAAGAAAGCATAAGTCACACACTGTTTTCAGACTATCCCAGTTTGCTTTAAGATGCAATTTTACGACTCCCCCATTCGGTCCTTTTTCATGTGGGTGATGGATAAGTTTAAAAATCTAAAGAGCACGGACGCGACTTTTGTTTCGGCGCAGCCCTCTCCCCGGCGCCCCGCCAGCAGCGGCTCCGGTAGCATTTCCCCGTGCACTTGGGGAGTTGCTCCAGGAAGCCCCCCACCCTCTGCGACACACAGGGCAGCGGCAGCGGGCACCGCCCGAGGAGACGGACCTCCCCGCCGGCAGCAGGAGTTTCTCCCTGGCACCCCACCGGCGCCAAGGGGCTCCGGGGCGGGGAACGGCAGCGGAGCCTCCGCCACTCCCGGAGCGCTGCCGCCCGTGGAAGGGATGGGCTGGGAACGGGGATGGTCGCGATGAAGTGTTTATGTGTGTGTATATGTACGTCAATAGCATGCGCATGTATATAGTATTATACTGTATTTAGTATAGTGTATAGTAGATAGTATAGTGTAGTATAGCGTGTAGTATACTATACATTATACATATATAGTATGTTATACTGTGCTATACAGAATCACACAATATCCCGAGCTGAAAGAGATGCACAGGGACCACCGGGTCGAACTTCTGGCCCCGCACAGGACCGTCCCCAGGAGTCACACTGTGTACCTGAGAGTATTGTCCAAACTCTGCTTGAACTGTCAGGCTTGGTGCTGTGATCACTGCCCTGGGGAGCCTGTTCCAGTGCCCAACCACCCTCTGGCTGAGGAATCTCTTTCTCATATCGAGCCTAAACTTCCACGGACACTCTACATATATACGCACACAACATATAAATATAGACGCACTGTGTATAGTATGTTTATATATACTGTAGAGATATACTACTTTTTGCTGAGCAACAGCAGAGTGGCATATTGAAGGGACGCTCCCCGACTTCATCCACTCCTGACCACCCCCGCCCAGATTAAAACCCGCACCGAAGAGAAGGCGCTTGCCTGGGACGGGACGCCCAAGGCGGGCACCAGGGGCTGTGAAAAGTTACCCATCGCCGAGGCGGGACCCACCTCCCCGCATTTTGGGAGAGAAAGGCGTTCGCGGGTCTCACCTTGGGGTTGGTGCGAAGCTGCCGCTCGTCCTCATGGAGCAAGGCGGGGGCGGAGGAGCGGGAGGTGCGGACCAGCACCTGGAGGCAGGGGTAGCGGGCGGTGCCGCGGCAGGCGGCCCCGCAGGAGAAGGTGCAGGCGAAGCGCTCCCCCAGCTGCCGCACCGCCAGCACTGTGCAGTTGGCGGAGCCGCCGCCGCCCCGCTCCTGCAGCGCCGGGCGAAGCCAGCAACAACCCAGACCCAAGAGGGAAAGCAAGCCGGCGGCGATGAGGAGGAAACCCAGCCGCATGCTCTTGTCCTCTGCCTCCGTGTACTCGTAAACCGCCCGGCTCCTCGCCATCGCCCGGCTGCCGCTGGCATCCGCCGCCGGGCATCAGCCACTGCCATCGGCTAAAGCTCCCGCCGCTCCCCGCCTCCCTCCCCGCCTCCTCCGAGGCTGAGTGTGCGTGTAACAAGCATGAAAAAAAAATTAGATAAATAAATACAATGCAAATTTAATCCCGTCTGACCTAATTCAGGGCCCTCCGGGGGTGGAAAGGGACAGCTTGCAACGGGATTATCTGACCCTGGAGATTTGCTCTGGGGAGGCTAGTCCGGATTAATACTGGGTACCATCATGCAAGGTACAATATTTAGAAATGGGAGAGAGCGTGGGGCCCTTTGGGTGCATTGCGCCCTCTCCAGCTCCCCTCCAACCAACATCTCTCTACTGGCTTGGTTAAGTTCTGGAGACCCTGTGTGAAGTCCTGCTTAGCAGCCCCATGCTCTGAAATGTGCAAGGTGTCTACATGAAGAATCTGATCTGAAATTGAGAAACTAAATATCTGGAAATGAGGAAGCAGCTGCTACTTACACCTCATTAACTCAGAAGGGACATAATGGGTGTTGGCCAAATGTCCTGCCTCAACATGACTTTTTAGGGGTGCAGGGCTAAGTGCCCTGCTCCACCAGCTCCAAATCCAGCATCTGCAAGCAGGGGCAGACCCAGCCTCTTCCACCATTATTTGAAGATAACAGAGAAGCAAGGTGACAGCTGTCACACACACTAATTGCTTTCAACAGGAAGATACTGACCTTTGAAGGTTCACCCTAGAAAGTGATCTCTTCCAAGCCTGTCTGTAAGAAAAGCAACTAATCCAAGAAAATGCATTTATTTTGCAAATAAAATTTGGTTATGACCCAGCATTTCCCACTGTGGCAACACAGCAAGCCCTTTTGGTGCCAAAGTACCATAAGCAATAGTTATATTTGTATTCTGTAGCCTTTATCACAGGCAATTAGCTAGAACAAAATGTGACAGTTTCAGAGGTGATAGGTGATCTTGATGACACAGCAGACAATAAGGTATAGAAATACAGAAAAAAATACAGGAAATAGCACTTTCTGCTGGTCACCTTTTTCAAACACTTTCCCACTGCAGAGTGCAATGTCAAACTTTTATAAATAAAGTTGATCCATAGGTTCTCCAAATGGACTATTGAGCAAGGTTTGGCAGGAAGGCTATTAAGAATCCAGGCTGTGACATGAATATAAATGGATGTAAATATTGTCCTTGCTTGCACCAGTACACTACCACATTGCACTCAGGCCAGCTGCTTTGTAGAAGCCTGCCCTGATACCAATGGGATTTTTAAAGACTATGCCAGCTCTTAGCCTGGGATTTTTTTTTCACTTGTACCTGCAATAGATGTTTGTATTAGAAACTGAACTTGTCTTGGTTAGTCCTTGGCTCTGTTCACCCATTCCCATCAGCCACGCTTTGCTGCCATCACTTGGGGTGACAGCAGTCTCTAATGGTGGGGTCTGTTGCATATAGCTTTCATAATATAAAAATAAAATTTTAATGAGGTAGATTTTTCACTTAACACCTGAAGGGAAGCTCCAGCCCTGCCTTCCCAGTGTAGATGGGCTGTGACTTCTTGTCTGTCTTACCTTCTGAGCAGCCCATTTTCAGTGCTCCATTCAACTCCCTGCAATTCCATGCACACAGAGTGCTGTCAGACAAAGATTAAGGCAACAGCTTCCTGGGTGACACAGCAGCCTTGAGTTAGTCCTCCTGTGTGCATCCAACCCCTACATCATCTGCAGCTGGAGGAGATGCTGAGTCTGTATTTTAACTGGGAACGATGCTAGGTGATCTCATAGATTTTGAAGTTCTGCACAAATAACTCCATCGGGACAAAGGTCTATGTGGGTCAGTAGGAAATGAAAAGTGATCATCAGTGACTGATTTATGAGACTAAAGCTGGGTACTGGGGGCCTGTTGTAATGATTTTAGCTCTGCTGTCACCTGCCGAGGGCAGGAGTTGGGACACCGGCTCCAGGACCAGGGGCTGCATAAGGAGCTGCCAGGGCTGGCATGCAAATTTAACTGTCTGTATGCAATTCTCAATAGCAGGAAAACAGGTTGCTATCTGCTTTTCGGGCCCTTCCTTGTCCCACAACCAGGGGGCAGTCTTACCTGTGGCCAACTGCAGATGACCCACCTGGTACAGCCAGTGCTGGAATGCCTCTGCCTTGGTCATGTCCCTCGAGGTCGGGAAACCCACGGTGTGGGGCTCTGCACTAACACCCACGGGGGCCTGGCCATGGGATTGGGCTCACACCTCCGTGCTCCCTTGCAGAAGCCCAGCAGTGGTCCTTGTGATGTTGGTCACACCTCTTCCATGAAAGTGCCAGTAATGAACTGCCTTTTCCAACAGCAAATGTCTGTATGTATAATAACAAATTGCCTTTTTGAAACCAATACTGTGATGCCCACCATAAAGTAAATTGGCCTTCCAAGAAAGGAGATCATTGGGAACAACCACATCAGCCCTTTTGTCCAGAAGAAGAGATGTAGAGAATGCTGAATGGTTTCCACAGAGGTTCATCGATGTCCATATCAGAGCAGCTTGAGGACACCTGCCTTCCTGTCTCTCCTCATCAGGACTGTTTACAGGCGATGCAGGATGGTCCAGTCATGAAAACTGCCTACTTCCCTGGATTGTTTGCTAAACCAGAGGGAGTTCAAAAAAAGTGATTTTGCAGAAAATTATTTTGGCAGTTTCAGCAAGAAAAATCTGAAATATACCCACATCCAATACTGGCACGTTAACACCAACAAAAGAATATGAAACGCAAATGATAAACTGAAGTCTAGAAAAATAATACATAAACTTGGTTAGCACTGATAACCCAAAAGGGGGTTAAATCAGTAATATTCAGAACTACTGTTCAGCGTGCTTTAACATTACTTAAAAAAAAAAAAAACTAGTTTGCCTCTACCAGTAAAGTGGTTTTAAGAGGTAAACCTACTGATGCAATTTAAGCCACAATTTCAAAATAAATTAACCAGCTGCATTTCCTCAGGTCTTTTCAATGTATTGGAAGCTTTCAGATTTATGGAAATGACAGCATGCATGCCTATAAAAGAACAGCTACACCTATAAAAGCAGCAGTTGTCAGTCCAGACTAACTGCTTAGTCCAATCTGCATTCATTACCAGAATACAACTTCTACTAGCATAAATTTTGGGCAGTGACAAACTTTGAGGAACATGATGAAAGTGCATTTGGAAACTAAGCACACTCAGACATTTTGCTCTATTAATAGAAGCAATTGTTATATTCAGGATCTTAAACCAAAAGCACTGTCTAGCTACCTCGTGCTTGGGATGACAACTGTGCATTTAGAAGCTTTTCTTGAGTGTGACAGATGGCAATCAAATTTTCTTTTGTTTCACTCAATATGCAGCTATGGAAGTACAACACCCCCATCCTACCAGTAAAAAACGCTGATGGTAAGAGCTATTGACTGGTGCAGGATTTAAGGGGGGAATGATGCCTTAAGATTTTTATGTATTTGTAGGTTTTAGTATACCTGTGTAACTTCTCACACTTGAGATAGCAACTAACAGTTCCTAACCCCCTTGCTCATGGTTTATGCCACATTCTTGGAACCTTTAACTGTTTTTTCAAAAGATTTCTCAGCAAGGACACCTTGTTTGGGACATACGCACCTGGAAAGTATGACTGTAGTCAAAGGAAAACAGAAGGCCCAGAACCTTTGGAGGGGATGCAGGCAGGGCAGTTCTGAGGATGGTACCAGGGGCAAAATGGCTTTCGGGTTGATATGTCCATTAGATATCATTGATAAGTAGTGTTATAAATTTGTAAGAACCCTATACTCATGTGCACCTATGTACTCTGTGCAGGTGAAAGCTCTTTATCTATACTAAAATTGTCTAAAAAGTTTTTGTCCTCAATTTCAATCAGATGTTATTGGCAACAGGGAAAAAAAAAAGAGTTCCTTTTAGGTGACAAGTATCTTTAAACAGTATTATGTAGAAGCTGGACAGCCTTTTCCATAGCCATGGTCACCTACGAGCCGCTCAGGATCAAGTGGCCCCTCAGACCTCTCCGTCTCCCAGTGCTGCCTAGACTGGGCTAAAGACTGTTTTCTGGTCTCTTTACTGTCAGCTAAAAGAGTCTATCAACACTCTAAAAAAATTTGCATCTGACTACAATACCATGCTCTTATTTTGGGTACATTCTCAATACTTTTTTTAAATGGAAACAGACAAGTACAAAAAATACTGGCTTGGGGACAGATAGGATTTCAGACATGGCATGCAGCAAAACAGTATCATTATACATCTTTGTACTGATGTCACATCTGTGAGGGAGTGGTGTGGTCAGTCATGAATCCCAACACACGTGCAGTCAATACTTCACCGGAGGTCACAGTCACGTGAAAAGTATTTTTACCCACATGAGTATGTGCAGGCTTCCCCGGATTACCTGGATCTTCAATTAGATTAATCAAGCCCATGAAGGTTCTCACGTGTTTAAGTATTTGTGGAAGAGATTTAAGTCCTGAGTGTTTTTTTTCGTTTGTTCATTTTTAAACACCTTGGTGGAGCATCCTTAACTCCTTTCACCATGACTCTCTGGTACCTTTGATTTTCCTACAAGCAGGGTGGTTTGAATAATAACTTAAAATAAGAAGTGTTTTCTGCAATACTAGGGGTAATCAAGTCTGTGTAACCCATTTTAACCCTGGAAATTGAGGGCAGTGGATCTGCAGAGAAACTGGGGCTAACTACACAATAAAGATTTATAAACAACATGTAACCTGCAGCGATGACTGTCAGAGTGTGTTGAACAGGCCAGAAACTTCTACATGTTTCCAAGAGTTTACTGCTCATAACTTACCTTGCACATTGTACACAGCTGTGATTATGGGGAGAAATACCCACTTCAAATAAAGTTATTTTTAGAACAGCATTCTATTATCTGTCTATTCATAGTGTTAGTGGAATGTAAAAACATATTAAACAAACCTCAGACCTTAATTGTCAGTTTGAAAATCTCCAGGTCAACTTAGTTACCCATTTGCTATGTGTGTGCGAGTGTGTAAATGAGGGCTCAGGTTTTTTACTTTCAGAAGAAAAAGCTGTATGTTTTTTTATAAAAAAATTTAAATTATTACAGTATCAGCTAAAAAGTGGTTCCCATTTTACATCTTGTTTTCTGTTTAAACCTGGTTCTCTTGCTTCAACACAGAGTGTAATATGAAATTAAGTCACAGATTTTAAAGTCTCCATATATGCTTATTTAATTGATAAATGAGAGCCAGACTCTTCTTCCCCTTGGAAGGAGCAGAGCAGTAGTTTTTTGCTCACAGGTGAGAAGTTTCCTGAAATCAGGTATCTCACATTTTTGGAAGATTGAGCAGCTGAATATAACAGTATAATAAAATAATTTTTTGGAGAACTTAGGTTCACATTTTCAGCTTAACTGTTTTTAAAGTACCATAGGCATTTCATATTTCAGTGTAACTTATTTTGCTCCCTTTCCCATATGTTGTTCATTTGCTTGAGACTGGTCAGGTCAATGAAAAATTACATTAAAACCCCCAAACCTATATAGTAAGAAATAATCACATTTGATTTGAAGATGCAAACATTACTCCAGGAATCCTTAAAAAAAAAAAGGCAAAGGTCACAGTAGACAACTGATAGTAAAAAATGTAACATTAATTGTGGAGGGAATAAGACACTTTTGGAAAATTATCCTTTTGAAAATTCATAAATTTATGTTTGAAAAATCAAATACATGTTTGAAACTGCTTTGGTTTGAGAAAAAGAAAAAGCCATCGTCTTTTTTCAGCCTTGTTAGCCATCACATGGATTATAATCATCCTCTTCTTTCAAGTTGGGAAAAGTTTTCTTTAGTAATACGAAAAAATATAATCAACAGACTTATCTTACAATAGCTATTAGAAAAAGTGAAGAATTTAAAATTGCCATACACCTGACACAGAACCATAGCAAGACAATTAATGGTCCAATTTCCAAGCATACATGGCAACAAGCTGCTTTTGCACTACATAGAAAAATGGGTCAAAACATAAAAACAAAACCCCACAACTCACTGACAAGTCTTTTCTTGGTTTGGTAATTTCTGGTATTTTGAAATGATCTGCATCACCAAGGCAACTCAATCAGAAGTGGCAATCATATCTAGAAAAATAATCCAAAGTGTTTTCATCCTCCCCTCTAGATAACAGTTACAGTTTTCAGAACAAGTGTATATTCATGTTTGTTTGCATCTGAAAGTAGTAGCCAACATCAAATGTAGCGTATTTCTGTTCTAAGTGGGAAAACATCGACATGATGAGCTGAGCTCAGTTCTAACCCAAGCTTCTCCCAAGTGTGCCTTCTGTGACAAATTCTTGAAGTACCTTCCTATCATTTGATGTGTTATCCCACCTGTCTTTCTACAAATTATTTGATATATTGAGAGGGGATCTGAAACCGAGGTTAACCAAACTTTTTGGTTGTGGAAAAGAATATAAAACTTTCTCATGAATTTACTTGTCAGCAGCAAAAAGACTCTTCAAGTGTCTTAACCACTGTACAGCTTGATAGTTTTAATACTTCAACTTTTTTTCCATTTTTCATTGTTGATGAAATAATTTCACAATCTCAAATCAAAGTCAACACTTCAGTGAGGAGAGCTTTTCTACTTTATTACAAAGAGAAGAAGCCTTTATGTGGTCAGAAAATACAAGATTGATCTTTTTTTTTCTCTTCCTATGAAACGCTGCTGTTCAAACAGCCAGAGTGAATTGTCTCAGTTCACTTCTTTAAGTCCCATCACATTCACTTGGGTATGGATGTCCTTGGCTGCTGAAAATCTGGCCCTTTAGTGCACAGGGCGACAAAGTAGTCCCCTGACCAGCAGTTCCAGAATGTCCCGTTTTCATATATTGCATCCATGCACACCTCCTAAAAATGAGGTACAGCAGGGCAAACATTTTCCAAAATAGATGTCATATATATAATATATACACATTCGTACATACATACCTTTATTCATGTGATGTCCAAAAATTTAAAAAAAATGTACACATTTATTACAAAATCGTAACAAAGACTGGACAGTGTTTTGCTCATTCTGGAAAGATGAAGCTCAGTAATACACAACTCTGGAAACGAACCAGAGACTGTGGCAATATCTCTCTTCTAAACAGTCAGATATTCTTGCATTAAGCTTGGCGAAAACTGCCTTTCAAAAACAGAAGGGGAAGTAAAATGAAGGAAGCAAACCTTGCTCATCTTTCCAAATGAAATACGAGAAGGATCTTCACATAAAAATGCACAAACATTTTTTATTACCAATAGTGCTACAATGAACAATGCAAATTTTGTTGTCTAATTTTTTGTCTTTTTTCTTTTTTTTGTTTTTACATTTTGGAAAACTAAGTGGTAAACTTTTGTCAGTGTACTCGCTTGTCTTTACAGACCCAAGCTTGTCTGCTGGCAAAAAAGGAAACAGAAACAAAAATTCAGACCCTGCTCAAACTAAAGAAAAACAATTACAAATTTAGTTGTTGGGCAGCACATAATTAGTAAGGCAGGACCTCAAATGGTGACCCTCCGTATGAGCCAATTGCCAGATCCTCAAGGAATTAAAACCAGGATGCCTGAGCCACATCAGTTCTGCAGTTATGTTGAGTATTGTGCTGAGACAGCCATACCCCAAGAAAAGGGAAGTCTTTAGAAGGCTTGCTGAGCAGGGTTGTAGTTGAAGGTTGATGGCAGATGAGGCCTTTCTTCTAGTTTGTCATATTCCAGATGGAACTCCTACAGTTGAAAAAAAAACAAAACCAAAAACAAATAAAATGACATATCATTTACCTGTGGAGACCTGATCTTTCTCCCAAGCGTACTTTAAAAGCACAAATATAGAGGAGATCAAGTAGTAACTTATCCTAGGCCAGAAACACATGATTTTGCTATCTTGGATTCCATATTTTAAGTAGCAAAAAGTAGTCAGTTATAACTATCCTAAGCCATTATACCTACAATACCTGCTCTCCTATTCTTTTTAATGCTACATGACCCTCAGAACCCTCGCTAAGATCTCACACAATTTTATATATGCATAGACACAAAGCACAAATACACAATCACAGCATGAGCTGAATTATGAACAAAAGCTTCTGTCTTTCAACATGCCAGGCATACAGAGGCTTAGTTTGATGAGCTGAAGTTAAGGAATATTTTGTGTCATACTACCAGACCAAACAGCCTCAAGGCTGGGTATCCAGAAAGGGCTGTTAAGCACTGGAATAGACAGACTGCCCATGGAGATGGTGCAGTCACCACCACTAAAGGTGCTCAAGAAACAACAGCACGCAGCACTTGGTGCCATGGTTTAGCTGACATGGTGGTGACTGCTCAAAGGCTGGATTCAGTCTTAAGAGGTCTTTTCCAAACTAAGTGGTTCTGTGATTCTGTGAAATCCCAAGTTTAACAAGCTAGGTTTCTCCTTTGGGAACGCTATCTAAAATGCTAGAGACAAAGTACTGAGACCTACTTAAGCCAGAATTTATGAAAATATTTCACCATGTTTCCTACTTATATTGAAGCCCCAGACTCACCAAACCTGAAATTTTTCAGTCACTTTCAGCAGCATAACTGTCTTATGACTACTTTATTTTCTTTCAAGAAACAGTGTAAGCAGAAGTTTCAGAACTGTTCTTTAAGGATAGTTCTTGGTAACTCAACAACAGTTACCTTGGACATGTACAGTTAATTTACTTTGCCTAACTCGGTGGAGAATCTCAGCAGAACATCACCTGTATCTGCAGAGCAAACTTACTCCACTGATTTTTACATATAGAGGAAAACACAGAGAGAAATAAACAGATTATTTTAGAACACTCTCTGAAGTAATTAAATAGTATAATATTTCAGTACAGGTAGACAAACTAAATAAAAGACTAAGTCAATGCAACATCAGAAATAAAATCTAGGAAATCCAACTCTCAGACCTCTCTTCTTTCAAGGGAAAACAAGGTCCATTTAGCACAAAAGAACATTCAGCATGGTAAAAAAAACAAAGTAGGGGAAAATGTGAAACATTGTTTATTCCCTTGGGAATACCATCCCTAAAACTGGAAAACCCCAGCAAAACCTACGTGAGGTTACAACCATCTGCACTGAAATGTTGGCACTCTGCTATCTACTTCAACCAAGGATTTTTCAGGGATATTTCTGTTTGATTGGGGGTTTATTTATTTATTTACGTGATGGGTCTGTTTGGTTTGGGTTTTTAGGTGATACATACAGAAGTGAATTGCTTTTGGTATTCCTAATTAGAACTGCATGCCAATTAGTGTAATGTTCTCCTTTTGTGCAGATACACAGACGTGCTGAGATTGAAGAGATGGCTGCTCCCTCCCTGATCAGAAGCAAGATCAAGGTGTACAAATCTATACTCATTTTGGTGTCAAAGGCTGGATTAGGTTGAGTGGATCTCTAGGGACCTTTAGGAAGGCTGAGGAGGGACTTGCATGAGCATTGGTGATAGGACAGGGGGATGGCTTTAACCTGAAGAAGGGTAGGCTTTACAGGTATTATGAATAAATTCTTTACTGTGAGCATTGTGAGGCACTGGAACAGGTAGCCTAGACAAGCTGTGGGTGCCACATCCCTGGAAGTGTTCAATGCCAGGCTGGATGGGACCCTGAGCAACCTGGTCTAGTGGAAGGTGTCCCTGCCCACACCAGAGGGGTTAGAACCAGAGTGTCTTTAAGGTCCCTTGCAACCCAAACTATTCAATGACTCTACGATCTTCAGTAATTCTCCAGTAATTTCATAATAGAAATACTATTCAAGCTTTCTCTCCCATTCATGGCTATCAAAGTTTCTATTTTGCATATAATAATGGAAGGGCCTGCAGATTACAATCAGTCTATGGTCAGTTTCAATCAGTCAACTGAACCTCCACAAGCTCTGAAATGACTTCAAAATTACCCACGGAAAATTGCTAATGAAGCTGGTAAGATACAGCAAGTGTCAGAAACCAGTAAATATTAGTATCCTAAAAAAGGGGTTTCCAAACTTAAGGTTGTTGTGAGCCTCTGTTGGCAGTGGTGGCTGCAAGCAAGCTGTGTCTGGAATAAATGCTCAGTAGCTTCAGCAATCCTTTGTGCCCCACAAATTGAAGCCCCTCATTCAGAAGGGAGAGTATGATTCCCTACCAAATCTTCTTTAGCTGTATGCGAGCTCACACTTCCAACTGCCATCAACTGCTAAAATAAACAGGCTTAAAACAGCCTTTTTGATTTGCACCCCAAAGTCAGCAGTGCTCAAATTCAATATTCAGTAATGTATAAGAACACTTAAGGTTTTATTTGGCAATACAAAAAAAAAAGAACTCACTGACGAAGTATTTTTGAAAACTAAAAGGCAATTATTTATTAAATATATGAAAATACTTGTATTACAGGTATACTTTATGTTTTTGCTTTTGCCACTGTGGTTTAGTTCGTTAACAGCAGCAGTGATGTTTTTAATGTAAACAGATATAAATGAAATGCAAAAAGGACCATCTATCCATTGATAAATGTGTTAAATTCTTTTATTTTCCACATGGAGATAATTACTAAAACTTAGATCCCCTTTTATTAACCAAGAATAATGAATACTAAATGTATGTGAAAACTTACAGCACATGTGACACTAAATAAATTGTTCTATGCAAACAAAGTAATCACTTCTTGTGTCATCCTGAGAACTTGTTTTGATGGTAAAGTTACATCAGTCTGCAAAGGACTAATGAAACTCTCAAGCAGCAATTACTATTGTGGCCTTTAAAGAACTGATATTCCCAGCGTTCACTAATAATGCAGCAGTTAGAGTAAGAGACTGCAATTTATCATAATTCTTTTTTTCCCTCCAGCTCCTTATAGGCTTAACTTCCTGAAACATTTAATAATTACTTCTGTGTTTGTTAGAAAAAAATTACTTGGCCATACTTTTCTTCATATTCAAAGCAACACAGAGTTATCAAAAACTGCTGTTCTTGTTACGGTAGATCTACATTAGTCTTCCTCAACTGACACAACATTAGCACTGAATGCCAAGAGGACACCTGACATACATCTCAGTTCTTATTTATTTATCATAGATGGAAATGCTATAGAACTATTTCTAGCGTGTGATTCCTTTTTCATGTAACAAAACTGCAATTTGACTCAAAATCATTTGCTAGCTTCCTGTAATCAATACTCAATTTGCCTGCTGCATAAACATTTGAAAATAATATTCCAGTTCAAATTTTTACATTAAGAAATACGCAAGCCTAGAAGAAAAGGTATTACTGCTTCCTATGGACATTGGGGAGGGAATAATTTAATTATTTTCTTTGTTAAATTACCACTGCAGGTGAAAACTTTAGAAACTACTACCCCTCGCTGTACAAGCTATCAATTGCTTCTTAATGTTGGGGAAATTATTTTCAGCATGCAAATACAGAGAAGAGAATCTACACAGATTTTGGGAAAAACCATTCAGAGAACAGTAATGAATTCAGAGAACAGCCAGTGATTCCTCTCTCTCTTTCAGTGCCCTATCTCCAGGAATGCCTAACAGAAGGATGTAGTGTGCATCACTCAAGCACTGGATGCCAACTCCAGGACAGCACCCAGGATTCCAAACAGACACAACACTGTCTTCAAAAGTAATGCTAAAGCATCAAGGAGCAGATGCATACATTTACTACAGGTAGAAAAACAAGAGAGACTGAAGAGGTTACTTCCCTTATACAAGGGGCACCACTTCCTCCTACTAAAAGAAATGCTGTGTTTCCATGCAGGTTAAAAATGCGAGTCCACTGATATATGAACCTACAGGAGGCTCTTACTGCTAATAAATAAATGGAATACACTCAGTTCACCCTCCAAAAATATCTGTTCTTTCAAAAGGTAATTATTTCCCCTTTGATGATCTTAGGTAATAATAAAGCAGCTTTAAACAGCATCTTGGGGAACTTAAGGAAGTATACCAGGCAGCAAATGAATAACTCAAGTAGAAACAAAAACTTTCATTTTGTTTGTGTTTTCTTTTGAGGGAACTGATACTGTTGCTTCAAAGTTTCGGAATGACCTTGCACTTACAAAAAACCATACAGGTAGGGCTTGCCTTTAAAACCATCAGTAACAGCATCTTGGGTTTTCTTATGGCAGCAGAAAGGCAAATGAGACAAGGAGTCACGAACACAATTGGACTGAAAAACCTCCCATATTCTTTAGGGCAGCTAGAAATGTTAATTTCTGAGGGGAGCTTGCACAAACTAAGTAAATTTACTGATGGAGGGGAGAAAGAAAAAATAGCATTACATCTAATTAACATCGAGATGATGGCAAACTTTAGTATACAGAGAGGGGAATGCTGAACTTTACTCTCTTTAAGAAGGGATGTTTAAAAACATATTATCAGATATGTAAGTAAAGCAATGTTCCATTATCTCCAAGTGTATAGACACAATTTGCTTACAGAAATGAAATGCCTTTTCAGCAAACGATTCGTAAGTTAAGCTGCAGGTGAAAAGATTTCTGATTTTAAGAAATACCTACGCATGTGGAACCACAGAATTCCTACATGCTGGAATGACATCTGTTGAGCTGGTCTGGTCTGGTCTGATCTGTTAGGTGTTTTTTAAAGAAAAGCAAGATGTGATACTGTATCTACAGATGGTCTGACATAGAACATTACTGACAGTATTCAAGGACAGAATTGGATAAATAGCTTATGAGAGCTGGGAAAGGAGAAAAGCTGTAGCTTTCTAATTTTTTTAATGCCTCAGTCTATGATATAGAAGACAAGCATGAAAATATGCCTCCTTCTTACAAGAAGCTATTTATTTCAAAGAACTCTGATGTTAGACAACAGAGCATGGATGTCCTGAAGTAAGGCCAAGGAGAGACAGTACCTGAAAACCTAAAAAGCATTCCCCACACCCATTTCCCATCCATTCTTAATTCCAAAGTGAGGTGTGGTAGCATCCTATTTAACTTTCTAAAGCAAAGTAATAAAACATGTGCAAGCACAATTCCTAAAATACCAAATACTGCTTTTGATTCTGTAACTCTGTATGTGGAAAGAGTTTTCAATTTTAACATAACCCATAACAGAAGCTGTATGCCCTTCTACCTCTCAAAGAAAACTGGAAATAAGAGAGACAGCTCCTTATTTTCCACAAGCAAGCCAGTGTTTTAGGCAACCTTTATTCCCTCACACACCAGAAATTAAGATAATGAACAACAGGAGGTTAAGTATTTGAGATTTTTGTGTAGAAGTTGTGTCTTTCTTTTGTCTTTCTAAAAATAGGTGGTTGACCAACTTAAAACCTCTGCACAAGGGAAAACAGATACCTTAGCTACTTTCCTCCAGTTAAGACAGTCAAAGAAGTAATATGTTCCCCTCTCGTACGTATTGGTTTTCATGGTTGGCTCCATGCCGGGTGCCCTGGTGATCCATACTCGTTCTTCTTTGTGGTATCTCCAATCCCGGTTAAATCTTTCATTTTTAATAGGAAGGAAAAATAATTTTTAGTGTTAGTTATATGAAATTGACTATATAAACTAATTTTAAAGATTTCAATCAAAATTGTACAATGCATTCAAATCCAATACGAAGCTTCTGTGTTGTTATACCTGTGATTTCATACCTCTTCCATTAAATTATTACAGCTCAAACTAAACACACATGAAACTTTAAGAAGTCTTGTAGATTCAAACAACGAACTGTTTCTATGAGTATTTGCTGGTTTTAGTTTAGTTGAAGAAAAGTAATTTCAGTTTTGTTGAAGATAAGTAATTACACACTAATAATGACTGGCACCTGGCCATCTTTCTGCAGTGCTTCATAATGCAAAATACATGAGACAGGCTTTTGATTTCCACTATACGAATGAAAAAAAAACACATAGAAAAGGAAACCGAGGTTGGAGGAGGTATTTTAAAAAAAAGGTTTCCAGTTCAAGATTGACTAAGCTTCTTGCTTTCAATGTCTGACTTGCTGGGGTGTGATTTTTTTTTATTTTTCCACATCTATTCCTTCATACTGCAATAGCTTAACCCATATAAGACTGACAAAATAGTTGGAACGTACAGCTCTACTGCTGCTAATAGCTGTAATACATCTCCTCCATTCATGTAATAGAGATAAAACAGGAGATCTTCTCCATATCGGCCAAGTTTTATTGCAGCCAGCTGCAAAAGATTGAAGAAAATGAGGATGAAAAATCACAGTAGAAAAATGTTTTAAAACATACTATCCCATTTAAATAACACAAGGATACATCCAGAATGTGCTTCCATCCTAAGTGTGTTGAAAATGATACTCTAATATAATAAGAGCAATAATTATTTAAACAATAAATTTTTCTTCACTTTTAGGTAACCTTTCCAACTTAAAGAATACAATACAAAAATAAAACAGTTGTAACAGAACAGCAAGACAAAACTTTTCTCCCTGTATCTGTGTGTATCTTCATCTACTTATTTGAAAAAACCCAACAAAACTTCTGCATGTATTTGTTCACTGCACACTCTGTTAAGTAACTGCTAAAATTTCTTATGCAATTTTTCAGTGATCTCTCTTAGAGAACTACAATAGTAGAGAGAAAATGTATCTCAAAAAATCCCTATTCATGTAGATATGGAATGCAACAGGTAAATGTTGGAGCCATAATTCTGAGTTCATCTCAAGAAGAAACACCTCCATTTAATTAATTTGGCACTTGAATAATACCATAAGAATCTTCACTTTGCAAGAAGGACAAACTCTTAAAAGCACACTGTGGTCTTTTGCTATTCTTTTGCATGCCCATTCTCTTTTTGTAAGGTACAATGGGGGCTTGATGTGTCCAATCAGCCTCTTAAGGCAACACTGTTCCTAGAAAGACTGAGGATATCCCCAAAATGCAGTGATTTTGAACATGACATATCTGAAAGAAAACTTAGAAAATCATTGCTAATAAAGTAACAAAAGATGCACACACACAAACACACGTACTCACCTTATCCCTAATGTGAATGTTAGTTAAGTATTCAGATGGGACATGGAAGTCTAAAAAAGAATCGGAATTGATGCAACTATTAAGACATGTAATTGAATATAATTTGCAAATATTAATATTGAATTACACAGTTATTTCTCTCTTACCTATGTCTTGAGGTCGACAAGGTGATGATGCCCAGGGGGATGCAAATTTGGGATAAAGATTTCTGGAGGGGAAAGAAAAAAAAAAAGCATTAATTTATAAAAATTAAACCCCACACCAACCAACCAACAAAACCCTGAACAGTTACACTTATTAATTTTCTTTTTAATATTTGGAGTAAGGTTGCATTTAAACTGCCACAGGAAACAACAGGGTCAAGATTTCCTCTTTACTCTATCTTTCCTTCTTAGGAAACTTATGTGCCAGAGATCCCAATCTTTTTCAAGTGTCCAGTGTTATACAGGGTTTCAATGTGACTAGAATAGTTTTCACAAGCCTCGTGGGTTCTGATTTATTAGCCTACGATTTAAAAGGGGAGGAAAAGCTATCACTTGACAGATTGTTTTTATAAAACTAACCAGTAATAAGGATTTTACTTTTCTTCTAAACAGGAGTTAGAAAGTTAATTTAAACCACTAGAGATACATACAGAATTCTTAAATTTTGTTTCTAAAAGCACATTTATTGTGCTATGTTTCTCAGTCAGATAGGTATTTTTACCACCAGAGGTACCACACAGGGCAGAAAAATGTGTCTTTTCATATGTGAAATGTTTTCAGGTTTTCAAACAACAATTTACAGAGCAAGCAAAGAATGGTTAACATAATGCAAGATGGTAGGCCTGACACAGAAACTGCACAGGCTGTTTGCAAAGCTTTTCTGTAGCATAAAGTAAACCTAACTTTATAAAATGGAACTGTCTGGATTAAATGTTAACCCTATGCTCTTCGTTCAAGAACCTATCTATATGCTATAATGGCAATCTTCGCGAACGAAGATTTGGGAAGGGCTCACCGCACGTGTGCCCTCCGAGCCTGCGCAGGGGATTTTTTAGGTGAGGCTCAGCGTGCGCAGAACTGGCCCCATCGTTTAAGTCCTAAGGTTCATTTGCCACGGCCAAGCGAGCTTAGACAGTGACAGTGAAGTGTCCTTAGGACTTATCTACAGCACCCAGTACTAACTGGGGCTGACCCTGCTGAGCATCCGAGATCTGACGGGATCGGATGACAGGGAGGCATTGAACTGCCGGGGCCGCCCGTACTGAGACTCGAACTCGCGACCTTGGGAGTTGGAGACCGGAGTGCTCTCCACTACGCCACGGGACCAGCCCATATATGCTATATACAGTAATTAAATACTAAAAATATTAAAAATTCAGCTATTTACAGTACAACTGCTAAGGAAAAGCAGAAAAATAAGGAATAATTTTTCCTATGCTTGATATCCGTATTCATCAAGTTTCCCAATTATATGCAGCTCCATACAAATTTGTGAAAGATGGAAACTGTGTGTGTGTGTACGCTGTCTGGTCTTTGTTTTTTTATAGTATGTGTAAACCTTAGAATAATATACTACTCTGTCTATAGGGCTAAGATGATGTAAACTTCTTCTGGAACAAAATGGTGTGAGATTCTCAGCTGAAAGTCAAAGTATCAGAAATTAAGCTTCTCTCACAGTTACAGTCACCCTGAAGACACCAGTTTTGTCCAAACTGATCTAAGTTCCTTCTGTAACTAGTGGAGAAAGAGAGGCACCCTGGGTGGGTTGGTTATTAATCTCACCTGTCTTAAGCACTTCTACTATCATTAGTGCAGTCACTAACTGCTTTTCTCCCCACTGCCTCTACAGCAAACCCAGATGACTAAACTAATTCACTTATGTGAACTGACTGACTAAAAGTTAACTATAAAACTACATTTTCACTTAAGTTAATCTTCTGTGCAGCGCAACACTGAAGGTGCTCTGTTCATTATTGCACTAACATAAATCAAATTTATCACCCCAACTGCCAGGAGTTAAGTGTAGAGATCCCTAAGATATACATGACATTTGTAAACAATATACTCTCAGTTCCTCGAAAAAAAGCCCTAAAGAAGTTAGGAGAGTAAGCAAAGCCACTAGGTTTATTGAAAGCTTGCATAACAGGATTCCAGTATGCCTTGAAGCACAATTTTCTTCTTTATGAAAATTTTATTTTACAGTCATTACATTTTCAAATTTTATTTGGCAAAATACCTTCTGGGTTTGATAGTCAAGTGATCATCTCAGTGAATGTGCTACAATTGACAGCGTAACAAAACCAAAACTGAAGGTAGTACTAAAAACCAGAAACTTACTCTGGAGAGTTGAGATTGAGACCTAGTGTTGTTAAATCACTTCCTAATGCAAGATGTACCATTCCTGGATCTGTCTCTGCTGCCCTGATGAATGTTAACAAGCCAATCATTCCAAACTGATCCGTCACCATCCCTTGAGGAATGTTGGTAACCCGACCTGGGCAAGAAGAACAAGTTAATTTTCTCGTTTTAAGAAGTGGAGGAATCAACAAGGTGATCTAAAAGACTGTCAAAACTCTTCAAGTAGAAAAAGTGGAATGACACATACCATCAGGTAACACCTGGATCCCTTTTTTCTGCTGGTTGTTGTTTTGCGTGGTTGAACTTTTATCTCCAGGAAACTTGGGCCCATCTGTGCTGGATGATGTTTTGCCTGATGTACTCAAATTCTATTAGAAATAATTTGCAGAGTTGGTATGATGAAAATAAACCAAAACGGAGAAACTTGTTCACCATATCTTTCAGTCAAGCACTCTAAGCCAGTACATCAAGTCACTCTAAGAAATGGCACCGTGCTGAAGGTGTGAGTTCTGCTGACAAACCTTATGTGTTATTTCCCACTTCCTAAAGGACACCTGTCATACAGTAAGTGCTATTAACAGGCTAACAGTTTGCAGTCCAAAAGGATAAGAAAATATTTTACACCTGAGTTGGAATACACAAAGGATAACCCAAGTGCCTGTGACTGGTTTCTTTCGGACTCACCACGTTCCTGTATTCTTCCCCACAGTCTTTCTCCTTCATAACACTCCGTGACACAGTAACAAATAATAAGCCAATTTCAGGTGCAAGCAACATACAGTGGCACATGTGCAACTACCAGGAAAGAGATGTGAACACTATGTCTGGCAAGAAAACTGATTTTGTTCCAGGAACCCATATACTGTCAAAAGACACCTGCCACACCTATTTAAAACAAGTCTACCATCTCATTTCCTCCCTCTCTCCTTACTATACTCAACTCTAACTGTATCAGAACATTTTTGTGACAATAAAACTGGCCACAATATTTGGGGACCAGGGTTTCTACTGTCCCTTTTTCTGAACAGTTGCATTTTTCAGTGTTCAGTCTTTTTGAGTTTGTAGTCACATCTACTACTTATTCATCAGTATTTACACCACCTTCTTTAACGTATGTTTTGCAATTATAAGTAATATAAACAACCAGAAACTAGAACATTTTGTCAAATGCTGTAGGAAACAAAGTCCTCTGCCATCCACATTTTATTCACCTTTCATTTGCAATAAACCAGAAATTTTTATTACAACTCTTTCAGAGGAAACAATGAAGAAAAGCCCATAATCTTATGACTTATGCTATATATCTAACTCATGATAATTACACCAGTACTTAAGATACAGCAAATCCCACTACTTTACAACACAGCCATCAATGACCTGAATTAAAAGAGCTTGTTACCTCTGATTTCACATCTCCATTAAGAATTTTACCTTAAACTGATATTGTACCACCTAACCTTTGGAGAATTCGACAACTCTGAAGAAAGATGTTATAATGTGTAAATTACTACCGATGAGAAGCATCGACAGCAAAAAATGAGCTGCAACTGATAGACAAAGGAATCATGAGTTGCAAACTTGAAAAATATGTATCAATTCTCAAAAATAAATTGTGAGGTGTCCAACAGATTCACAATGACTGTTTGGAACAAAAAACTTCCTGAGAAATTCCATTTACATAGCTATATATCAAATGCTGCTTATGCCAAATCTCTCAATTTAGAGAGACAAATTTGAATATCTTGTACTACAAATATAGTCAATGCCCATTTTAAACCACAGTCATCAAAAGAAGTATGAGCACTGAAAATTAAGAAAATATTTAAGGCTTACTTACAGATTTATTGTCATCATTACTTGATGTTGGGTCTTTGTAGCTGGAGCCTGGTAATGCTGGAAAATCTTCATTGTGTATTGAGAAGTCCTGGGACTGCTCACTTGCTGGTTTTGTTACCATTCCAACTATCATCAAAATGAAAGCAGGAAGAACATTAAACCAACTGCTAAGTAAAGAATTTTTCTGCTGCTGGTCTTGCTCACTGCCCATTTCCACTATGCACAAGATGTAAAGTGATGACTTTTAAAAAGAAGCAGGTAAAGCAAAACAAAGCAGATTCATTCAAAACATCCACATAAATTAGACTAAAGCCTGTTTTTTAAGTGTGAGCTGAGAAACTCTGTGGATTAAATTCATAGACATATCCACTGCACCTGTTTAGCACATCTAAATAATCAAATAGTCTTTACAAGCATTATTAAAGCTGTATTCAGGTAAATCCACTGATGAAGGATGTAGTGCTTTTAAGAGTACAATACATTTTTCCTCCATCCCCTAATTGCCTGAAGAATTTTTTAGCATAATCTCTTCAGAAGCATGTGTTCTCAACGGATGGCCAGCTAACTTGAAACAGAACATGCCATGAATGAAATACTTGTTAGTGACATAAGAATAACTCCTACTTTCCATCTGACAACTCAGAGCATTTAGCCTGCAACTCTCAGTGCTCTGACCCTAATTTCGAAAGAGCAGGCCAGTCACATTGGATGGATTCTGACTACTGAAAAGGAAAAGAGCAACATTTTTGGGTTTGAGGGGTTTTTATGCCAGTTAAAAACAAAACAAGTAAGTACCCACACAATGCACTCAAGGGCGAACAGGCTTTACTGAGACACAGAGTAGTAATACAGCAATTTGGTTGCAAACAACACTGCAGTAGAGGAACAGAGAACAAGAATGAAGTCATGGGCCTATTTTTCAAAGATTCTTAGCAGATGTATAGGATCTAAAATGCTTCAGTAGATGACTACGTATGACTTTCTTTAGTATTCTGAAGTTAGAGGTCAAAGTTCCTTTATTTAAGAAAAAAAAACAGCACTGAGTTACTCTTGTTTCTGCTGTTCAGCCTTTTCATCCAGAGTTGTTGTAATTTCTTCCTCTGGAGAAATGAAACTGATGGGTTAACTTTAATGCATACTCCTATTCTATCTAAAAGTTATTTGAAGTATAATTTTTCAGAATAACTAAGAATGAAGAAAGTATGTCTCTGCTCCATTTCAAACCTTCTTGTCCCCAGATAAAAGTGCTCTCCACTTTCTGTGCTGGAAGACAGTGTCCAGTGCACCTCACATCTTCATTTCTTGATTGTTCCTACCACCCTACCCAACCCCTGCACTACGCAGATGCTCAAGATAAACTCTTCAAACAGAGAACTTTCTTTCATGGTTCAACACAGTTGTGCAAACAGCACCAAAATGGGGAAATGGTGTGACATGAGAGTAATTACAGATTTTTTATTGATGCTGCAGTGCTGTTGAATGTTGAACTCCAGCTCTGTGCTGGAAGTACATCTTTGTGGATCTCCCTCCTACCTTCTACCAATTTTTCATGTCTTCTCTTTCAGAGTTGGAACTAGAAGATCTTTAAGGTCCCTTCCAACTCAAGCCATTCTATGATTCTACAATGGACAAAGCCTCATGTAAGTCACAAGCTCTATTAGGTCTCCACTCTTGGTGTGAGTTTTGAGTGTCTTTATTTGGGGAAGTGACTTTCTGCTGTGTTTAGCACTTCAATTTAACTTGTTTAGTTCTTTCTCACAGCTGTCTTACACAGAGGGCCCTGGTTATGCCAAATCCATGAGGCTACTCTCTCTTGATAATGCAGTATCTACTATCTCCAATTAAATTTGCTGCTATCTCTGAAAAGCACCAGCTTTTTAAAGTTAAAAAACACTAGGTTATTTTGTGTGTCAAATTTGACAAGTGTCACAAAAATAGGTTATAAAAGCAACTTTTCAGAGGAGTTGATGCAACATGCATGACAAAATCTACTAAAGCAGTAACAAAAAAGAAAGTTTTGTGCCTCACACTAAGCTTACTTGAATCTCTTCAAGAGCCAAATCGTAAGATTTGTATCCACCTAAAGATTTTTCCCTTTATTAATTTCAAGTTGTTCAGCAAGAATTATGTAAGATACTTGGAATCTGACTGATAATAGTTGATGCTTACAGGGTATTTTCTGAAATCTGACATTCACCATAAGTGTGACAGTGAACAGTACCACAGCAAATATTATCAATAAACAGCAAAAATATAGGACATGTTTACAGCTGCTGACTGTTTACACAGTAACACCTGTACTAATCAAATACTATTCTTGTAAATTACTACTCAGACATCAACAGCTCTTGTATACATGCAATTTGAATAAAACTATTACCTAAGAAATATCTAGAGTGAGTAGCCTCAGAGTAACCATACTATACAGACCCAAACCCCCAAAAATCTCCATTGACAGTAAAACTAAGGCATATGAGTTCTAATACTTACAACAGAGAGTCTCCAATCACTGTAATATTAATTATTCATTTTTAAAAATAAGTCTTGGGAGCTCACATACATGGCATTTTTGAAAAGATCACCTATTGTCCTATGAGCAGCAGAAGTTGAATCAAGCAAAAACCCATTTAATTCAAAGAGCTTTCAGAAGTACAGTCTTACCATAGGGTGCCCTTCCAGCTAAAGGGTTTATTAATGGAGTTGGATTGCCACTTCCTTCCCTTCTGTTTCTGTCTGCTAGTGCTGGAAAATCTGAGAGGTCCAGTCCTGTCACATTTTCACTTCCATCTACAATAAAAACAGGTATTTTTAATTCCTTCACGGAATTTACTCAAAGACTTCATTATGTGCAAGACAAATGTAGGACATATTTTCTTTCTTCACTTTGATCTTTTTTCTCATACTATACTACAAATAACTATAGCCTTTGTGTTACAAGACTTGCCTAAAGAGCACCAAGATGTTTGAGGTTTGCCTTTGAACAACAGCTAGTCAATAGCATTTAGTAACAGGTCTACTCCTTTTGAGTTAAAGATTGCACATGTAAAATACAGGCAGACTATCAAAATTACAGTTCTAGGACAGGTAGTCTCTCCTAAATTTGAAGAACTAACCAGGAGAAATTTGAGAGAATAACCCATATAAGCAGCAGCATCAAAGAGCTCTATTGTCCTTAGACAAGGGTAAGATAAAGCTGAAGCAGCTGAAGAGCCAATGCAGCGCAAGTTACATGGGAACACTTTTGATTTGCAGCAGGAATTACCACACGTGAGGCCAGAGCTGAAGCTCCATAAAAACGTCACAATGTCCTATGGAATGCCCAAATCCTTCCACTCTTGTGATATCACCAGCACCTCAAGCTGCAGGCACTTACAGAAACATCAGCACACACGAACCTAAGGCATTTATGCACAAGGATATTTTCCCCTCTATAGCTCATTAAATTCAGGTGAAAAAGTAATTCCCAGGGAAAAATCACAACTGAAACAACTAACTAAAAGGAACACATGATAAACCAGCTGTTCAAAAGGAGTTTGAGATTTAAAAAAAAATTGATATCCCACTGATTTGATGTATCTAACGTTTTCATAGGAAATGGATAAATTTTTTCTTCTCTGATCTCCTTTTCAATTCCATGATCTATTCTGCATTTCTAACCAACTAGGTTACAACACACAGTGAGTATACTACAGAATACTTTCACTTTGTCTTCACAAGTTCTAAAATGCACTGTTATGAATTAATAACAGTTTCCTAGCACTGCTCTTGCAGCAGCATTTCTAGGGAACAACTGAAAATTACAAGAAAGTTGCACTCCGACAGAACAAAGTTTTTTCAATTAGACTTACTCAAAAAAAATCTCTACTGTAGTTTAAGATCAACATTAAACAGAATAAACTCACCCGTTCCATTAAAAATGTTACTTGATAAGGAGTTATTCATTCCAAATGCCTGATTTCTGTTCATCCCAAATCCAGACATACTGTGAAAAAAATCCAGGAAGTCAGACAAAAGGGTATATGTACTTTTTAATTTCCAGTGGAAGGTATTAAGGGGGGGAAAAATCCCCTAGGACATTTAAATTATTTCAATCTTAAGCAACCCATATGAGCCTCAACTCAGTTTTAATTATATTTCTTTATGCTTCTGAAAACTCTGAGCAGCAGCAACAGGCACTGCTCAATCAAGTCAACCAGAATGACTTCAAAACAGCTTAGTTTTTTAATAGTCACTGTGTCTTAAGACATCTGTCAGCCAACAAGTTCTGACAAACACAATTGTTACTCCATAATTTCATACAGAAAAACTGAAGCAGCAGTAAATGCAGTAGCTGAAAGTTGGACTGTAATCCATTCACTTGCAGGTGGGAAGCTGGATCATGAAAGTGATCAAGTTTGTCATGACTCATAAACGGAACAGTTACAATGTGCAACCACTCCCACCAACACGTGGCATTACTACAAGCACAAGGGTGCTCTCTGTCATACAAAGACACAAGCTAAAGTTTCACAGAGTCAGGCAAAAATATGTGAAAGCATCTAAATATCATATAGGTCTAGTGTGCTTGGAAAGACTTCCCACAAACAACCTGCTTCATTCCATGACAGCTGGAGATGCTGAGAAGCCCAAAGGTAGGCCCCCAACTTAGTAAAATTCTGAATGTCTGCCCTGTGGGAAATCACATTCACTTTTTCCCTGGAACAGGATGGAAACTGATATTTTAGAATTTCCCATAAAAAATATGAAACACTTTCCTAGTGGAAATTCACAAAACCCCACAATTACAAATATGAACATTTTACTCTAATTTGAAATATCCTTAATTCTTCATGTTCAAAAACCTAATCTAAAAACTTCCATTGCTCCAACTAAGTGACTATTTAAAAACCACTTTTTGGAAGTCACATAATTCATGCACCTGACAAGGAGACACCATAATTTTTTTTCCCAAGAGTAATGTCAAAATTTTGTTAAATACATCCTTTAGCAACTGGATATGTACCACTACTACACTTCCATAGGCTAATCAACTGTAGAAAAAGAACCTGTCATTGTTCCAGAGATACTTGCTTCTCAACTTGTAAAAACTGTAGCTTCTTGAAAGTGAGATATGCAAACAGTGAAAGATGAGGATTTTAATTCAAATGCTCCTACAGACAGGGATTTCATTATTTACCCTACAGCTGAATGAAATTTAAACAAGTCATTTCTATACACGCATCAATATCCAGTATCATTGTCCTCTGCATGTAGAGTTTTCAAGTATGTTACTATTTCAACCTTCTGTGACCTCAAATTTCAAAAACACTTTAAAATATGATATTAACTATTAAAATTATCCCCTCCTCTACTTGACACTCTACAGTATAGAAAAGACAAATTCTATATAATCAGAGGCAAGAAACAAAGTCTTTTCATACTCCAGGAATATAAACTGCTATCACCAGATTGCTATTACTGTGATTGAGAAAAGCATTTGTATGCCTGTAGCAGTATGAAACTACAAAACTAAATAGCCTGATTAAGATTTAGATAACTGACATTAGTTATCACCTTCCTTTATCTATTTTGTAAAATACCTGATTGGGTTAGAGATGGCATCTGACTGCATTAGCTTGTCTGTGCTCCCTCTAAGAGCCACTCCCCTAAGGAAGGGCCTGAAAGAAGAAGGACAAAACTGGAAGCACAGAGATCATGAGGCCATGGAACAAAGCAGTCGGCCATGCAAAGCTGTGACTGCACACATTAATTAGAAGTAAGACAGTACTTACTACAAGTTTATCAGTACGAATAAAGCATAAACACAGCACCAAAACACTCGAAACCTAATGATTTATGATGTTAGTATCCTACTCAGAGTCAGAAAGAGAGCAGAAGCAACTGAGAAGCTCTTGGTGTCAAAATAAGCACTAAATCCTTAAACGAAAGGAAAACCACTGTTCTCTGTATCACTCCAGAATTTAAAAAAAGGTAAATACTAGGTCCTTACTGTGTCTGAATCTGTTAATTATTCTTCCAGAGTAACTATTGTGTTTTTAAATCTTGCCTTGCTTCTTCCCAAATTCATAGATGAACAGTCTTAAAACAGATGCGTTTGCTTAAAGATCACAATATGCTTCAAAAAAACCCTTGGGAACACATCACAGAATATTCCGAGTTGGTAGGGACCCATAAGGATCTTCCAAGTCCAACTCGTAAGGGAATGGCCCATCCACGGATTGAACCCATAACCTTGGCATTATTAGCAACAGACTCTAATCAAATGAGCTGAGAAACATCACGTATTTTAAAGCAGCAGCAGTAGAAATTCAATAGTCAGAAACAGAACTGAACTCAAAGGTCTCAAAAAGCTTGTGGGAATATTGAAAGAAACTTCAAGGTTTATTGCCTGGAGACAAGAATACACCAAGCAGTTTTGGAGATTTCTTCTAATGGACAAAAATTACATTTCCTGAGCAGCATGTCTATGGCTGTACAGGGATGATCCAGAGAGCCTTACCTGTTCACAGTAAAAGGTTGTCGAGAAGGTTGCTGCTTTGGCATACATATTATGCTTGGAGAGCTTCTGTTGGGGCTGCCTAACCCTGAACTGCTCATGCTGTTTGTCCTGCTGGGAATTCCAATGCCCTGACCAACCTGGGAGTGGTTCATCATATTCCTAGGATTCATAGGCAATATCCCCCTGAAAGAGAAAAACCATTCACAGAGATGAATCTGTACAACAGTATTTGGCTACTCATTTAGACTATTAGCGCAGGATGGACTCTGAGCTGTTGCAACTTAATTTGTACTTAGAGACCAAACAGCATGATTGGATTACTCTCTATAATTAATGCAGTTCTGGATTTCTTCAGAAATACTATGTGACCCATTACATACTAATCAGGTCCTTGGTCAGGTTTAGATAAATACTTAAGTATTATGCATAAGAAAAGATGTTACACCTCTTTTTTTAATTAGTGCATCAGACCTACTACCTTAATATTCTTACACAGTGTATGGCATCATAAAAAAATTTTAACTGTACATTTACCTGAACAATCAAATAACAATCTCTTACATTATGAAGCAGAACTTGCCAGCAACTTGTCCTTTACATACAAAAATCAAACACTGTCTTACAGTAAATCCTTATTATTTTACTGTATTATTTCCCTAGCACAGGCAGTGGTCCATAGAAACTGCTTTCCTCCTTTTTTGATTTATCAGACTGTAAAGTAGTTGAGGCAAAATATGCAGACCATTTAAAACGAGTTCTGCAGAAAGACACAATTGCAGAGATATCGTCTATCAATAAATACCTGCTCGGAGATGGAGGCGTGTGAAGTGACATTGTTGGTACCCCTGTTGTTGGCGTTACGTGGCTCGGTAACTGAGTGCCTTGTGATAAGCTGCGATTTAACTGAGGGGTATTGTTGCTCATTCCCCTCATTGGAAGGCCTAGTGCACCTATTGAAAAAAAATTCAGAGGGGTGGAGATATAGAGCAATCAGGAACAAAGTTTTCTCCATCAGGTGTAGATGGAAACAATTTATGCTGACAATGTACAAAAACGTGTAAAGACTGAAGGAAAGTGCAGTCCTTGTCTGCATAGTAGAAGCCCAATCATCAAATTTAGCACCATTTCTGTTTCACTTTGGATAGGTTCTTTAAGGAATTTCTGTATTTGAAGTCACTAACAAAATTGTGTTTCCTTTGAAATGTACACTGTAGATAAAGAGTTGAGTTTTGAAGGTTTTTTTGAGACATGAAAATCTGCAAATTATCTCAAAAAAGGCAGTATTTTGGGAAAATTAGCAACTGCACTCAAGAAATATGCTACCTGGTGTTTGACTAAACTGGTATATGTATATTTGGCCAGTATTTAGAACACAGATTTGTCCTGCTAAAAATTAAGCAAATCTTTAATAGACAAAAGAGAAAGTAATGGATCTTCAGTTAACAACAACATTGTTTTTAAGACAACAAAAGCGATATTTTAGGCCAATTCCTTCTTTACAGTTTAAGTTACTTCTTCATGGCAACAGTTTTTCAGTGCCCATGATCAAGTCAAGTCTGACCTTTTGAGAAAAGAAAGCAAGCAGAATTTTAAATGCTCTCTATTTGCATTTAAAAATATACAGAAGAGCTTTACCATTGTGATCAAAAGTATTTTCGACACAAACAACTGTGTGCGACAAAATTAAACAAGCTTTTTTCCTACACTCTTTTCAGTAAGGTAAAAAAATAAATTACTTCAATTCAGAACAGCAGGAGAGAGATAACCAGTTACTGCCCTGTCTCAAAATGTCCAAAAACTTTATGAAGTTTCTCATCATTCTCACATTGCTTTTCTGTGTTTACGAAGTTTCAGAATTATGCTCAAAGACAAGAAAAAGCCAGTTAGTGCAAGACAGCAATAGGTACAAACTTAGCATACAAAATACGATAGCTCTAAGTGACAGTTCCTCCTGCTTTGGCATAAGGCACACAACTCAAAGCCTTATCTTGCAGACCAAACAAAAGAAAGTGATGATGTATCAGCACTCTCTCATGGTGGAGCTGAATATGCTGAATATGCCAGTGAACAACACGATTATACTAAGAATGCAAAGAACAGACATAGCATATGCTCAAATTATTATCATGAACAAGGTCTGAAGAAACCTTCTGTTCGTGTAGCTCTCTAAGAACTGCTGTCTGTGTCCTACCCTACAACTGGCAATCCGAAAAGTTTGCAATCAAAGTAAAGTGTTTATAACACTCTAATCTACCTCTATACATTCAGATTTAAGAGGCAGTGTGACTTGCTGTACCAAGCATCCTAATACTTCATTAAAAGCTGATTATAATAAGGTGTTCACTGTAAATATTTTGGCAATTTGCTGCATCAGAATAATTTCAATGAGCATGAATATATCTTATAAATAATATTTCATGCTGATTAACAGTTACATGGAATTTTAAGAATAAAATGGTATAGGAAAAAATACATACATTTCCAAACTAGATACAGGACACGAAAAACATTATTACGATATTCAAGTTAATTTTGTGCAAGCATTTGTTTTAGCAAAGCCAGTTTGACACTGATGGTTATTTCTTCTTTTTGGCTTTCTTTAAACCAGAATTTTTAATGATTAGGGATGTTACAGCAAAGCAGAACCATGCTCCTGGCACAGAGGGACAGCTGAAATATTCACTGTAAGAAAAAACCCTACTTTTTTGTATGCTTCTTTTTTTCCAGTTTTCTAATTGAGACAACAGATCTATATGGGCTGTGTTGGAGGCTGATCAACGACATGGCTGATTTCCTTTCCAATGCCAGGTTTAAGTTCTATTTAACATTACAACGTGACATCTTGCTTAATGACTGACAGCTACCAATCACTAAAAGTGCACAGGTATTATCGGCTTTGTTTTTCCTAGAAAGGATTTTAATCATAAGCACGACTTCAACACAGAAGTTTCTTGCCCCTTTTCCTCAAGACTCCATAGAAATTGACATCTGCTAATATTTACTTTCAAGCCTTTAGCCATGTATGTCTTTGCCCTACAGTGATTACATCCTAGGCACCAACTCAATGAACAACTAAGTTGTTTGAAAAAGTTGACAGTAAAAATAAACAACAAATAACTGTGATAAACAGAATGAATAAACTATTTCAGTTTCTCTATACAGTTAAGCTTGAAGGGTTCAATAGTGCCAGAACCAGGACCCAAAAGACATGACCCAAACATGACTCTCAGACTGGCCAGAAGCAGCCCATATAAATTTCAGCAGCATAATCAAATGCCAGTTCATATTACACGGTCACTCATCAACAGCCACTGAGATAGGAAAATAAACCCTATAACAAAAAAGAAACCAACGAAAAAGAAAACCCACTATATTTTTAAGAAGCTATTTGAAAAAGGCTGAAAGAAGCTGGGAAGGCCATGCATCTAGCAAACAAAGCTTTTAGTTTGTCCAGATAAAAAAAGTCCAGACTCTCTTAAGTACTGTGTCTTAGAATCTGAGTCAGACGCACTTGGCAAAAAAGCTGAAAACATTCAAAAGCACAGGAGAGATGATGTTCACAACCAGCTTTACTTGTGGAGCTGTATGTAACTCAGATACTGAGTACTGTATGAACGCACCTCTCAGTTATGACGAAGTTCAGTTTTTACCCCTGGCCCTAAGTTACATGGTGCTTAAGTCAACATTACACTGTGACTGTTCATCTACAGGTCTTCCATTGCAACAGTGTCCACAAGACTGGCAGATGCAAATGAACCTCCAAGGTACGGGAAAGAAAAAAACAGTGGTGCAGAAGGCAATAATCTTACAGGCACAGCTCTTTGCCAAATGCAAGCTGCCAAGCATGTATACATGATTTACTGTGCTCCTGCAGAGCTGAAATATTAATTATATTTAAGGTATGATTTCCTTCTACTCCTTGCATATTTTTCTGAACAAGGCTTATTTTGGCCCAGCTCACTTTCTTTACATTTTCCTTCAGAGTCCCAATTAAATCACTGACATTTTTTATAGCATGGTTATATTTGCATATTTAACAGCTATAGAGTGTCAATATATGACACTTTACACACTAAACACTTCAAAAATGCAAATTAAGCAAAGCAAAAATATATCTTAATATAACTGCACATAAGGGAACACAGTGTATTTTTTACAATCACCAGGAAACAAAACCATCTTCATGTTCTCTATCCAGAGTGTGTAACTAACATATTTAGCATAAAATAAACATATAATCAGTAAAACAAATTCTTACTTTGTTGCCCGTATAAACTTGCCCCAAACTGAGACAGCTGACCTGATGTTGATGGTGATGCCAGCATCTACAATATAAGAAGATAAAAGGTTATAAAAGACATAAAGTTAATGTGCTATCTTGTTCTGAAAGTTTGCAACAGTATATTATGCCAAGAAAGCCCAAAATAACTGAAAACTCATTTGAAATCATCAAAATTCCAGAAACTCCCCAAAATATCTGCCAAGTAACACCTGTAACACATCAGCAAAAATTTATGACCTTACATGTATAAACAAACTTTCTTTCACTTGCAACGAAAAGTATAGAAGTTCTAAACACTTTGAGATTTTCCACCCTTGCAGTTAAAGAGACCCATCTTTACAGAACAAGGAATACTCAGTTATTTAAATCATATAAGAGTTTTTCCCCTTTGCATAACATGCATCATACAAGCAGATCTAACCCTGTTCAATGCATTACAAGTGAAAGTTCCATATCATTATTTATGATAGCAAAAGGTGGGAAACAAATGGATAGACAGCAGCAGGTAAACAGATATGAACTTCAGTAAGATTCCAATGTTAAAATCATAACGTACTGCGCCAAGAGCCAACTTCATGCTTGTATACACCATACAAACAGGTAAGATCTACAAATACCAGAAGTAGAAGTTCCTGCTCTACTTTAGAGACATCACATATTACCAAATATTTCCACTAAAAAACCTTCATTACAACTTTCAGACATCACACCAGAGATGTGACAAACTACAGAGGCTCTACTCGGAAGAGTAAGAACTAATGAAAAAAAACATAAATCACAACCTGTGAAGAAAGATGGAGATTTGGGTTTGCATTCCCCAGTAAGGTGGCAACTAAAGCAGGCACACGACACCAGACTTACAGTCCCTGTTCTAAGAGGAAAAGATTAAACTATTCTCTGTGTTGCTGCAGAAACAGAAAGTATTAATAAATTTGGGAAACAGGATATATAGGTTAAACACTTGGAAAAAATGCTTTGTGATCTTAAGGCCAGTTAAGTACCGGAAGATCCATTTCTGGACATTTTTGAAGAACAGATTATTGCTCATCAACATCAGGTATTGCAAAATACCTTGGAGCAGGAAGAGCTGTGAGTTGACCTAACCCACCCAGTTCACAAGAGAACATGCTGCTTTGTATTTACTCACACATGGGCAAATGTCTGGTTTTTTAGTCAAGTAGTCTGGACTGGGATTGAATTTTAGGATGGTTTCACAGAAAGGAATGTCTGGATTCTTAGACATAAGGAGATTTTTCAAGCTTTTTCAACTTGAGAGTAACAAATCAAAATAACTTCTACTGTGATAAATGGCAAATTGTTTTGTTGATATCATCTAGACAGATTTAAAACTGAAACCTTATGAACTGACTCTGCTAGCTGTCTACACTTTGGCCAAATCCAGATGGTAAAATGAGAAACAAGACATGCAGGTAAGTCACTAAATATCAGAAGAAGCATTCATATCTGTAGTAAATCATGAAGAATTTATGATTTTTTTAATATATAAAGCAGGCACTCAGAAAGAAATTACAGCATGTAATTACTGTAGACCATCAGAAAATGTATCAGAAATACCTCCTCATATATATTTCTCATATATATTACACTCACATACACTCATATATATTATACTCAACATGTATTTCGAACAAAGTGCACACATTTGATAGTAAGCAACCACAGGAACATCCACACTTGTTTACACAAGAGGTTTGAAATAACAAGGCAAAAAACTTTCTGAAGAAATAAAACCCAAATGTAAAATATGCATCAAACAGGACCAAGTACCTCCTTAGTGAAGACCTCACTGTGAACAAAAAGAACACTACAAATTAAACTACCAGCAGCTCCAGCTCAGCACTCAAATAGCCAAATTCACAGGCCACATCTGCACCAGCAAGTAATGCAGCCAAAGAAAAGGGTGTTTGTGAAACAAACAAGTTGGTTCTGAGCTAACACAGCTACTACTGTCTGCGTTTCTAACTAGAGCTGGCCATAACTAAACCACCTGATGGCATGGACTGAATGCCCATCAGTGAGTAGCACATATCTGGTGCACTTCTGGAGAGTGTCTTCCCACCTCTTTCCATCCAGAAGGAATCAAATTCACTCACACCAGGGTTACTCTGCAACGTGAGCAAAGCACACTGAGGTGGGGACACTTGGGAGATGTTATTTCAAAAGTACACTTCCCTCCAACCTCACAAATTGATCAGGCATTGATAAAACAAGCTCATGCAGTAGTCTTAAGTAGGTAAAGATAAAATAGAATGCTGAGGTTAAAAAAAAATCAACATTCAAGTTTGATAAGTTGGAAAATCCTAAAACATGTTGCAAGGCGTGGCAAATTGTAATTCTATGAAAAAAAATGAGAGGAAAAAGTAATGAGGCACCTTCAGAGACAACCATAAGGCGGAAGTTAAAAAATAAAAACAACAAGCAAACCAGACACTGAGATGGAAACATCAGTCTAAAATTACTACTAACTTTGGGACAGGTAAATAAAACAGCTAAGCCAAAAAAGATCCCGTAAGAGCACTTGCTCAGGTAATTAAAAAATGGCTGCCATTGCATGTGATATAGTAAATAGAACATGGTACAAAACCTCAGCACATAAACCTTTTATTTGTAATGTTAATTTGGATTGAAAAAATAATTAGAATACCCCTAAGAGGCACTAGATTACTTGAAAGAGAGAAAAAGAATCCCACCTCTTCCATACTATTACTTGATTTTTAAATTCAGTTAAAAGGAATGGCAAATAATATTTATTAAACATTGCTTATTAGAACAAGCATTTTCTTTTGAAACATTGCAAAGTAGGTCACATCTATTGCGCCATTCACTTTTACATGAAAAGTTACTTGCAAAAGGACTTGTAGGGAACCTTTATAGAAAACCATAATAAAGGCCAAGCATTAAATTCACTAAGTCTAACAATTTAGTCTTCATGTCATAATGTACTTAAAACATCAAAGATAACAAGCCTCAAGAAGAAATCAGTAACAATTCCTATGGATCTGTTCCAGGCAGATTAAATGTGGCCTTTCTCACATCTCACGGAGAAGGAATATGCTGTATGGGTATATCACTTATCCTCCTCTACTTTATTAGACACTTTTTTCAGTCATAGCTAACTAAGGAACAGTTTGAACTTGTCTTATTTTTCTATTATTTTCTTGTATTTTGTATCAACAACAACCCCTCCCCCCCCAAATTTGCCAAACCTCTAGTACCAGAACCTCTACTTGCATTCACAGCCCCTCAGTCACTATTATAGTCTACTCAGACTTGGTCTACCAAAGATAAGGACAACTCAAGATGTACAGTATTAATAGTACCAAAAACGTTCCTTCTAGCATTTTGGAAGCATTATTTCATCTGACTGGACTACTTGCTACACAACACACAAAACAGAACCAACTCTCCAAGAGCAAACTTGCAACAATGGCTGGCAGCCACTCTTGAATTTTTCAGTCTACAACAGCCAAAGGTCATAACCTTAATAAAAACTAAAGCAGACTAAGCCTTCAGGTGACGAAAGCCTCTTCCAGTTGTTAAGACCTATTAAGCTTTACCCAATTATGTTCGAATCTTAGGGAAAAATTGCTCAGAATTATAGTGGTAACAATCTAAATTGATTTGCCAGAGGGTTAACAGCTACAAAACCCAGTTGTAAAACAGCACAGGATTTCTGTTTCTATTCCAACCTTGTATGACTGAATTAGACAGATTGTTTCAATTGGCTTTCCCTGTACATGTTTTTAGGAGACAGACTTGCATCTCCCACAGGGCAGGGAGACAACTGAGCAAAAAAGACCTTATGTAACATGACGGGTGCACTTTATTCTGCCAGTGCACAGGAAGAACCAACACTCAGCACTGGCAGGCCGAAAGACTGAGCTGACAGTGGTCAACTGAGACATGGACATCATTTTACTCACAAGTCTCAAACAGTCACAGCACAGTTCTGACAATGGAGGATTACGCATCTAAACTCAAACCAACTGATAATCGAAGCAGATGGCCCAATTTTTCTGGACTGGTCCACATCAAAAATCAATAAGCTGTAAGGGGCTACCAGGCAATTCCCCACCATTTGTATTGAGTAAGATTTTACTGCAACTGCTTTCATTAACTCCTGATAGGTTTACTGCAATAAATTCAAACAATCATGAAAAAAAAAGCACCAACAACTGTTTAGATTTGACAGAACTGTGAAAAAACTGCACTTTACAACTCTCCCAGGAGGCTGGCAAACACAGGGTGCAGCTCCCCAACAGCAGAGGGAGAGCGAGGTGAGCAGGCTCCTGTTTCCCCTGCACTGCAGCTCCTGCCTCTCCTCTGCCAGGCCAGACCCAGCGCAGCGCGGGCTCGGCTGCCCATCCCCATCACTGCTGCGCCGCACACCTCGCCAGGTGGGCCGAGGAGAGCAGGAAAGCAACCATACTGTGGGGGCTGCTACATCAGGCAGTTACAGCCTAAAGCAGTAGCTTCTTAAACACAAGGCAAGCTGAAGTTACCAATCCAGCACTACAAAGTTAACTCCCAAAAGCAAAACGGGTTATAATAAGCAAGTTTGTGAGCAATATCTGGCCTGATAAATTATGAGTTTCTCACAGGTGCAAAACATCAGCATCATTTAGTACTTGCATTGTTTATTTTTGGCATCATCTGTGCAGCACTATTTACTAACAACATCCGATCCACAGCCTCAGAAGAAGAAAGTCTTATACTGACCTAAAAAATAGTACTAAAACAAGTCAATAAATAAAAGATAAAAATAAGTATTTTTTTGATACTCTGCCAGTTTTTAGTAGTGTTATTAGTCGTCCTCTTTAAACTACCTTTTAACACAGTGCTCACAAAATTCCCACATGGCAAGAAAATATCCAAGGATATTCACAAATCTCAATATCATAAATCCATGAAGAAGCTTTGAAAGCCTTATAAATGCAGGTTATTATCTGCAAGTGAAATTATTACTGATGTAAATACTTTGCAAAATATAACCCCAAATACAATACTGAAAGATAAATGAAATTTTATTCAGTCTTTCAGATTTCATCGTTTATGGTTGTGATCTTCTGCCTCCAGCGGCACTTGAGAATCCCAAGGAGGTAGGACCACACTGTTGACGAAAGCAATATCAAGATCTTAGAGGCCAGATGTAGTTTTTGAATGACAATGACATAATTTACATGAGATTAACATTAAAGTTAAAGTAAAACTGAAAACAAACTCTCCCTGCGTAGCCAAAAGATTGCTGAAAACTCATTGAAAGATGCTACAAAAATGACAAAGCAATCAAGAACTAGGACAACAAAGCAGATACTTTATTTCACCTAAATTATCGGCTGCATGTGAAACAAACAAACAAACCACCCCCACACTGAGCAAGTAAACCACCAATATTACAAAGCAGTATGTTCAGTGAACTGAGTTACTGGGTAACAACAACCTCCCCCTTGTAGAAAATGCAGATGATCTTATGCATGGACTTAATCCAGTTCAAAGCACCTCTTCAAAAGCTAAAGTGGACACACAAAAACTACCAGACACTGTTAAGGGGAGATGGAGTAAAATAAAGCTTTTAGATGGAGTGAAAATGGAAGTGCAGAAAAGTAAACAACACCTACCACAGTCATTAGTTATTCTATGAAAAACCTAAATACAAACTCAATCATAGTGAAAATTACATACTATAGTCATCAATAGTAAAATTAATTTCCTTATGATATAATTTCCAATTGTAAAGTGATGTGAACTAACTCAAATTCAGATACTTGCAAACTGTGTGAAGTAGTTTAAAAAAACACTTTTGTCTTGAAGTAAAATTAGTTTGTGATGTATTGTTTTATTTGATAAATCCATTCAGGTATAAACTCATAGGTGACACAGTAAAAGGTGCATTTTGCATTTGAAACTTTTTGCTCTTTCATCATACTGCATAACTTTCTTACGAAAATGCAAGCTATAGGCACAATGACTGTAGGCTATGAAAGGGAGCTGCAGTAAGACACAAGTTCCTCAAACAGTTTCTATCTCATCCCCTGCAAGTCCTTCCAACTGTTTTCATCCGTTTATAGTCTGTTTTTGTTTGGGTATTTTTGAGTTTTGGGTGGGGCTTTTTTGTTTGTTTGGGTTTTTTTTACTGTGTATGCAGTAATAGATGCAAGGAATGTTTAATCACTCTCCTGGAAGGTAAAAGCAACTCTGTCCCTTTGTAACTCACACTTCAAAGAGAAAAGCCCAAATCATGTGTTTCACAAAGCAAGCAGGGCAAAGCAGCCCACTATTCACTCAAATCTACAGAATGTTTATGTGCCAAGTAATGCATGTGAAGTATTAATTTGCCATTTATAATTAAAGACAGTAATCTATTTCCCCAACCAAGCTTTACTTTCTTCCCTCCACAAATGGACCAGAACTGTTCAGTCTGTTACATTCATGTACAGTACCTCTATTCAGCAACCAGCAGTGGCGTGAATGCTACAACTACTCCTGACTCAGGAGGGTTTCGTGGGAATTCTTAAATACTACATTGCAACTCCATGTGACGCAAATGAAGTTAAATTATGACTAAGCTAACAAACTCTTGTGCAAGGACTAAGACAAATGCCAAGAAAGATGCCTTGGGAAACAAGATACCATAGGTTTCCTTAGAATTGTAAACCAATAGCATTAAAAAGTCAACAATTCATCTGGAACAACATGGTGTTCAGCAATCCTAAAGCCAAAGCTGTCTTCAGAAAACTGATTAAACTCTTACACATCCTAGTTGCCCAAACCTATCAAGATTATGGATCTCAATCTGATGGCAAACTAAGCCTTGTTTCAGGGTTTTATACTTTGTAAAAGTACCACCTCTTTATAAGGCCATGTATTTCAAAACACAGTAAAGGTTAAGAGAGGGTTCTGCAAATCAGTTCAACAGAATCCCAGTAAAAGACCTCAGACCACCCTTCATTGTACCACCATCTCTGTGTTCATCACAGGACAAACCCACTGACACCTGTCTTTATGACACTGCCTCGCGACAGAGGAACACCTGAATCTGATCCATCACAGACATGCTTCTATCACCTCAGGATGGAAGAAAACTCCAGAAAGCAGGCTCCCAGAATCAACAACTCATTTTGCTGTACTCAATATCCAAATCTGAGGACTTTCTAGTACTAGGGAGCCAGATAACTAGTTGCAATGAGGCAAACCCAATCTTCAGGCTACAGCTCACTCGCCCCAAGTGCAAGTGAGAAGTATTACTATTATGTTACCACAAGCATTTTACCATCTGTTGAGCAACTGGGAAAGAAAATGAACAGCAATGCACTGGGTCAAGATATGGAAAAGGCATGAATTCAAAAATTTGAGCAGATCTTCATCTAAAGGCATGTCTGTCTATTGTCAGATTTATGACTGCAGCACAGCACAACAGAAGATGCCCTGATCTTATACTGCCATGTATGCATCCCTCAGTGGATTGGGCTACACTGGTCAAACCTTGTAGAGCCCTTCTACATTCTCATACATGAGAAATCAAAGAAGTTCAGACTGAATTGGTCCAGTCTTTTCTCAAAGCTCAACAGTCATTTTTGCTCATTTGATGTCTATAGAGTCAAAAGTATATGAAGGCCTTGAGTTACCAATTTCTACCATTGCCACCCTATCCAAATAAAAATACATGTATCCATGTCTTGCAAATTATCTTGCTGAGTGCACAGACAGCTTAATTAAGTTGGTGAAATTGGCCACAAATAAGCTCTGGGCACACAATGCATCATCCTGTCAATTTATGTTACAAGGACCACACTTGTTTCCAGCCAAAAGTTAAACTATTTGCTTAACCTGTTTTGTGTTCCAAAAGTTCTACAAAATACCTAAATTCTCTACCAAAGGATTATTGACCTGGTTGTCATGCAAAACAATTCATAGAGAGAGCATTCAGAGATGTACTCTGTTCCACTTCCCTATTTAGCACAGCAAGTGTGCTGTGATCAAGGTAAAGCCACTCATTTAGTAGAAAGGAAGCACTGGATGGCTTGAGCAAGATGTAATCTCATCTAAGGAACCGTAATTTGGGGTCTAAAGTAACAGATCCAACCAGCATTGGTACAATCTTGGAAGCACCTGAACATTTCAGTTACCATGTCAGTCCTGCCTGTCTAGAACTGCATTCTCTAAGTGAAAAAACAGAGAAGTTAAAGCTTTTAGCTCTTAGCTACACTAAAGCTCTGAAATAAAAGTAACACATCCTAAACTATTTCCTGTTACATCTTTCCCTAGACAGAAGTCTTCAAAGTTTAAAACAGGACTTGAGCAGCCTTAATTCACTTCACATTTGTGTGAAGGGAATTATTTTACAATTTGAATTAGCCAAACCAAAAATGTCAAAAAAATTCCACACACACCACTAAATGCTACAAAAATTGTTTATTAAAAAGCATAAAATATTTTTTCACATCTTTTTCAGATAGGTTGCAATTTTTTCTTTTCACATAGTGAGTGAAGAGCTATTTCTTAATATAATTTGGAAAAAATTTCAAACCTCCATCTTTTGTGTTAAAATAAGGTAGAAAGCCAAAAAGCACCCAACTCAGTTAAAACCAGTGAGTAAGTCATCACTGTACCCCATATAAGGATAATACCTCCCCAAAAGGCCAGAAATCCTGCTGTAGAACTACAGTGAAAAACAAGTTTCTAAGTTTATACAAACATGCTTCCAGCAACAGTCCTTTCTCTACTCTAAATTTTACAAGGATTTCACCATTCCCTGTGTTCAGCTGAAAATGAAAAAGGGGTAATAATTTAAATTACAGTAAAACTGCACCTTGTTTATATCCCCACATTAGAAGTGAAGACGAAGATTGAAAGTGCTTCAAGATCTAGAATGCTGCAATTTTCTCCTCAGATTTCATAACAATGGATCCAAGTTTTTAACACTAGTCTTTATCAGCCTACTTGGAGAAAATTCTGAGCAATTTTATTTTAGTCTGTCAATATTGTTATCCAAACAAGAGAGTCAATATATTTATTGTGTTCTCAAATACAGAACAACATTTTTAGCACAATTCTAGTGGAAAGATTATATGAAAACATGGTTACTTCTAACTGCAAAAAGGTTTCAAACCTGCAAAAATGGCTGGAAAGAAACTATAACCACCGTTCCAAGCTTTCCTATCTACTGTGAACCAAGTGAAACATCAAATGGAACATGTAATACAGAATATATATTTAGCTATACATGAGTGATCAAAGGTGTACGTACAGTCGATATTACCACCATAAATTTATTCTGATCAACTTCAAAAAAAATTAAAATAACATATAACAGTTTAAAATTTCCTAAGCATGAACTCAGAAAGTTGTAATGGTCAATAGCAAAGCTACAGGGGTGGGGGGAGAATCTTAGAAAGGATTTTGAAATAAAATTTTATAAAGCTTTTGCAAATCCACTCTTCTATTTCCTGTTGGAATAACATCACTCTTCTGCCAACTACAGCAGCTTCCATGCCCCATTTTGGCCAGTTCTCATTTGTTGCTCCCAGTGTTGGGAACACCCACCTTCCTTCTCCTGCAGTGCTATTCTAAGATCCACCTCTGCAACTTTGCCTACGGAAACAGTAGGCAATTAAAACACTCGTTTGCTGTGCTCACAACGTGCCAAGCATCAGCTTTTACTGTGTACACTGCAAAGCACAGCATTTATCTCACTCTACCTTTCTTACATCACCACAACAATTTTTCTCTCAGTGCACCCAATTTTAAAGCGTGGATTCAATGCCCAAGAATCACATTGGAGAAATAGTGTCCATTGGTTTGGACAGTGCTAGCTGCACCTCTCGGTGACCACAGAAAGGAATGTTCACCATTATGAATATTCCATCTGTGATTCATGCACATGTATCATGCACATACACTACACATGCCATTGAAATAAACAGAAAAGAGCATCCTTTTAGTTTTCTTTATACCATACTACATTTTAAACCTTTGCTGGCTCACCTGAAATTTCTCATCAAATTTATGAAACTGAATTGGAAAGCTGCATTTACGCTTTTTTTTTTTTGCAAATTTTGTTTTAAAAAGCCTTCTACTCTAAACCTATTTCCTTCTCTTTGAAAATTTGGTTTAAAATTCAGCTAAGAGTCTACAGGAAACACTCATGTTTATATAGGCCAAACTCTATCAAGACTGTTCACAACACATTCCTGGAGGCAGACTTGAAGCAATTGCACCTGTTTGAAAGTTTGAAGGGATATATTCTTTTTAAATTAAAAAGAATATGTTGCCTACACACATTAAATGCAAGCCTGTCATTAGATGGTATTACTGACCTTTAGGTGGCATGAACTTCAAGTCAGACTTTCAAGTCTTCCATGTATTCCTACACGCCACTCCATATGAAAGTGAAATGTATTCCTGGCTTACTTACCTTTGGTAAGAAGCAGAACTTCCGTAATGCCAACACAGTTCCAAGATACAGTACAGCATTATCAAGAGGAAAAAATGTTTGGGAATTGCTGGTTTCATAACTTTGTGGCATTACAAATGGGAGAAATACCTAACTCAGAATACTTCAGAGCTAACAAACTACACAAGGCATTTTCAGAAACTAAAAACAGTTGAAGATGTAAAAAGCAAAACGACAACAAGAACCTTTTGACACAGCACATAAGCACAAGATACAATCAATAATCCAATTAAAATTACAAATATAGTTCAAGATGAAAAAATAAAATGCTGGCAAGCGTATGGCTGAAGTTTAGATTTATAAATTCACTAGAATTAAAGCACTGGCCACTGAAAACAGTCATGTACAGCTTTAAGCTAAATGAAGCCCTTCCTCAGATGTATTTCATCATGCCTTGAAACTACCTCACTATTGAAAGGAATAAAAATAAGCTTATTCAACTTACATCTTTTTCTGACCGATGTGGGAACATCGATGATTGGCTGTAGTACATGTTCTCATCATGGTAGTCACCATCAACCCCCTCTACAAACTTCTTCCTTGAAGCACCAAACATGCTGTTTGTCACCTAAATAAGAAGAAAAACAATTATACACCATATATCATTTGGTTTGCTACATACTTGTTGCATATATATTTAAAGATAGGTAAGGACTGTTAAAAAACCCTGTTTCAGAATATTTGAAAATTCTTCTTAAAAATACTTCCTGTATGTTGCCAATGTAATGGTTCCTTTCAAGAGGGATTTTCACAGGACAGAAACTTATATCCCAGAAACAACTGGGGTGGGGAAAGGGAACATGCCTCATTTTTCGGAGAGGTGTTGTTTTGTTGGTTGGTTTTTTTTTCTTAGTTCCATGACCTTTCAACCAAGCTTATTTAAAATTACAGAATGTCAGAAAACAAAAGAGCAAATTTCTGTAGTTTTTCCTCTCTTCAGTTAAACACTTTTAATCTAAAAGAAGAAAATCAAGCAATATTCCTTAGAGCTCAGCCACCTTAAAAGAAAAAACCAAAATCAAATAGAGAAGAAAAAAAAAAATCTGTGAAATCCTTTCCTTGTCTTTCACCACAACTTTGGAAAAGCCACTTTCTATTTGACCATACTCAGCCCCATGATTAAAAGAAGGTTGAGCTTAACCACACTCAACCACCTCACCACAGACAGTAGATTTAATTTTGCCCTTACTGCCACAGGCACACACACAGACAGAGCTGCTAAGTCAGGAACTGGAAACCAAAGAAACAGCAACCACACAGCTGGTGACAGACCCTTAATTCATTAGAAAATTTAATCCTGCAGCAAGGTCATACAATGTCGCTAAAGCATCTACTGCACACAGTGCGTATTTATACACCTGACTCTTATTTAATCATTCTGACAATGGAACACTATCACAGCACAGTGTGGGCAAACCAAATCCTGTTTTAACCCAGCAGGTTAATGTTCAAACCAGTGAAATGGCACATACTGGTCAGCACAGAGCAACTTGCCCAGTTTCTTGTACCATATGGGAAGACCGGAGAGAGTGCAAACAATGGGATAGTAATCAACCCCAAGCTACTTCCCTGCTTATCTTCACACAGATCTTTATCATCTTGAAAGGTAAGGAATCTGAATTACAGTTAGTTTATGAAATGCTCCGAACCCTAAGATCTATTATCTTCACTACAGACACCATTAGATAAACTTACAAAAACATAGGATGATTTTTAACATTTTTTTTAAGAGTCAGTTTGCACTACCTTAAGCTCATGTTTAAAACTGAAGTTTCAAAATATTTATTCTGGGTGGCTGCAAGAAAAGCTACTTTCAGCCTAAAATCCTCTAATCCCTGCTGACACAAAATTACTGTGATATTACTCACAGTGTGGCTTACTCAAATTTCACCTGTACTGATGAAGACTTGTAGGCAGTGTTTAAATAATGTGAGTAAACCTACTCTGGTAACAACTTAACCCTATGACTTCAAAGTCATAGGACTTTCGTAAAAGTAAAGTCAATGCTTAGAATGTATTTAACACAGCTATACTCACAGAACGGCCCGAAAACATTCACCTAAACGAGTCTATTCCACTACTCTTACAAGGGGGTTTCAGAACCTCAGACTACGGATACTTCAAAACAAATTTGTGACACGTCACACACATGTGAAGATGGCAAGGTACGACATACCTACCTTCTCCAGATGAAACTTGTATTTTATGATACTCACAAAAACTGTGCAAATGTAAGGTCCCAAAGTGCCAGCATGCATTCAGCTGACTTTCACACTTACAGTGAAGCTTTCATTACACTGTAAGCATATCCTACTGCGTTAATCCCCTTACAATGCAATTATCACCTACCAGATGGGATGGAGCATTTAACAGGCTAAGGGGATTATCTTGTCCTTTGCTCTGCCTGAGCAAAGTGCAGAGAGATGAGCAGTTGCCTTTAATGGCTGTAAAAAGGATAGTGAAACGCTTTGGCAAAGCTATCTCCAGCAATGAAGAGAAGCTCAAGAGAGTCTCAACCAGCTACTGCTTTTGAGAAGCAAAAAGCAACTTTCCACAAGCCCCAAAGAATTTCTTGGTGCTCCTTTAACAATACCTGGGATAAGAAAAGGGTGGGTTTTTTGGCCACATAACCCTGTCTTGTACATCATCATAATAACAAAACTGAATTGTCACAGAAATCAAGTCACTGAAGCACAAATGGTACTGTACTAATGTAATGCCTAACCCTGAGCTATCATACAGGAGCTATATAAAGGAAAAAAATGGTTCTGTCTTTGACCCCGTCTTATTTCTGCAAATGTTTACACATGGCTGGCTACATGTGCACAATAAAGATTTCTGAATCAGTGGGTTAGAGCTTTCAAAACATATGCACATTATATGCTTATATGCAAGAAAGCTAGTGTGCCCAAACTGAAGCCTATCTACTGAAAAGCTGAAAGATATTTTCAACTCTCCACCCAATTTAAACTACGTAAAAGATTATTTTCTATACTGATTATCATATAAGACAGTAGCCCAAAAAAACTTATCAAGATGCCCTCACAACTGATGAAATGCAATGATATTAATATGGAGTCCAACAAGACCATGGTTATTAAGAAAGAAATGCAGAAATCTTTTAATAATTACATAGATTAAATATTAGTATTTTTATTGGCAACCTATATTTCTACATGACACCTGGCGGAACTGTGCTGATGAACAGCAGAGAGCAGAGCAGTGCACTGAAAGCTGCAGGGCAAGAGGGGAAGGCTGGGGACACCCTGCCCGTGACCCAGCGGCAGCACTAGGCCCAGCTACCCTGAACACCTCCAGAAGCCTTTTTGCACAGACAAGACGCTTCCTCACAGCAGCACTTTTGTAAGCAATTCTGTGTTGCTCAATGCTGCCAAGCAAAGCAGTCGCACGCAGTGCTCACGCTGTCCACACTGTCTCTCAGGGAAGCGGCAGAGGCACCAAAGGGCATTCTGGCAACTTGTCTGCACCACTAACAAGATTCCATTTCACCAGAACGAACTGCCACTTGTTCCCCAGGGTGAACCACAGCACTGATCACTGCAGAGAAACATGGTGGTACAGCTCATGCCACTATCCAGCCCTGCCACAGAACTGACAGCACAATAAAAAGAGTCAAGCTGCTAAAGGCCTGTAACAGAAAGAGCAGGAATTGGGACTAGAGACAAACTGCAGCTGCTGTAACCAGGTTGCTTTCTTCTGGCTCGTTTTGAAGCTAACACCAGCAGCCAGTTATCTACTTCCCAGGAGTCACCAGTGCCAGTAAACAGTTGGAAAATTTTGAATCAGAGCACTTATCCCCATCCAGACTTTAATATTGCAGCAGGTTTATGCAGTGACACTAACATACACATTAGTCACTCATGCTACAAGCACATGCACAGACATTGAAACAACATTGTTGCAGTACTCGTAAGAAGGTGTGAGAATAACCGGGTCTGTGCCCAACGCAGCCAGAACTGCAGATGGAACTTTGTTGCTTATTTCTTAGGACAAGAAACCACCAGGAAACCTCATACACAAAGACTGCATCTCCCTTTTCATAGACTGATAGATCATTGTCCAACCAGCTACAAAAGTAAATACAGCACAGTTCATAGAGCACTTACAAATACATTTTCAACCCTTTGGAAAGAAACAGCAACCTGAGGTTTTGCGCATGGTCTAGACCAGTGAGGTGAAGGAAGGTCGCAATCAGCTCTTGAATTTAAGTCCCTCATTCATGCAAATACACACACATAAGCCAACACGGTCTCACAGAACTGGTATGCCAATTGCATTGGCAATTTTATTAAGCAAAAAATTCCTGTCCACTCAGACTAATGTCATACAGGTACCTCTCCCAATCCTTTAACTACTCTTTCTGTTCTACTGTGGGAACTCAGTTCTCTGTTGCACAAGACACACTGGCAGTGAAACCATTCATTAACAATGTAAAAAGGGTGCACTTCTGTAAACTCATCCTTTTTAGCATAATATTGCAAAAGTATTTACAACTCCTACTGGTATGTCCATGTATAAATATTATCAGAAAATACTTGTGTTAACAGTGGAAAGAATGGGTAGAAACCACACGTTAGGACAGAATTATGAGAACTAATTGGCCATGTGGCCACAAACTATGTCCTTTTCTGATGAGATGAACACAAGTGCTTCTTTCAAAGCAGAAGATACACCTGGGTTGGGGCACTCCCAAGTATCAATACAGGCTGGGGGATGAACAGATGGAGAGCAGCCCTGCTGGGAAGGACTTGGGCTGCTGGTAGATGAGAGGCTGGACATGAGCCAGCAGTGTCTGCCTGGAGCCCAGAAAGCCAATTATATCCTGGGCTGCACCAAAAGCAGCATGGCCAGCAGGGTGAGGGAGGGGATTCTGCCCCTCTGCTTTGCCCTCCTGAGACGCCACCTGGAGTGCTGCATCCAGATGGGGGGTCCCCAGCACAGGAGGGACATCAACCTGCTCAAATGAATCCAGAGGAGGGTCATGATTAGAAGGCTGGAGCATGCTTCCTATGAGGATACGTTGAGAGAATCAGGATTGTTCAGCCTGGAAGAGAGAGCGCTTTGAGGTCACCTAATTGAGGCCTTCCAGTACCAAAAGGAAGCCTACAAGAAAGACGGAACATGTAGACAGGACAGGGAATGGCTGCAAACTGAAAGAGAGCAGGTTTAGATTAATGTTACCAAGAAACTCTTTACTGTGAGGATGGCTAAGGCACTGGCACATGTTGCCGAGAGAAGTTGTGGATGCTCCATCCATTGAGTATTCAAGGCCAGGTTGGACATGGCTGTGAGCACCCTGGTCTAGAGGAAGGTGTCCCTGCCCATGGCAGGGGATTGGAACTAGATAATCCTTAAGGTCCCTTCCAACCCAGGCCATTCTATGACTCTCTGTTTAAAAATCAGAACTTCAAGTTAATGTTAACCAAGCAAAATGCAGTCACAAACCTGACAAGACCTTTAAATTCTTCTGCAGGATATCTCATAACAACAACCACTACAGGGAAACCAGAACTGTACAAATGTTAAGAACCTGAAGGATCTAATAAGCAGTTTGCCTGTGGAGATTGACCTATATCCTTCAGCTGAGTATGTAACACATGACAAACACCAATAAGTATTTAAAAAAAAATATTTAAAGCAAAATATTTTTCATTACAAGGAACACTGCAGCATAGCATCCTTCAGCACACAAAAACATGTCACCAATAACTGAAAATATGCTATTGACACATAATTTGTAATGAAAACCTATTTAAATTATTTTTGGTTTAAATAGCAAGATCTTCTCTATAATCACTTATAAAGTGTTAGCATGATAGTACACTAGGTTAGTTTAACAGACTGAAGCAAATTATACTATTAAAAAATGAAAACTAATTATGTTTCTGTTTTGCAATATTACTATAGGTAGTGCCCAAGGAGAGCTTACTCACACCATGAACAAAGCCAAAACTAAACTAAGATGATACTGTAAAATATTCCAGGCAAATGAGTATTTTTAATTTTCCACTGAGCAGAAAAATTGATCATTGCACTACAACTGATTATGAGACCTGAAAACGATACACAGGAATACAAATTAAAAAAAAAAAAAGGACACCATTTTTGGACTTCTAGCACTATGTTCCCTTTCCTGCTTCACCATGACTGGTGTTTGCCAACACGCACACCATGGTTACATGGGGCAATCAGAAGTAGCAATCTCAGTCTGACCATACAGAGCTCCTACTCATTATATACTGTGGCTCCTGATGTTGCTGTCTAGGTCTCAATAAGCAAAGAAAAAAATTTACTTCTGTCACAAATCAATGTCTTCACATAAAATAACATGCATATCCAAAGTATCTGCAAAAGTGACCCTTAATGTGTCTGTCTGTGAGAAATAAATGTCTCTAAAAATGTCTATCAAAAATCACACGAACTAAATCAGCCTGCAATTTAAGTTATATAGAATTTGGAATTCTATCAGTTGGTAAGATAGCACAAATTCAATTTGTAGCACAAACAAATGTTTATGGTCTTATTTCTCAGTGACAAAGGTAAGTCCTATTTGTCCCAAAGTGGAACTGACATACAACAGAATGTACATTACCATTTTGTTAAATGCAAAAGGTATTTCAAATCCCAACCCTTCAATGCTAAGTTACAGCTGTTAAACACCACCATGAGAAGTACACTGGTACAGATACATTTTGTTTTCAACATGAAAGACAAAACAAAACTAGAAGTTGAGAGCCTTTGTTCCCTCACTTCCTTTCAGAATCGCAGTCAGTCCATTTCTCCAAGGTGACTGATAACCTCTACCAGTACACTGTATGCTCAGGCTATGAGTCCTTCAAACAACAACTTTGTAGTACCAGAAGTGTATTATCATGCCAAAGGGAACATTTCACTATACGCCTTTTTTATTGAAGTCTTTTTTCCTTAATGAGCTCAATACTGGCACAGCTTTGCACTCTCTGTACGAACAGTAACACAGATGTTTTGTCCATCTTTTGCTTCTGTGCAACCTGATCTAAAAGTGACCCTGCCTTGGGAGGGGGTTGAATTAGATGACCTTCAGATACCCCTCCTAACCCTAACAATTCTGTTATCTTTAACAACTGGCTTCATATTCCTCTAAGTTACGTAAGTCTTTATGTTTAAATCTCAGAAATATGGAAGACAGAAAGACCACCACAATATAAGAGACAAATCTGTCAAAACCTCTAAAGTTGGGTAGCCTTTAGAATAAACTTTGGGTACTTGTGTCACATGGTAAATAAACTGATTATTTTCCAAATTCACTGAGCAATGTAGAAAGTAACAGCAACTATCTGATTTACAGACTGACTTACGTCAAAGCCTCAAACAGTTCAAGATATAACTGGTCTCCTTAAAGCACTGCACAGTCTTTCCTTTCAAAAAGGAAGTATGACAGATAAGGCGCACAGCAACTCCTATGCAGAAACCCCACACAAAAATTCTGAGCATCAAGGAAATAAAGGGGACATAAGGTTATGCCTGTACTTGGACTACCACATATAGTTAAAGACTACCTTCCACTCATATTCTCAAGAACAATCATCTAAAATGTAAAATTGTACAAGTGTTTTACAAAGTATAATAATGCTGTCAAAAGCTACACTAGAACTGTGAATCTCTGCTGCATACAAACTATACGCAAGTAAGTCCCAAACATGGAACAAGCCACAGAAATTCTCCTGAATAAGATGGACATGCTGCTTTTAACCATCTTTAACTCTTAAGAAATGAGCATTTCAAAACACCCCTAAAATAAAAAAGCACAGTAGGACTAAGAAAAACTATGCTACATTAAAACAAAAATAAAGCAAGACTGAAATTACTAAAGCTGAACTTGAAAATTAGCGTGTCAAGAAACTCTATTTTTGGCTTCACACCATGGTTGACACAAGGCCCACCCTGGAGCAGAGTCCTGCAGGTTCTACTCCTACTAATTACAGGCACAAGACTTGCAATGTGTCAGAAACCAGGAGCGGTTGGGGATCAGATTTGGCATCAAACTGCTTGCCCTTCATCGCTCTGATCAACCAGAGACACTTGTTCAGGAAATAACCTTTGGAGACACAGTCACCAAAATCCAAACATGCAAGAAGGACATTTCAAATATGAGAAAGGCAGCAAGAGATTTGCAAAAGAGACAAGAAGGGCAAAAAAACTAGCATTCCATCCAGAGCAGCTTGGCAAGAAACCAAGAAGGAGCCACATGCACTGCCAGGTTAGTCAGTGATGTGACCTGAGGAGAAGCAGGAGCGTGTCCCCTTTGCAAACATGGCAATGAAGTCACCAGTCCTGACTGCCACACGTATCTGCACATGCCCCCATAGCAGTAAAACACAGCTATATTTTCTGTCAAAGACATGGTTTAAGAATTTTGTCCATCAGGAACAACTATTACTTGTCAGGCGATATTATAAGTCCTAAATAGTACAAATATTTACACTTTTAATCACTGTTATGAGTATTTAAATATATAATGGCTATTTAATAATCCCAAAGCTAACACACCACCTTTACAGCCTAACCAAAATGTAAGCGTATTTACCAACTTTCTCTTGTTTTGACATTCCCAGTAACTTGTAGTATTTACAGTCCATTCAAAACTAACAGTGGTTGGCTCCAGATTCAATTTAACATACATTTCTGATTTGCTATTGTAAAATGCTGTATGCTTGGCTGTGCAATGCCCTTCAATTTGTGAAGTTTCACCATGGAAGAGGATTGTATTTTAGAAAGAACTGACAATTTTGTCAGTAAATGTAGGGGGCAATACGTTAGCTCACACTTTTAAATTCAATGCTATTTTAAGACTGCATACGGTGAACAAAAGCAATAATCTTGAAAATAAATTATGTACTGGCACACACCTGTTACCTGCTTAAGACAACTCCTCCATCATTAACTGTTTTTAAGAAACTAGTTCAATTTTTTAACAAAAAGTAAGTTTTAAAGTACGTTCTCAGTTGATGATCCATCAAGACAATTATCAGCTAAGCATACACTGGGTATCACACTTACTTACTGATTGTCTTTTGGGAATACCATCAAAGATGACATCAGTTGCATTAACAAGCCTGACTTAACTAAAAATATGTTCAAAAACAAAACAAGCTTCTGAAGTACCTGTGTTGTCTTGGGAAAGCAAAATAAAACCCAAGGAACGTGCAAAGCAGCACATGAAGTAACAGAGGCAATCCTGCATTTCTAGTAACTCTTACAGTAAACCTGCCTATGAAAACTGGTGTTTGCTTTATATGAAAATGGGTCAACCTTAGAAAGGAGAAATTCAGTTGTATAAATAAGCAAAACCCTGGAAACTTCATTCCCCAAAGATAATGGTATTTCTTCAAATACTCTCATAACAAATTTACTACTGCAGTGGCACTTTTCCTGGCTCCTCAGAAGTTTATTTTGTGAGTTTCTCTGAACCACTATTTTGCACCTCAGCCATAAGAAAAAATGCTGTTGAAAGGTATCAGAATAGCAACTTCCTACCTTCTTTTGTTTGATAACCTTTGATCCATCCCATCAGGTAATTCAGAAATGCACTGGTTGAAAACTACTTGTAGTTTTATCCAACAAAATTGATTTTGTAATTGAAAAACACTGCACTGTGCCATATGGACTGCATTAGTGCTTTGGAGTATTTTACTGTAGATAAAATAAGTTTTCCTGTTTTTCAGAAATCACCCTTTCATAAAAAATTAGAGTAAGAAAACCTTTTATTCAGCAAGTTCATCTATTTGAATTTTATTTCCAGTTTCATGCCTTGGCTTGCCTTTTTTTGTTGCTTTGTGGCACATTTTTTTATTTTTTTAATAAAATAAATAAAAAGACACTTTACCCAGCTAGACATTCTAGATCTACTCAAATGCACTCTGGAGAGTTCCTTAATAGAGCACATACAAATGGAAAGCCCAGCTCTGAAAGATTAGAAAATCCTACTGTATAAGTAATCCAGAAATAACAAAATCCTACCGTTCCCTCCAGGCCCCAGAGAAAGAAGTTGGAATTTGGCATTTTCTTAAACACTGAAATACTCTGAGCACATTGATAAAAACGCAGCTTCTCTGTTCAGCAAAGTTCTGTTGCAGCAAACTGTGTGTATGGCCAAACTCACATGATGGGGGTGGGCAGTCTGAACGCTGGATCAGTAACCGGAGGACTGAACCCATAAAATAAAATCACACTAAGCACAGGCAAATTGTTCTTCTGAAATACTTAGAATTGTGACAGCTTCTATACATTTCCCCTGAAGGCAAAAAAGGAAATAGTGACAAAAAAAGTCAACAGTTACAGAAATTTGCACTTCCTACTCTAAAAACTCATTTCTGTATGAAGTAAGTTACAGAACTGGTTATAAGTAACTTCGGTTGAAATCTCAAGGAGGGGTGCCAAGACAACAAGGCACAGCAGATACAGGCAACAAGAAGTTTCAGTCTGACCAGAATTGCTGCAACTTGTACCATCAACAGGGGACTTCAACAGGGCCATGCCAGTCTGACCTCAGAGTGCTGGTCCTCTCTTCTGCCTGTACTCCCCCCCTGATACAACACACCAGAACAGGGCAGCTGTTCAGCTGGTGTCTGTTCCACAGAATGTCATGGGCATGCGGCAGAGAAACGATCCTCAGGGGACATAAATACACTCAAATGAAGAGAGCTAAGCAGGTTAAGTGATAATCAGACCATAAGCCAGGTTTGGAATTCTAGCATTTTAATTCACAGAATCCCCAGACAGGTCAAATATGTTAAAAAATACAAACAAGCACAGTATGATTTTTGATGAAAGGTTTAGAACAGTTTTTGGGGGGAGGAGAAAACCACTTCTGAGAGGTTTTCATTTTTCACTGGTATTCAATTGCCATCACATATTCACAAAACACATTTCAATAGCAATTAGAATAGAAGTTAATTAAGTAAAATTAAGTAGGTTGGACTTCAGCTTTACAAGGAAGAAAGTTGCAATGCTAGAATATTTCTTCTCTACCAAGTGTTACAGCTTGGGTATCAGCATGACATACTCTGCCACCTCTGATGTTTGTGGTATCACCCCCAGCTGCTCAACAACTTTTTCAACAAACAACAAACTCAGACGATGCACACATGGACCAACAGAGCTTAACCCAGACAACAGATCACGTCCTAATCTGGTCCAAGCCAGTCAACTGCTCTCACAATGGTCTCACTTCTGAGGCAGAGATAATTGCTCCTGTATTACTGAAATGATATAAAGGTTTCATTACAGGAAGTATCTCAGAAACATTTTATGTTGATGAGTCCCCTAAGAAGCTATAAAACCAAAAGACAACCCTTGGTGGAGTAATGCGCTAACATTATTTTACACTGAAATCAGAATGTGCCAAATCAGACATTTTTACAAGGAAAGCTGGTGGTGAGGAAGAAAGGAAACAACACTCGGGGTTTGGGGAGGCTTTATCCCTCCTGGGGATGCAAAAATGAAGGCCACCTGCAGCAGGGACACTGCCAGGGCAGGGGGGGTAGCACGGGGATGGGAATCGGAAACAGGAAGGTCAGCTGGGCCTCACAGGCAAGGGAAGATGTTGCAGCAGAGAGGCAGCTCTGCAGCAGCATTAGGAGGACAGTGTTGAGATGCTTGTCAGTGAGCAAGTAAGATGACCACATGCACGCTCTGTGGCTGGGAGAGTTGGGGGTTTTCCCCTTTCTCTTAATTTTACTGTGGTCCCTCATAGTGCATCTACGCTGAGCTGACAAGAGTTTCATCCGCCAAATGCCTTCAGCCATCTCTGTAGAGTCATTACCTTACAAACTTGTTCAAGCAGCATTTCTTAACATTTCCTAAATACCCAAATCAGTTGAAGCCAAAAATGCCCACTGAAAAGTTTTTAGATCTGTATTTCTGTAAAACATCTTCTTCTGTTCACTGGACACTGCCTTCTGCTGGCTCATTTACCATTAGAAACTTTTGCACTATAGATCAGACAGAGAGATAAGGATTGTAAACCAAGAGGATGAAACAAACCTTAAAACTTAATTCAGATTTGGTTCATGATCACAGGATTCAGGTGTTTCCATCATGTCAAATCTCTTCTATTATGTGAGAAGAGAAAAAGATTGAAAATTAAAGAATAGGGCTCCTTTGACTTTTTATTAGCTTCCAGCTGAGACTCTCAGCCAAAAGTTGGATTTCTGCACCTCTGCTTCAACTTAAAGGGTACCCATTGCTCCCGCTGGGACATCTCCATGTTGATCTCCACAGGCTCTTCTTTCCAGGAATACTGTAGGGGTTTTTTTGTTTGGGTTTTTTGGTGGTGGTGGTGTTTTTGTGGTTTTTTTGGTTGGTTGTTTTTTGTGGGGGTTTTTATTTGTTTGCCTTGTGGGGTTTTTTTAGCATTACAGCAATTCCACTAACTTTTTCAGACAGCTGCACTGCCTACCTATTTCTTCCTGCATACAGTCAAAGCTTTCATGTTTGTGTAATCTAAAACATTGTATTTTAAATAAGCCCTGGTTTTCCAAGCATTTCCTGCAGTTAAGCACTGTACAGTCAGATGTACAGGATGATTAATGGAAGTGAAACAGAATATTTTTTTTTCTTTCCTTAGTCAGATGGAGTTGGTGACATTAAATAAATCAGTACTAGACCCTTTTCCACTGCAGGTTTTGGCAGGGTATAGAGGGTATATTGCTGGTGTTTTTTGGGACGTTTTGTACAGGGAGCACAAGATAGAAGATAACTGAAAAAGAGAGCAACCACTTTATAAAAATTTATCCATGGGTATATTCACACATACAGTATTTAATGTAAGCTGCTGACCATCTGTTTGATGCATCCTCAAGAAACAGGTAATGACACTTCTTAATTTATGTCGAATATGAAGAAATACAGGGTTCCTTTTGGTTTGGGCTCTTTTTTTTTTTCTCCCAGAGGTATTCTAAAAATAGAAATAGCTGAGAATATCCTAGCCAAAAAAATTCATTCTGCACACACAGCACATCAAACATCTTGTCTTACCTTAAACTATAACTGGAAAATTCAAAACATTAAGTATGTTTAATATATTGAATCCTTGAAGGGAAAGAAATATTTACGAGCTGCCACAACTTCCTGGCAGCCCACTTGCCTCTCAGTGACTCCTTCTCTAGATGAATGGTACGTTAAATTCATTTATGGCTTTTACAGGGTCCTCCTAAAACATATTTAAGAGTCTGCAACTCTTCAGGGCAAATGCAAAAATGCAAGTTAAAATTACAGACTTCCATCCTTCAGTTTTGTTGGTTTGGGGTTCTTTTTAATTTTTTTTTAAATAAAGCCTTAAGATGCTTTCTAAGTATTCCAGTGCCTGTTTCTTGTAACCTTCTGAGTACACAGCCAGGCTGTTTTGTGATTGCAGCTGTACTGGGTTCAGCCATAAAATAAAGTGTACAAACCAACTTTGAATATTTTTATACTATATCTAAAGTACAAAGGCAAACTCAATCTTAAAAAAATGCTGATTTTTTAAAAAAGATAATGAAAAAGTACCAGAATTATTTAAGACTAAATTTCTGAACTGCATTTCCTCACTATTTTTCATTATCTAAGTGCTAACTGATGTTGGTAAAGAATTTTCAGAGTTAGGTACTATTCCACACTCTAAGAGACAAATTGCAGACTCTGAGCTCCCTACCACACTATCACATACACAATCACTGGGTAAAATTAAGCAAGCAGTAAATGCACCTATCAAGCCTTCCCACTGTACTAATATTCCACACTTTTAATTCAAACCTCTTCAATCATTCTGTCCTCCGTGAAGGTTGTCAAAAATGAACTAGACTAGCTATGCACTCTCTCATTTGAGCACACGAACTTCAGTTAAGATTCCCATATTGGAAAAACTTTGGCTTAACATATACTGTAAATTTAGTTCAAATATCAGAAACTGAAACAACATGTCATTTTTCAACTAAAAACAACTCCCTCTGGAAGCGACAGACTTCACACCACAACATATTAAACCACAGCTCTCCCAAACTGGCAGTCTAAGCACGGGCTGTAAATGCTGCTGAGCCCTGGCCCAAGGCCCAGACATGGGATGGTCCCTCCATCTCAAACCTTCCTCGCAGTTTCTCAGAAAACAGCTGTATGTGGAGTTCCCAGACAAGACAGCAATGTTTAGTGCCTCAACAGGCTGGTGTAACAACAACTTCCTGTCATTCTGGTCTCATTAAAAAAATAAAAAGTGTACTTTTTCTGAAAACGGGTCTGCTACTCCATCTTCAGCCAATGTATTTAGCTTTCCTCACAATTCCTACATCTGACTTGGCAAGATTCAAAAGTTATCCTGAACAGCAGCATTACTTCACTTTCATCTAAAGCTGCAATAGCAAAACACTCAAGTGAATTTTACTCTGCAGTACATTTTACCAGTACTGCAGATGGCGAAAATAGAGGAGATTTACATCACTATCCCACAACCTGATGCCAAATTCTTTCAAGTCTTCTCAGGGTCAGCCAAGTCCTGGAAGAAGTTCTTGCTTCTTGAGTGACTCAATCCTTTCCCTGTTCCCCATCCCTGCCTCTCCCTGCACAATTTTGAAGCAGAATCTTACAGGTTTGCTTTTAAAAAGACACATTGTTCCAGAATTAAATTTTATTCATGATAGACAGAGAAAGACTAATCTCTTTACCACATTTTCAAAATCTAAGTGAATACTCTAAAGGCATGGCTCTGTCTGTCTCTGAGCATCAGGTTGCTAAGAGGGATACATTTGATCAAGAACCTATATACTGGATAACTGGATGCAGTTACATGTTGCATAAATTTATAACTATTCTTAATTTAAACAGAAGACCACCCAGATATTGAAGTGCTCTTTCAGTGACTGAAGTGGACAATAACTCCCAAAAACTGCAAATGTCAAAAGCGCTTACAAATACTGAGATATCCTGTGTTTGATCTCCTGCATTACTGTAATTTTTAAAAAATAGTTACCGTATCTTTGTGGTGCCATAATCCTTTTTACTGCACTTCTAAACAAATATATTCTTTACCACTTTTGTTAATTATTCCCCCGTTTTTAAAAGGGACCTTCCCCAAATGCTTATTGCTACAAAGAATAATGTTCCTGGAGGCAGGGCTGTTCCACAGGGCTGTGCTGTGCACAGTCTGTAACTCCCCAAACCCAGCCAAAAAGGTACATTTTCCTAGTGCTTACCAGAACTTATCTTCAACAAACTCGTTCAGAAACAGCAATACTACTAATATATCCAGGTAAGTATCATCATCATCATGGCTGGGCTTCACGCACGAAGATTTGGGAAGGGCACTACCCACACTTGCTGCACAGGTAGGTATAAAAGAACTAAAAATACATTTCATATAGTGACTGAATATATACCCTGCATCAAAAGCTTTTTGCTTATTAACAAAAAATACTTGACAAGGCTCCTTTATCACCTACATCTAAATGAAACGTATAAAAAAATCAGTCACAATTAAATTCCTTTTTTTTTAACAATCAGAACTTAAACTGTTATCAAGCAAATTATACTGCAGACAAACTATTTGCTTCCAAAACTGGAGATTCCTGGAAAGGAGGATCCACTACTTCTAAAGTACTGAGCAGTTACAAAAATTTAATGGTAAGCAAGTTTTTTTGATTTTGAAGTGACAAGAGAAACCTTCTACACATTCACTGGACAATTCCTACACTAAGGCTGTAATTACTGCATTAAAGGTCTTTCACCGGGAAAGAATGACAACTAATGACAATAAACACATGGATACTAAAAGATCTTTACTACTATTGTTACCTTCATGCTTCTCCTATCACATTAGGCATTAACCTTCAGTCTAAAATTTCAATTGAAAAAACCAAAATATTGACCAATGCCTGTTAATTCATGACTCAAAAACAACACTAAAGGAAAATAAGCTCTCAGTAGGCCACAAGATGAATTTACTAAACTTTAGATTAAATGCTTAGATAGCTGTTTTGGACATGCATAGCCCTAGTTAAGCAGATAAAACTAAGGAGCTGTAAATTCTCTTTTAAAATATAAAACTTTAAAAAAGGACTTACAAGTTTCTACAGTTCAGGTTATTGATGAAATAATTAATTCTATGAAGACTGTCAGGATACTGTGGTTCTGTGCGCTTGGAAAGGATTCTCTGAATCCTCTGTGTATTCAATTTTCTGGGCTTCCTATGAAGTCTCTAGTTCATATTAATTGACAAAAGATTGAAATGAAAACATTCAGGTTTTCTACTTTTTAGGTAGTTCTAAGTAAGTTCTATTTTTCTCTCTTAGTTAGTGTTTTTCAGTGTCACAGCCTTCTTTCTTAAAATGCTGATAGATGTCACAGGGAAAGTTATTTCCAATATCAATTATTTATAGTGATCCAACATACATGGAAGAAAAGCTGTGGCTTAGCTCAATTAGCAGAAAGACAGGAGTCCCTCTGGGAATTTTGTGACTTAATCTGAACTTCTACTCTGTACTGTGTTTCTAAATTTTTTCTCATCAAGAGCAGAGCATGGATGCTGCTCTCTACAGGAATTCTCCAGTCTCTTTCTGTAAAGACTACTAACTTTTATAATTGGCCTTGCACTTACATTAAAGTAAAATTATACCTTTTGCTACCTCTCCCCACTGATATTTTACACTTTGCTCCATCCCCCCACATATGTTCACAGGAGTAGACATGCTCTGAATCAGGAGCTCTGAAAATTAACTGCTTCATTCTTGTTCAAAGCAACAAATCTGCCTGCAGAGATTTAATACAAACAAAAATCCGTACCTGGAAACATTCTCAACAAAAGCATCTCCGTTCCAAGGTCTGTTCTAAAATACCTATTTTTAAAAGAAATAAAACATACAAAGTATAGTCTTGTGTAAAAGGCTTCTGTGAAACTCCTTGGTATCCAAAGTGCTAGAAACTGGAAATGAGAGACAGAGATATGAAGTGCACAACCGAATTAGGCTTCTTTTATAAGACAAACCCATTTTAGTACTTCAAAACGAACAGAGCTGAAGATTACCCTCAATAAATGAATGACTTTTCATCTGTGGTTCCAGTATTTCAGAACAGGTCTGTCTGGTACTGCTTCACAAAGTATCAGATCTAGTCCAAATTTAAATAAGCAGGGGCTGCACTGACACTCCTGAATCACCCGCCTCGGGCCTCTCAACTTAAACGCCTTGATTCCTCCTACCCTGGTGTCTGCATCTTTCTCAAGCATTTCTGCCTTTAAGGAGTGATCCTATTGCCTAGTTCAGAACACAAATTTATGAACAAGAACAGTCATCTGCCTTCCTTATCAGCAATTAAGTCAGTACAACTTCTGTCTTCCTGATACCAAGCACATCTAGAACTCCCACTTCTCACCCTCCTGGTTTCCAGCCCGCACACTCCATTCCTGCACTTCAAACACTGGCTCTCAAAGCAGCCCAGGGAACTGCAATCCCACTCCACAGGCTTCTCAGAGCTCAGCTTTTTTCCAAGCACTACATGGGAGATTGAAGAGAAACACACTTTGCTGCAAAAATAATTCTCAGAAACTACTGGTGAAAAGCTGCAGTCTCTAATGGCAAATGACCTACCCAGCCTTGCTCTGGGAAAGCCAAAACAATCTGGAGACTGCCTTGGAAGAAAGAGCAACACATTGATAAATTACTCTGAGGAACAAGAAACCAACTCGTGCCAAGCGCAGCTTTTTCCCAACCAATTCGGGATGCTGAGACGAGCTCAGATCCCATAGGAGAAAGTTCCCACTCGCATTTAAAGCCTCAAACTGAATTCTAACTGAGCATAACAAACAATACGTGACAAAAGGAAGGAAAACTCTTCAAAAGTACTTCTGGGACTTTCCACAGAGTATCATTAAATTCAAACACATATTGCCAAAATGCAAAGCAGCGCAATCACAGAAGCAAAATATTCTTGAGGTTTACTGACTCTGCTGCTCATCTTAATTTAAAGAATCCTAAGCATGTCATGGCATGTTCCTGGGAACGTGACCAGGCTGCTTTAACACGCTATTTGGCAAAACCCCAAAGCCAACTCACATGTTTCTAACTTCATACCTTCTGATCACATTCACTTCCCCCCCCAGTAATTTGTAGGCTGTCACTAACACAGTTTGTAGTCCACTCAAATACGTCCCTAATTCACAGGAATGTAACAAATTTCACATTTAAGATGGCATAACAACCAATTAGAAATGTCACCTTCCTCTATGTTTAGGCCATAAATATAAAACTGGCTACACCTACAGAGCACCACAGTTTGAGACTTGCAATAAAAACCAAAGACACTGAATTTTTACTTATTAATCTAAAGATAAAACAAAATAGTCCTGAAGTGGAACATTCCATCTTCAAAGACCATTTTATTGAATTAAACGTAATGCTATTCTGAAATATCCCATATAATTATTAGTAACATACATTTCTGTGTGAGCAAAACTAAGGGGTTTTTTTTGCAGACCTTTTTAGCCTTTGTCATTGGAGCTGAAGGAACACTAAGGATTCCAAAGAACATTTATGTGTAAAGCAGATTCTGTTAATATGAAAATTTAAATGAAATATTTATTCCTTTTTTTAATGGGATAAATAAAATGCTATTGTTATTCACAGGTCAAACTGCAGAACTCACCCACCGCGTGGTGCAACTGTTGCAGAATTGCAATCCCAGAACCCTGACTAACTTCTGTTATGATCACAGACCACAGTACATGAGACTGAAGTGTAACAATTATTGCACTACATTTCAACCCACTAAAGGCAGTAAAACATCATAAACAAATAAACAAATAAAGATGCCTGTGTCAAATCACTTTTTTAAAGCACATATAGAAATAAATATATTTAATTTCTCTCAACCACTCAAACACACACAGGCATCATTCCGAGGCACTTTTTAATAAAAACTCACAAAAAAGGACCACATTAATACACTTCAGAGCCAGTTCTTTCAACACCTCATTGCTGAATGTACTACCTACGTAAAGGCCAAAATCTTACATTTTGACAGCTATTCCCAGTCCCTCAGAGTGAGGTTCTCTTTGAAGAACCTGAAGTGTGCTGAAAGCAGCAACCTACCTACACACTGTACTTGTCCCCATTCATTTTTTGTCTCTGCTGAGGTAACCAAATTTTGACTGATGATTGTTTCCTCTAAATGAAGTGGATTAATAAAAAATTATTAGTAAAAATATTATTTTCCAAGGTTCTTACAGTTCTTACTGTTCCATAAACAAGAAGAAAATCCACTTGAAAACATTTTATGTACTGAAAATAATAAAAAAGTAAAATAAAAATCGTTTGAGTAGTTTTAAAGCAAAAAAACCAAATGCCACAACAATCAATAATCGCACTCAAACTGAAACCTGAGTCACTAACTAGAGAAATTTAGTTTTAAAGAGCTTTCTTGGAGACTTAGTAAAAAGCTGTATCAGCAGTGTTGGGGGGTTTTTCTCAGAAAAAGAAAGTTCACAAAATGAACTGAAAGACTACAGAGATCTAATGCATCTACAGACCCTTTCTCCAAACAGAAAGGCACAGATGCCTTGATCCTGTAAAGATAAATTATTCTAATAATACAGATCTATCTCTCAAGAAAATCACATAAGAAATCACACATGCTCCAAAAGTTATTTTTTACTGTGCACAATTTATTCTCTGCTAACCCCACTAGAACTTCAATACTGACAAGTCCTTATTATCCACCTTAAAGGGAACTTTTCTTCCTTACAAAAAGGAGAAATGCTTACAAACCCAATGCTTGGGACAAGGGAACAAGCCCAAATTCATGGCCCAACAGTTTTCAGAGATGACTGGAAAAATAAAACCATAAGCTGAAAGCACAGAACCCCTGTTCCCAAATCCAAAGGAGAAGGAAGAAGAGAAAAACCTTCCCCAACAGAAATCTTAATTTATTGAAAAAATAACCAGAAAAAATAATTAAAAAACCCACAATCAACAAACACTCCCCCCAAAAAGAACCCCAAACAAAATTCAACCAACCAACAAAACCAAAACTCACACAAAAAACTCACACCAAAAAACACAGGAAAGCAGAGTCTGACCTTTCAGGATTTGGTGAAGCAACCACTGTAGCATATAATCATAAAGTTATCCTTTTCTTTCACCAAAAAGCCAAAGAGCATATCCACACTGTAACAGTGATGCCCAGAAGAGGCAAAACACAACCAGGTGTGGGTACCTTCAGCTCCATGGCAAAATCCCACCAAAAGTGTTTTGCACTGTCCCTTCTGACAATACTTTCCTAAGGTTCCTCCTCACCTCAGAGAAGCAGCAAAATTACAAAGCAGTTTTACTAACTAATTTGTATATGCTTATTCAGCAAAACTTTTCCCTCAGCTTTAAGCAATGCAACAAAAGCACTGGAGTGAATTATTCCCGAAGCACTGACAGTGTAGGGGACCCATTCAACAGGGCTATGGCCTTGATTGCCTGGAGAAAGCAAACAAGTTGCCCAGGCCCACAGCAGTTGGCTATGAAAATACAAATTACACCACTTAAATCTCACTGGCAGAATCCTCCTGCCTGAAAAAGGATTGGATCCTTCAAGGCCTCTGCAGTGCTGCAGGACACAAAACTTTACTGTTTCCAAAATTCCCTTCTGGGTAGACTCTAAATTCACCCCATACTCAGTAATGCTGCTTTCTCATCTTAAAATGTTATGACTTCAGTTCTAGCATCCCTACACTTGACAATATTAAGTATTTCTTCTAACATTGTAATCATTCAGACTGTTATAAATTGATTTTATGTCATTAAATTCAGACTTGCTACACACTGAATGACTTTCATTCTGTCTTATAAACCTACTGGTGGGAGCATGCACCATAGCTGACATGAGAATATAATAGAATCATAAGAGAAATTAGAAAGGGTTACATTCTTTACCTGAATAGGTATAACAAACTTAATCACAGCGTAAGCAACTTGTACTAGGGTATAATCACTAAATGTCATAATTTCAACACAAAACTAGATTCCCCCTTTGTCTTGCAAGAAGGGAAAGAGGTTGGGTTGCAAAGCCTGTCTGTGCAGGATCACAGGAGGAGCTGGGTTTCTTTCTGCTCCTCCCTTCCCTTTATCCCATCAACCAACCACACCAAAGCAGCTTCCTGTTCAGCTCCAATGGAAGAAAGGCATCTCATGCCATTATAATGCAATCGTACCAGACCAATTAAAACAGCACTGATGAGATTCCAAAACACTCCAGCCTCATCATCCATAGGACAGGGATTGATAAAGCACCAGTGGGACCTCACTCAAGTACCACGATTTGTAACACTTGAGAGCATTACAAGGCAAACCAAACTGGAAATAAGCACATTCTGAATGAGAAAGTGCCAATATTTATCATGTTGTTACATCTATACATATATATATGTAATGTTATACTGAGAAGACAACATGCTTACACAAATATTAGTCTATTTCACCCATACAAACACAAACTCTACTCTGAGTAAAATCACCAGAATTCCACCTCATTACGGGGCTTTTGCTCTCCACGTTTTGTGGGAAATGAGAATTCTTCAGCCCAAAGGCTGTGCATTAAACTGTACTCTTCCAAATTAGATGTTAATTTGTTGACGACAAGTTTTGCAGGAAGTGTTAGATTCTCTGTAGCAGAGATACCCCACACTCAGGAGAGGCTGGTAGTGCTACCATGGCCTGCATGGTAGTCCTGGCTCCTGCTGAGCTTTCCCTTCTCCAGAAGGTGGGAGCCACTGGGTATCTCCTGGGTAACACCATTAATGGCTCTCAGAGCCACGAGACACCTTACACGGCCTCCCTCAGGAACCTATTCCAGCATCTGACCATATTTACCCAAGTTCCCTCCAACCTCTCGACAACCCTTTTACACAAAATATCATGACAATCTTGTCCCTTCCCAGAGGGCAAAGAACAGCTTTCCCTCTCCCTTTCCTTTGGTACTTGTGAGGCATGGAATTGTACTCGTTCCCACCAGAGAACAGCTCTGCTCTTCTGGTCCATCTTGCTAGAACCATTCCTTTTCAGTCCTTTTAACAGTTAATATACTTCTGTAAGTGCAGTACTCCACCTGAGGTCCTGAGGCAGCAACAATATTCCAGTATTTGGACACAGGCACTCCTACAATTACAGCCTGGAATAGTGTCAGCTTCCCTCTCCCTCAACAACATACAGCAGGTTTGAATGTCTTACTGCTCACTACAAGCACTACATCCTTTCTGCTAATTGATCAGTCCTCCTCACCCTATTTGTACTGTTTGGCATGCCCATATTTGCCTTTTTATGCAAAGTGGGTACATTTACTTTCTATTCTGTCAGTCAGTAATTCAGAAAAGTCCCCACAAGTACTAGGCTTAAGCAAATGTGTATGAAACCTTAAGTTTCCCTTTAGTTTTCCAGTGAGGGACTCGCATGGCAGTTCCTCAGACAACTGACAGGAGCTTCAGTCTGTGACACACCTCCTTAGCTCAGTTTTGTAGAGCACAACAGGGGATGCCAAAAGCTCTTCTTAGAATACATGGTAGGTCTACTCTAGTCAAATCTCTGCTCCACCACCAGAGAACACAATGGTTTCAGTACAGTTTGGTTTTGTACGAAATTTCTTTCAAAATCAGCTTCAAGACTAATACCTGATGAAATTCCATCTACAACGTAAGCTTAGGCTTTATCTTCACAAACCTTAACCAAGTGACCAACCCTCCATTCTGACAAACTGAGAAAAAACATTGTTAAGCACTTATAAAGCTTAATAACAACAACAAAAAGAGAAAAAAGACAACACACTCTAAGAGCTACCTTATTTTAAAAGAAAGTAAGACACACAGAAGAGGTCACAGAAAAACACATAACAATCTATGGGAATTAAAAAAAAGAGAGAGAAAATGACTATTAACTTAAGATTTGAAAGAATTACAAAAATTTCAAAATTTTCTCAAAGAACAGCTTCCCTTCTCCTCTCCTCCCTTTGATTTGCAGTGTTCACATTGACACAATTCCACTTGGAATTTCAGACAAGCTGCCTTGGACAACCACACAAAAAAATCCTGGAAAAAACAACTCAAAACAATGGTAAGAATCAAAAAAATTAAAAAATATTTCTTCAAGCATTCCAAACTTTAATATGGATTAAGGCAAAGCTACAACAAGGATGCCTCTGATGTTAAGACCTTGGGTCACAAACAGCAAGGACAACAGGAATTATTTCACTATTGGAAGGATTTCATTATTTAATTTACAAATGCCGGTAAAAGTGTCAAAACAGTGTTTATACTAACCAACATTAAAGTATGCATGTCATTTTGCAAAATTTCCTCTATGCTGAGCTTGGAAACAGTTTTTTAAATTCTGCTTCTATTTGTGATACAGGAGTTTAATATTTGCATTTTGAATACAGGACAAAGTTGCCTGCACTTTTCCCTGTAGAAGAATTCCTTCAAAAAGTATCTTCTTTGTAGTCTCATATTCATTAGTCTTGACTGATGGACAACTTAATTACTTTTAAACTTTCATTTGTTTTTGTCATAGATGAAAGTTAAATTTATTCCAATATCCTTCTTCCAATTCAAATATTGTTCTACTGCTTTCATCTGATCAGTGACCCTAATCCCAACCATTTTTGGTCATTTTCAGGAACCAACAGTTGAATTACTTTTTTTCTTACAGAGAAAAAGCACTCTCATCCTGTGTGTACTAATGCATAAATAAAAATAAAAGTTTTCTCTAGGTAATGAGGCCCTTTCATATGCTCACCAAACCAAGTAAGTCTGCAGCACAAGTTCTATGCCAGTAACTGAAAAGCTAAGAAACAGCTGCATGAAGAATCCTGCTTTGAAAAACAGTACTTAGAATCATAGACTCGATTGGGTTGGAAAAGACCTCTGAGATCATCAAGTCCAACTCTTGGTCCAACTCCAGTCTCTTTACCAGATCATGGCACTCAGTGCCACATCCAGTCTCAGTTTAAAAACCTCCAGGGATGGTGAATCCACCACCTCTCTGGGCAGCCCATTCCAACGCCTGATGACTCTCTCTGCAAAGAAGTTTTTTCTGATGTCCAACTTAAATTTCCCCTGGCAGAGCTTGAGCCCGTGCCCCCTTGTCCTATTGTTGAGTGCCTGGGAGAAGAGACCAACCCCGACCTGGCTAGAACTTCCCTTCAGGTAGTTCTAGACAGTGACGGGGTCACCTCTGAGCCTCCTCTTCTCTAGGCTGAACAACCCCAGCTCCTTCAGCCTCTCCCCATAGGACTTGTGCTCCAGTCCCTTCACCAGCCTTGTTGCTCTTCTCTGAACCCGCTCCAGCACCTCAATATCCTTCCTGATATCTTTCCTTTCTTAGGCTTGCCTTACAGACAGGCAAGAGAAGTGTCAGGGCAGGAACAGCTCCTGGAGTGATCTCAAGCCACTTACTATAAGAGAAGGCTAAAGAGGTAGATTTCAAACTTGTTAGTAGTAGTTAAATATCAGTGAGGCAGACCTACTCACTGAATCTGAGTATATTTCACATTTCCTCTGATCTTCCTGATTGTAACAAAGCCAATAATCCTAAAATCGTCACACCAGAATTCCAATGGCTCCTGTTACAGAAGATGGCATAATTTTATTTGTCACACAGAAAAACAACCACCATCTAAAATGAATGATTAATTAACCATAAACAGTAAATTAAACTAAAATTTACCACTTACTGTATTTATCTGCAGCTCATTTATTGATGCTCTCATCTACTCTTATTTCAACTGCAACTTGCACTCGTCTAAGATGGCTCTAAACTGACACCAGTATCTCAGGATGCAGCACTTGAAGCCCAAAGCAGAACAGGCATCAATGAACTGCCCTTAGGACAGTCAAAAATTATTTACAAACTGCTCAAACATGCAGAGCTTTGGCAGGAGCACAAAACAACTACAAGGATCTTTTACCACAGACACTACTGCTATTAACTTGAGAGGAAGACTGGTGTGAAAGCAGTGCCACACTTGGCAAGTACAGGTGCACAGAAATATCCAAGTTAGGCTTCTAAAACTTCCTACTATCCAGGTAAAATTAAGGAAAAAGAAACACTTGGAGCTTGTTCTAGTGTCAGTTTCCCCTTTAAACACATAATCAAATAAAATCAAAACCATAAGTCTTTCTTTCCATACATAAGTCCAAAATACAGTAACAGCTTCCATTCAGAAAAAAAGTCACCATCTGACCATCATGATGAAAAATAATGCAGGATTATTAATTACTAGCTTTAAATATTAACACAGAGATATTCCTAAAACATTCACATTTCTGTATATTATTCTGTCCGGTTTACTTGTAAAACCAAAATAAACCTCTCCAGTTGGCATGTCAGAATCGTGTTCACTTGCATCACCCAGATGACTTAACAATCCTGGCAGAATAAAGACTATAGTTTCACCTCACTTAGGGGGAAGGGCTGTAACAATCCACAGATCGAGATACAAACACACACACAAAAATATGTGTGTACACATGCAGATGTCAATCAAAAAGTCTCACTCCGGACTACAGATTTCAAAAGCTTTACAAACAGGTAGCACTTTTTTTTTAATTTGATAACATGAAAATTGCTATAATGTAAGCTTCCCTTTCTCCATCCTGCCCTGAAGAGATCACAAAAGAGCAATCCAAGAGTATTCAGCCATAAAACCTAAGATGATACTCAGTTTCTGGCTAACAATATTCATACATTCAATCACATTTCTCAACTTGCCTTCTTCAAATTTCTTCTTTGGTTTGTATGATTTGACAACTCCTTTTCATCTTTCACTTTTAATTCTTCCTCATATTCGACCTCCAACAACATTACTTTAAACTCCGCATCTCTTACCTGTACAAACTTGTCTTTCTCAGCATTGGGGATGGCCACAGACACTGCAGACTTCATCTGGGCAGTGAATTTTCAGTGGAAAGACTACCTACTTTTAATAAAGATTACTACAAATTATGAACCATCTATTTAATTAGATTTCAGGTTGACGAAGATCTTCTAAACAGATAAAAAGGTACAAGTAACTATCACTGTAAAAATGCGTAAAATTGCAGCATTTCAGAGACACTGACCAGGTCTGCATTGCACACTGTGGCACAGGCTCCCCACCACGAGCAGCAGGAGTCTCTTTAGACAATACACTAGCAAGAAAACAATCTTAACGTGATATACAGGGAAAAGTGTGGAAAGTGGCTGGACAGACATCACTGTAACAATACTGAGCCATTCTCAGTGCTGATATAGCCTCAAATGAGAATAAATATGCAGATGAAAGGCACTTCAAATGAGAATGTGGTAAAAACAAAAAAAGGTAACTATCTGGTTTGGGTCAGTATAAGTAAGTGTTTATAGTATCAATTACATTACAAAACTTCCTGTTGATACTATCTGCTTTTATGGTCTCAGATCTCTCTTCTGTTACATGGAAAGTAAAGCTACCCAAATCATTTATTGGTATCAATAAAGGATATTTCCAAATATCTGCTGCAGGTGATCATTATTTTAATCCTAAATTTTAATTGAAGAAACATTACATGAATATCATCCTAAAAACTAGAAAACATTACTGCTGTAAAAAGGAAACTGAAAAGTATCTTCAGATCCCCAACAACAGGCAGCAGCAGGAACAAACAGGAACATGGATAGGACTGAAAAGAGCAACCAACTTCCCCACTGGTCTAAGGCAAATTTTGACCTTGCTGTGCTAAGGGTCAGATTTGGCCCTGCTGCCCCCAAGGTGTTCAAATCCCAGCACACACCACTGCCACACTAACACGGAGAGAACTGATACTTTAAGAATTATTCTCTGAATGCATAAAAGAGATGACAGAGATCTATCTGTAGCTGTCTACCTTACAGGTCCAAATATCCCACTCACCATCAAAGCCATGAAGTGACTTTTGCTATGGGACTCAAAATACCCAGAGAACAACTAAAGGCAGACTCAGCCCCTGACACCTTAGATCATTTTGTTCTGGTGAACATGACGTGACTTCACAGCGTTTTCTTCGATATTGCTATTCTGTAACAATACACACCATCATTGTCACCCAAAGACAGCAACCTGTCAGCCACTCCACTTCACTGACCAGCGCCAGAAAGATGATATGACATTTCTGTTTCACTGGGATGAGCAACTCCAAAGTGCAAGACCTGTGCATCCCACCCTTGATTAAGTAAAGCCCATCCAAATTAAACTTTACATTGGAAGGAGTAACCCATTATGAAGACAATCCTAAGGGCCTTGCTCTAGGCAGCAGGACAGGCATGCAGACCAAGACTTAATGGTTCTGAGGTTGCCAAGGCAGAAAAGTCTTCACAAATTCTGTGCCCAAAATCACCCCAGTCAGCTGCATCCAACTGAATAGGATATATGCAAGATTTCTGGGCACTGGGCCTGAAGTTTAGTCTTCCACTGAGAAAAAAACCAACGATGCTTCAAGTCAACACTACAGTTTCTTGAGTCTCAATCAAGGGACCTCTATTCCATTATTAAACAAATGGATATAAAATCACCATACCTTAGTGTCATACAGAAGCCAATCAGTCATGTATTTTACTGTTAGTAGATCTGCATCACTAAAAAAGATACAGATACTTCCTCTGTGACACTCACTTCTGTATTTCCATTGCATTGGCAAAATCAAGAGACATCAATTTCTTTCCTGAATGGCCAAGAGAACAGCCAGTCCCAAAGCCTGAAGGAAAAGTGTGAGAAGATGAATGTTTAAGGCTAGCATTACTCCATTTTTCTCATCCTTTTTGATATTAGAAGAACAGACTGTAAAAATTTCTCTTTGCAGTGCAACAAAACTTGTAGTAAGCTACAGAAAATTCCACGCTGATTGCAGAAAGGGAAAGGTAGTGATGAGCTGTAGGAAAGTAGTGGCATGGCTGGCAGGATGTGGCTAGTGTATCAGGAACAGGAGAGGGCTTGTTGTGGGTTTGTGTCATTTGTTTGGCTTGGGTTCTGTGGGGTTTTTTTTGCTTTTTACTTTAGAGAAGGAAACCGTAGGCAGGGGGCACAAAGCAGGCAATATGAACCTGCTGGGACACCTACACTGACAGCAACAGAGTGAATATAGATGGGTCACTGGAACGAGGTGGCACTTGTGAAGCCTTCAACTCTGACTATTTTTCTTGAAGAGAGAGTAAGGAAAAACTGAAGCCAAGGTCTCCAGGCAATGTAAAAGCCATCTCAATTATGGGGGTGGGGGGAAGGCTTCGTGGACATCACTGTCAGCTAGAAACCCTGACAAAATGAAAGATCATCTGTTTTCAGGTCAAACAGCACAGGTTTATTTAAAGGCAGACCCTCTACAACAGATACAAGCGTTTTGGCAGAACACAGGCATATTCCTGCCTATCCCTAAGCTCTGATTATTAAAACTTTTGATTGTGTCAAGACAGCCAGACAAGGCAACACCAAAAATATCCTCCTAGAAACCCGGAACTCCTGACTCACCTTTCCCAACAGTGGAGGAAGCAGAAGTCAGCAGTGAAGCACAGCTGTACTTTGGCCACACCCACAGGTAAGAACAATTTAGCTACTGCAGAGCATCTGTGGGGCTCTGGGAGGCTTCCCTTCCCTCTTCTGTTTCTAATATACAGGACATTGCAGTGCAGGCAGCTAAATCCTAGGAGAAAAGCCACTGTCCTACTAGCACCTGGGGATGGTGCTCTCTCCGATGGAAAAAGATGGCTGAAGACCTGTATTGTATTACGAAGTTATTTTATTCCTAGATGATGTGGGGAAGTCAGAGATCCACTACTGTACCCTACAAATCCACAGCCCGGAGCACATGCCCAGACAGGTTAAGTTAACAAGCATCCATCTCATGTGCTGTTTAAGAAAGAGACAAAAAGACGCTTGTGCAGCTGGTCACCATCTTTTAACCCTGCTCTGCACTACACAAAGCTTGAAGAGACCAAAAAGCCACTACCACAGATACCAATGAAAAGTAGGGCAAGTAGATTTAAAGGCCAGAAACTCAGAGAAAAAACTGCACAGCTCGGGGAAAAACAAAAATAGCCAAGTGTTGTCAGCAAACTGGGGAGGGCACCAAGAATACTCCAGCTAAATACCACTTCCAAAGAGAAGAGATCTCTCATTCAAACAGCAGTGTGCACACAAGGATCTCTGTGTGAACACACGTAGGACTCAAGCCTCAAAGTTCAAACAATCCTCACATCTGTTAGAAACCTGCAAAAGTATTTTTTAAAATATAAAGGAGTACTACATTCAATAAGGTGTTTGGGCAAAGAAGTTAACAAGTTAACCAAGTATTTCTCCATCTGTTGGATGCAGGATCCAAGCCCCAGCTTTAGAGCACAAGCAGCATTTGGCATATTGTGCAGAAACAGAATGGAGACAGTGCCAACAGCGACAACGCAGCCTCTGGACACCGGGAGCTCAGCACTTACCAACACCACTCACTGAGCACACCTGCTTATTCCTGCTTTTTCGCCTGGGGTTAGTCAGTATACATCTCTCCAACTAAGCCAATTAATACATAAACTGAATTTCATTCTATTTTATCCTAATGGACTTTGACTTTCCCAAGTTTTCTCCTACTTAATTCTTCAAGGATTATTTGTTTATGCTGAGCTATAAACACACACCTGTGCTAGCCTAGCACAATCAGGCACTGATGCAGAGCTATTTTGTTTAATTTACTCAAACAAAATAGCCCAGACATCAGCAGCTTTTTGCTCCAATCACTCCATTTAACTCAACACCATAGTACACCATCCCAGGAAAGTTTCAAGCATTTTATCCACTGCTATTTAAGTGGATATTGGATAACTCCAAAAAGCCTTTATTTTTAGGCTGTCAGCAGAGCAATTTTACAGTAACACAGCCGGAAAAACAGAGCAAAATAAAAGTGCAACTCATGATAAAGAGCTACATGTGTCCTAAGGAGGACTTACTGTTACAAGGATAAGGAGACAAGCCTTCACCCTCAATATATCCATGCTCGTTACAGAGACTACAGCACATGACTTCGATAAATACCCACTGCGGACTTTATCAAAACTACAAAATACTGGCTTATGCATTTGTCAGCTCTGCTTGCAAACAAATGCCAAATCATGGAGGAAAGTTAACTCAAAATATCATTAGTCTTTTTGCTTATTTGGTTTGGAAGCACTTTGCAGATCACTGGTTTCACTCTTACTGGCCCTGCTTGGCTCATCCATGGATGCCGCACGCTGCTCCTGCAAGGAACGGGGGATGTTTGGAGTAGGGGAGGTAAAGGAAAGCACTCCTTTGTTTGCCGTGGGGCTCACTGTGGGGCTCACTTTCTAGGCTGGGAACTGGAACGTGTTGGTTGCAGCTGGGGTAGAGTAAATTTTCTAAAAAGGACTGTTGTGGTTTAACCCCAGCCATGCAGCCATTCACTTACTCATCCACCAGCAGCCACTTGCTCAATGCTAGAGATAATGGTACTTACATAGATTTAAATATAAAAATATACAGTCTTTTTAAAAAGTTTTCCTAATAGTCTCATCCCCAGGCTGCCTCATACTCCAATACTTCTTGCTATGTATTTGCTGGCCTTTTCATCTCTTGAAAATAGCTTCTGCAACAATACAGTAACTAAAGAAGTATTCCAAATTCTTCCATGGCAAATAAATTAAAAATAGAGCTGATATAACCTCTGTTCCTTTACATATCTGGACTTCTATGTCTTAAGCTCCAATATCAATATGCAAAACATTTTTTGAAATTTCAATACACTTATAACAAATAATTTGAAAAAAGCCTAATCGAACAGTTTATGTTTAGGTAAGAAGTTAATTAAATAATAGGTCTATTTTAGAGTTTGTTTTGAGTTGAACTGGACATACCTATACCCATTCACTTCCAACAAGTGCATAAAGAGCAACCAAGACAAGGGAAAACCCCCCAAAGGTCTCAGTACCATTTAAATACCAAAAGCAACAGAATGGTAATACTGTAAGCCCTGTTTTCCCCAAGACTGGCAACTAGAATTAATGTGATTTATTTTACTTTTTCTTCCTTTGTATATTATCAGAGTCTCTAAAGCTAAAATTGTGCACTGAGTATTTTTTAGTACTGGACAGGCCTTAACCAGCTGAGAGCAGTAACAAAACCAAAAGTTATGGAGAACTGTTAGCATATTTTGCTACTATACAGAAGAGAAAATCCCAGTTTATACTCTTTAATGGAAGGTACCAAGTTTCCTCCTTCATTCCCTCACTATGGATAGAATGCAAGGAATGTAGTTTCTGTCTCTTTATCTGAAGCTTGAGAAGTGAGACAAACAGAACTTACTATAAAAACTATTAGAGAAATAAATTCTGGAAGTCTATTACAATGGATACTCAACCTACAGTAGCCAACAGCTGGACTTAGGACTGGCTACTGTAAAGGTGGAAGTGTCTGGCTCCTGGAAACAGACACACTGAAACAAGATGAGAAATAATTTGACTGTTAAGAAAACATCAGAAAATTACCTTTGGATAAGACAGGCATATAAGGAAAAAACTGAACAAAAAATAAAAACAACATGAGAAGCATGCAAGATGGTAGATTTGAAGTTTCTCCTCCACAAAATTTATTTTACCCTTAACTCATTTTGCAGATTCATCTCAACATGAGCCAACAGTGTGCCCAGGTGGCCAAGAAGGCCNCAGAGAGGTGGTGGATTCACCATCCCTGGAGATTTTTAAACGCAGATTGGATGTGGCACTGAGTGCCATGGTCTAGTTAATGGACTGGAGTTGGACCAAGGGTTGGACTTGATGATCTCGGAGGTCTTTTCCAACCCGATCGATTCTATGATTCTATGATAACTGCTCTATTTTGGGTTAGTAGCTTATCAAGGAACTTTTGTAAAAAGGTAATACTGGTGTAGAAAACAGAACAGAATCACAGAATTGACTAGGTTGGAAGAGATCTCTGAGATCATCAAGTCCAATCTTGACCTAACACCAGCTTTTGTACTAGACCACAGTGCTAAGTGCCACATGCAGTCTCATCTTAAACACCTCCAGGGATGGTGAATCCACCAACCTCTCTGGGCAGCTCACTCCAAAGTCTGATCACTGTATGTATAAGGAATTTCTTCCTAATGTCTAACCTAAACCTCCCCTGCCAGAGCTTAAGACTGTGCTCTCTTGTCCTACTGCTGGTTGCCTGGGAGAAGAGACTGACCTCCACCTGGCTACAACATCCTTTCAGGTAACTGTAGAGAGCAATAAAGTCTCCCTAAGCATCCTCTTCCCCAGCGTAAACACCCCCAGCTCCCTCAGCTGCTGCTCACAGGACTTGTGCCCCAGTCCCTTCACCAGCCTCATTACCTTTCTCTGGACCTGGTCCAGCACCTCAATATCCTTCCTAAATTGAGGGACCCAGAACTGGACACAGTACTTGAGGTGTGACCTAACTAGTGCCAAGTACGGAGGAGGAATCATTTCCCTGGTCCTGCTGACCACACCATTCCTGACACAGGCCAGGATCCCATTGGCCTTCTTGGCCACCTGGACACACTGTTGGTTCATGTTGTTTCCTGTCAATCAGAACTCCCAGGTCCCTTTCTGCCTGGCTGCTCTCCAGCCCCTCTGTGCCCAGCCTGTAGAGCTGCCCACTCCATCTATCCAGCCTGTCCAGGTCCCTTGGCAGACCCCTCCTACCCTCCAGCAGATTGACACTCACCCTCCAACTTGGTATCATCTGCAAATTTGCTAATGTGCTTACTGGCATGATAATTAAGCAGGCATCACAGTAGAACAAAAAAAAAAAGCAGAAACCATTCTGGAAATGAGGCGCAAAAGACGACGTACATGTGCTACAGTTGCAGAAAGACACAAGCCATATGGAAAGAAACTTTGCCTTCACCTTGACTATCAATTTCAAATGGATACTCTGTGAAACATCACATCAGTCACACAATGAACAGATTCCCTTGTTACTTCAACTACATGTTTAAATTAGTTGGGGAGCCAAGACCATGCTCCATCTATGAAATACTCCACCTATGACCTTCAAAATCTAATTTTGTGACAAGAACCAAGGGCAGCAATAGCTTCCTAAAATACTCAAGCTGGAGAAAAACCCTGCAAACTACCTGAAATACCCTTTTAGAATTTTTTTTCTGTCTTTCCCTGATGCAGCAGTTCTCTTTCATTCAGCTGCCTTGCTAGAAATCAGAGATAATTGTTGGAGCCTAAGGCAGTGCTTCCAAGCCTGTCTAGCAACAAACAGTGAAAAAACAACTTTCCGCATTTATCAGCTCTGCCAACCAACTTCTTCATTGGTTCTCACAGAAACTTTCTAACCAGTTTACTGACTGGCAGGATCTCCTGGGTTTATGTTTAGTGGCTCACTTCCCTGTTATACAGGTACCTGTGCTGGCAGACTGTTGCTGGCCAGGAGACATTTATGAATGAAGGGGACAAAAGGAAGCGCAAAGCTCTTTCTGTTAGTGATGATCATAGTTTGCTCAGACGGAGCTGTATCAAAGCTCTTGCACTGCAGCTGACATTCCACTCTGAAGGCTGACACCACAGAATAGGTTTGGATCATTCTTCCATCATCTCTTTCTGCGGGAAACCTGCACCTTGCATAAATGATTTGTGTGTCTCGCTTCCAAGACAGAAAAGCATGACACTGTTCTTAACAGCCCACACTGTCCAAAACTTTAATTCCCACACTTTTTCTAAAATCTTTCCATCTCATGCTTTTCAATTCTGTGATGGGTTGACTTTGGCTGGATGCCAGGTGACTGCCAAGCTGCTCCATCACTCTCTCTTCCCACCTGCACAGGAGGGAGAAGATGGAAAACAGCTCACAGGTTGAGGTAAGGCACTTTTCTAAAGCAAAAGTGAAAGTTTGCATGTGCATAAGCAAAGAGGAAAGAAAAATAAAATTATTCTCTACTTCCCATCAGCAAGCCATGTCCAGCCACTTCCCAAGAAGCCGGCCTTCTGAAAGGCATGTGTTGTAAATAATGAATATCCCTTTGGTTAGTTTGGGTCAGCTGGCCTACTTGTGTCCCCTCCCAGGATCCTGACCATCCCCAGCCTTGATGGGGGGAGGAAGGCTGAGAGACAGTGCTGATGCTGTGCCAGCTCTGCTCAGCAGTAGCCACAACACCGGTGTGTTATCAACATCTTTCTAACTACCAGTGCAAAGCACAGCACACTGCGAGGGCTGCTGTGAGGAGACGAGCTCCATCTCAAACCGGATACAACTTGCTACAGAAAACACCTCTTGCAGGCTATGAATGGTAACACCAGCAGTTTCAAGAAACGGCAGATAAGTAGAAATAATTCTGAGAGGCAGAGCTTATTCCTCTATGCCCTTGGAATGGTGAGCTGCAAAACCAGCTGCAAGGAACCAGAAAAATCACATATACGAAGAACAGCTTAATGACTTCCATTTTATTCACCTTTAAACAGCCTTTCAGAGGACACCCACCTTCCAGCCTTGTACAATATCTGCTTATCAAACACTAGTACCTTCCAGGACACTGATCTCCAAGGCAGGAGATTTGGAATCTGCTCTTCCTCTCCTAATTCAGCCACAGCAGTGGAATCCCTGGATCTGGACATTTACTTTCCATAACAACTCTGTGGCAAGATCCTTGGAGCTAGGTGAGGGAAACTAGACTTCATGCCTAAGGAACATTTGCATTTACCATTTAACAGAGACATTATTTACTTAAAGGGCTAACAGAGACATTAGAGACATTACTTAGGAAGTCCATCAGGTAGTTTTAAGCACTCTAATAACCCAAAGGGTTCACTTAACAAAGGTGTACTTTGAAAAAAACACAAGACAGTACTCTCAGTCTCCTATATGTGTACAAGGTAAAGATATTTCTAAGTGGTTATCATGCTTCTACTCTTGCTGTATTTTCCATAAAAATGTATACAGAGAGAAGAAGTTCACTTGAGAACTGCTTACTAAATTCTGAAAAAATGCAAAATGTATCATAGCCACAATCTCAAGTTACATGATCTCAAAACAAATCTATACATAAAAAAGCCCAAACAAACAAACAAAAACCCCTCAACTGACCAATTTTGGAATTCATACCTGATCATGTATCAGTTTGGAGATTGCAGCTCATGTTTGCAAGTCAAGAAAAAACCCATACTTTTCACTACAGAATTAACAAAAATCTCCAGACCTCTCTGTAACACGATGAAGACACACACACAAAAGGAATCTTCACAATTGAATCTATTAACTGCAATACTGAGAAACTGTAAGTTTTAATACTGAAATTAAATCCAGTGTCAGTAAGGTCAACATTTAATACAAAAGGAATTTCACCTTTTAAAAGAACTGGCCCTTCAAGAATCCTCAAAGCTGCATGAAATGCAAGTTAAGAGTTTTAACTAAACTATGAAAGGGTGTCATGATCCTTTCTAATTGGCAGAGTTACTATTTAATGTTACTTAGTAAGGCTCCAATGTAAAAAATCTTTTAAGAAAAGGTTTTCAATTAAATACAACTAATCCACTCATACTTTCCTTTCAGAGTAGAGTTCCTAAATAATGATCAAACATCCCAAGACAAAAGCCTAAATAAAAGAAATTCCTTCAGTAGTTTACTCCTTTGACATGACTAACATGTGTCAGTTACATGATGTAGATGGGAGCAATACACGCCTGCTGCCCTGACAGGTGCTCCCTTAACCATGTGCACACCTCTCTCTCGTCAGAAAAATTAGATTTTGACCATTACAATTCTTACTGATCCAGAACTCTTCTTTTTTTAAAAAAAATACAAGTAAATGTTTGTAAGTCCATCAGCATCCAACACATTTCTACAGTTATAACATCTAATAGACAATTTAAAGAAAAAACATATCATAAAGACAAATTTTAACGCTAATAAAAGTCAGTGATTCTTGCACATGTTACATACTTGACACACACAAAAAATTAAAAAACAAAAAAATTTTAAAAACTGAAAGGCAACCTGGCCTGATTTGGAACTTTGTGAGGACCCAGAAATTGGTGACAAGAACTATACTTCACAGTTTAAGGAGGTCTTTATAAGCATAGTCTGTACCTTGGGTTAACCTCATACTGTCAGCACGGTGGCCCACTAAGGGCTTTCCGACAACAGATCTCAAGTGAAGTGCACAATTAGACAACACCACGTCATTTCCTGAACAAAAATCACACACCTTGCAAACTTTTAATTCTGCATATTCTACACTTAATCCATTTTATACTGCTCTGATTCTCTAAAAATAAGCACAAAACTGTAACTTAAGCACATTTTTTAGTAAAAACTGGTGATTATTTATCTATGTGTCTGAAGGAGGAAGTGCACATTGAGAGACTGCAAAACTAACAAAACTGCAGTAAGACTACACATCATTGTAAGGGGATACATTAAAAAATTATCACACTTCTCAGCCAAAATAACCCAATTTTAAAAACTACAAACTCTGGCTTCACCAGACAAAGAAGGTTTAAGAGGAAGACCTCAGAGGCACTGTGCACAAAAAGAAGGCAGTAAGCAGCCAGGAAAGAGCCAGCAAACAAATCATAATTCAGTACAGGCCCTTCAGCAAGAAGGACAAACACCACAGCACAGGGGTGACAGAGGGGGGGAGAAGAAAATTAGTCCAGAACCAATCCTAACAGGAACATACACTACCCATGTTCTCATTTGAGATCTCAATAATCACTACTCACACAGGCACATAAAGGCAGTCTTCAAAGAACTTATAATCCCATAGGCATTCAACTGACTATACATCATTGCATGGGGTTTAGTTTTGGGGTTTTGTGAGGGTTTTTAAAGATTATTCCAAGGCTTCCTCAATCGTTAATACATTATATAGTAATTGCTACAGTGATATGAGACTTACTCAGGCATTTTATGCTTTAGCACAAGTGTAGTATCACTACTGCCTATTTACAGAGGAAGATTTTTACCAAAACCTTGGCTTACAGGAAGAAAAGGAGACCTGCATAATAAGAAAAAAACACTCTTACCTGGAAATTGAAACACAAAGAAGAAAAGCTTTAGCCCAGCATCTCACAATGTCCCAGTTACACACTGAGTCCATCCTACTGAAAATTACTGATTGTTCATTATCTGCAGCCTATCTGCACAACACACGGATTTACTCAGTGTGTATTGCCAAAAGCACGGTGTGAAAGGAGGAAAAGGGTCCAGCAGCACTTACAGCGACTCCAAGATCTGTGGTACACAGACCGAGAGTAACACACATCCTCTTATTCATTCAGAGAGTAAATGCTCATACCTGGGCTGTGCATGCACTTTCAAGCATACTTAAGTTCCTGCATTCTTTTTCTGGACTTCAGAGGCCTACATGCCTACCCCTTTGCCAAATGATGTCAGAAGACAGAAATTTCACCTCAAGCATTAAAATTAAGTGGAGAAAGATATGTGGGATAAATCTGGATCTTAAATAGACACCCAAAGATTTATAGCTGTCTGGGTATTAACTGCCTCACTTGTAAAATACAAAGAAGTGGAAAAAATGAGTCATATATTACTTAAATAAACATCTTTACTATTTTCACAGTAGTTTTAATGTAGGTGAACACACAACATAAAATTAAAACCTACACCTCACCTGAGAACATTCACTCCTCTTGTAACACTTTTGCTTTAAATTGCTTCATCCTCTTCCTCATTCAATAATCCTCCTATACCTTTACCTCTGAAGTACCTCCATTTACCATATACACAATGGCAGTCACTCCTTAACTATGAAGTTACACCTAACCCCTTCTTTCCAATCCTTTTTTGTAAGTGTCAATAATCTTCCAACAGACGCAACTCATTTTTTCGAGCAAGGCTTCTTTACAGAAAAGAAAATAAAAATAAAATTCAAGATCACAAAACCACTTTTTCTAAGTATTCAACTCCAGAGCCATTTTCAAAAGGCAAATAACTCCCTCTGGAAACTGTATTATGTTTTAAAGGTAGGAATTCTGAAAAAACTCCTGTAACGTGAGGTTTATCTAACACGTCTAAATTAAGGATTTTCCAGAAATTTTCTATAGCCCTTCTTATATTCCATGTTCAGAGAACTGCACAATAATGCACATGAAGTGCACTTTAATCTCGGCCTCATTTAAAATCACCTTAAAACGCACTACTCTGGAAGAAGAAAAAGCCATGAAAACATACAGATTCAGTTTTACTTTTAAGAACTTACATTGTTACAGAAAGCACAGGCAGTAATGCTGTGTTGGATAATCTTAGTCATTGCTTTGAGACTCCTTATTCATTCACTTGCCAAATTACAGAATGCACAAGGTTTTTATGCCCAAATACAACTCTTAACTACCTCTCAGGCCAAACTGCTCAGATTTTTTTTTAAAGTAGCTAAGATAGTACAATCTTTTCTGACTGTTTTTAACAGAAAAATTGCTCCCCCTTCAGCTGAAAACACTTTAAAATCTAGTCTGTTGGAATGCTCTAGGACTTGAACACTGTGCAACACTGACAAGTAGGAGACATCCCTGTTTTAGGACAGCCCCGTGTACCGCGACAATGGAGACCCACCAAAAGCTGCTGCAGCTGCAAGTTGGGCACCACCGCCCTGCTCATGCTACTCGGAGATCCTACCAGCTCTCAGCTGATCTGCAACACCTTCCTCCTTCTTGCATGAGACCTCTGCACAACAGGATGGATGTAAGCCCAGCCACAGAAAAGCTAAGGACACTTCATCCTGGGACTGAGAAATACTTTGAATTGCTAGGACACAGGAGAAGAGGAAACCAGAAGAGGAATTAGAGGTCAGAACAGGAACAGAGAAAGAAATTGCAAAAAGAAAGAGACAGATGTGTAAGATGCTCATGGAAAAGCAGAGAGTACCAAAACGCAGCCAACACAGCATGCAGACCTTCAGATCTTGGACCCAACCGCTTCTGGATTTTCCTGTTCTTTTGGCCAATGGACAAGGGATCACTGTCAAGACTCACCTCTACCCTCTTCTAATTAATGACACAGAGACTACAGAAAGAAAATAGCATGTCTAGCTAAGATGTTTCAATGCCACATATGTAAACTGGTTTTATGCCTCTCTCTTAAGGTTTGTATCTTCATTTTTTTTAATAATGCGGGGGGAGCCACACAAAAATTCTCAGTAGTGTCTTCTTGAAATATTTCAAGTCTATGCAGGAGCATTAACGATTCACAGATAGAAATTAAATGAAAGGTATTTCTGTTATGAAATACACTAAGCCAATGTCTCAGTTTCTCTAACTATAATGTACAGCTGTCACTTTAATGAGGTAATATGAAAATACAACTTTTTCAAAAATATTATCAAGCACTTCCATGAAACTCTAATGAATAAATTGAAGATAAAACATTAATCCAGTATTTACTTACAATTTTGGATAGCATGAGCTGAACAAGGAAATTAGAAAAGAAAAACCTCAGAGAGAGAACACCACACATCAGCTCTAACCAATGGCACCAGAGTGCTCTGGGGATAATACATTGGATCAAGAAAACTGTTTAACAGTGACATGAAGATGGAACCTGACTTAAGATAGGAAAGAAAACCTTCATTCCAGCACTTCTTGAATTCAGATTCCCTTGAGTTTGCAATTTTAACAGTCACTGAAGCAGGGTTTTATGCACTGAGGGAGGGGTTTATTTGTAACAAAACTTCAAAGGCTCCTCATATAAACTGACCTACATCCCTCTTAGTTTATGAACTGAAAATGAGACAAGTTTACAACATGGCAGTATAAAGACCAAGCATCAGGAAAAGCAATGGGGTAGCCCAAAACTTCGCTTTTCAATCTTAAATTGTTGGGGAAGAAATGAAACTCAGTGAAACGAAGGCATGAAAGACTAAGAAAATCACAGGGGGAAAAAACCCCAAACCACCCAACAAAGCATAAGAATACATAAGGTAGAGAAAGAGAGGTGTTCTGGGAGTAGAGACAAAACAGGCCAGTTGAAGTGTTTTGCATTTACCTAAACCCCTGTCTTCAGATAAAACTGAAGTTCTCAGCACCACATGCCTATATTGACACGGGGAAGGCCTGGGCCACTTGATGGAACAGAGCTGCTCTTTGCTAGGTTTATGTACTAACCCAACTCAATCTTCTCCAGCTTCTCACGCGAAGTGAAAAAAAACCCCCAAACTTTTAATAGCTAAAATCTTAAAGCCTATTTGATATTATGGAAGAATGAATATGTGAAGAATATGACCATCTAACCAGCATTGCACAGATTGCTATCACTTTCACTTCATACATCAACCTCAAATTTAAATTAGTTTCTCATAACAGATGTGTAATTACAAGGTATCAGTAGGAGTCTCATTCTTACTCAAAGGACATATTTCCATTAGTAATCAAGCAATTTGTAATTCTGATTTTTTGCTGATTTTATTTGCCAGTTTGACAGTTTCCACAGAGGTCAGGCTGCTGACAGGAGCAGGACCTGGCAAGGTTTCCAGTGACTGACAAGGCCTTGTGTGGAACCCAAACCAAACCTGCTCTATCAGCAGCTGTCCCTCTTGTTCCAGGGTAGCACCTTTACCTTGACACCACTGGAGTCTCACCTCTGAGAGAAAAACAGAGAGGAGAGAGAGAAAACAAAAGAAAAAAGGATAATGCGGACAGAACTGCAGTAGCTGCATTCAGAGAAAAGAAATACACCAAAAGGAACTTTCTTCTGTAAAACCAAGGCAGAATTTGGTGTGTCTTCTGGTTTTGACATGACAAAGCATGAGGGAAACTGATTAAGCAAGACCATTTTCAATTTTTTTTCCTGTTTCAGTATTAGTTTAACCCTGACAAGTGGATTATTGTAAATGCTTTTCATCCGTAACAATTTCAGAAACTCACCTTCTAAGCAAAACTCTGTCATTCTATTGTGGTTTTATACACTTTTGCCTTTCCCATCAAAACAGTACCAGGTAAGTGTCACTACAATTATAAGTGACTAAACATTTTCACAGAAAACATGTTCACAACCAAAATATCCATCCCTCAGAAGGATCAAAACATATCCACACAGTTTGAGAGAGTACCATGTCAAGGTCAACGTTAAGAGGGACGTGAGCTCATTCTGACCCTGTATTAGTCCATGAAAACCACTAGCCATTCATTCTATAAGCTGCAAGTCAAAAAGGCAGATTTTGAACAAACCTCACATAAAATTTCAAAGTTTTGCTTAATTAGACAGGAAAGAGGGGGTTACACAAAAACCTAAAACTTTTCATAAATAGCAAGTTTTACAATGAGTGATAGATAGACACTAACTTCACAAAGTTAAATTATATTAACAGTAAAAATGTACAGTGATTTGTTACATAGAAGGGAATGGGAAATTCTTTACCCAAAATTCTCCCCTCCTTACAACCCTGCCATGAACCTTTTGATACCAACAGGTTCCTGACACTGCCCTGCCCAAACCAGGCCAGGATCGCTCGGTGATACAATGCCAGCTGCCAGGGCCTCCCTCACATTAGCATCTTCTCTTACCAGCAGACAGAGACAACAGACACCTGTGGTGAAGAAACTGGGATACACTCATAAAAAAGAAGACTGGGCATACAAATGCTGAAATACACAACTGATGTGTTATTCTTGGGTTTGGCTCCCTGGACTCCTACTCTAGAAAAAGAGGAAATAATACCAAACCGAACAGAAGAACACATCTGCTACAAAAACACTGCATGTCTTCTCTACAAACACAGTACCAGGTGACAGGCCCGGGCTGACATATCAGGCACCAAACATGACCTGGCCTGCACAGGCTCCTCTTCTCTGGGATGCTTCCCCCACCCTTCCTCTCCCACTCCTTGACTTGCCCATCAAAGGCACATTCCTGCTCCACGGTGGCCGGGGCACACTTTGGCCTCTCTACACAAAGAAGGAGGCACTTGGGAGCCCCTCAGTGCCAGCAAATGAACGTCCTTCCTTCCTCCTGAGCCATAGCGCTCCAGCTGTGTCCCAGGGCTCCTTCTGGAGAGCACAGAATTGAGGAAAATGAAAATACTCCTAGTCAGAAGGCAAATCTAAGAAACAATCATTTTGTGTTAGACATCCTGCTCCCTCCCCTTGCAGGCACACTCAGCAGTTCCCCAAGAACCGGAGGGATTGTCTCCCCATCACCAGCATAAGGGGTTGGTATCCACAGGCCTCCACAAAGGGTGCTGCTGCATGGCTTTGTGCCTTCCCCTCCCAACAGGTAAGGTGAATCAAAAGGGTCTCTTAACATGCACAACCAAAGAAGGCACAGGGTGACTCCCACTGAACCACCCAAATCCAGCCCAGAAACAAAACCTACCCATGAAGAAATGGCACATATCTAACTACCTGAACATGTGTATCTGCTGTTCGGCCTCAGGAAGGACAAAGGCAATCCATACTTTGCCAAGGGTAATCCTCACACTGAAGCATGGGCTTCTGATGTCACAAATACCAAGTTTTACAACTTTTTCAGTCTTTTCAGATTACCTTCATCGTTGACAAGAAGTCTGAGGGCTGACAGTACTTCCCCTGCCACAAAGTTATGGATACCTGACCTAGACACTTCTAGAAAATTAAATCATTCGAATTGTTCAGATAAAACAATCATAAAAAGCATCTACAAAAAACTAATCTATTGTTAAAGCTGCAACCTAATGAAGGGGCTACATGTCTCTTTACAAGTATCTATTTCTTCAGACCACAGATCCCTTTGAGATCATTCTTCACTGAACTATGGATCCCTCAGAGAAACAGAAGGATCTTCTAAAATGAAGCATGTGGGATGTCAGTAACCAACACTCCAGAAAATTAACTTCTGGAGGGACAGTAATAGAATAAACAACAGTTGTTGCTGTTTTGGCCTAGGACTTTGAGATGAACTTTCAATCGCCTACTCTGAAATTTTAGGTGTGCTCCGAACATAGAAATACAGCACCTACTTCAAGAAGTGGTGGAAAATGAGAACTAAGTTACTCCATAATAAGGCTGTAATTCTCGATACATTCAATTTCTGACCCTTCAGTTACGTACATATGACAGGTTTGTTCTGTACAGGTGGCATCCTATCAGCAAGACACGATGCATTCTATCATTTAATATGTTATCTGCAGTCCGAATTCAAAAAGCATGAGAAAAGCCACATTAAAGAGATCTCAACATTGTTAAGACTGCAGCAAGCTGTGTACAACAAATAGCACAACAGAATAAATTGATCGTAAATGTCACCTTAAGTGCTGAAAAAGTAGTGAGATTTATTTTCAAGGAGATTTTGAGTTTGCCCTCAAAGCTGCATTAATATCATTAACATCTTGCTTTCATGTCTGCAGCATCCATGGACTCACAGAACTCTTACAGTTACAGCAGAGAGCCAGATTAAGTGAGACCTCTGAGAAAGTGACTTACCTCTGAGCAGGAATCCCCGGGGCTTCTTTTGGGAAACAAATGTCTGCTGAACTACATCGTACCTTTCAAACCGTTGTTTTGCTCAGATATGCAGACAAGTAACATACCCAACCATGTAAACAAGATCTTTTATATCCCTAAAACACAAGTAAAGCTACTCTTTGGCCACAGACATTGACCAGGAAAATATTCCAGATGTAAATACCCACAACCAAAAATTATGTAGGATGTGTTCCGCTTCATTCCAGTGGGGATGAAGCCTCCAGGTGCTAACAATACAAGATGTGTTACATAAGACTATGCACTTATTTTTAGAAGCACATTACAAAATTAAGTACTGCTCTGGAATCTGTTGCAGAGCCTTGGACAGTTACATCAATATACACACAGAACAACTGCTCTGTTGGAGCAGAATATCAGGTTTGATTCAGACTGGAGTTCTCTCCTGACAGTCCCAAAAATACTGAAACATCTGAGACTATGAAAGTTAATTTACAGGCATTAGATAAAGAAAATCAAACCAAAATACAAACTGCTAATCATAAAAACATATTCTTTTCTATAGGCAGCAGAACTAATAAAAACTACTTTCTTACATGTTTGTTCTTCTGTTTCTTAATACTTAAACCATGATAACCTTTAACTTCCTTCTTTTCCACATCTCTTCATGACTTTCTCCCCACTCCAGGGAAAAGAGCTGTGGTGCAGACACTGGAAATCTGCATGTGCTTACAGGATGCCTGACCAGCTGCCACTCTACAGAACACATACTGGATCAGGTCTGACTACTTCTTTTCCAAGAGGGTGCACTAATTCGAACTTCTTTCCTCTACCTAGCCACAATTTTATAAGGTCTGTAGGACGACAATTGGAATCTTGACTTCTCTTTCTGATTTAAGTTTCCACATATAAACATATTTATATAAAATATAAATTCAGTTAAATGTTTAATTTTTGCCTTAACTCAAAATCTGAGTTACCTGTATATACTTGACATATTTTAATTTTTTTTTATTTCTTGCAGTTACAAACATAAAACAATCCATCAAGCACATTCTACTATCAACAGATTTGAGCACCACCATTTATTAATTTGTGGCCTATGTTATTCCTCTTCAGGCTCTCTCTTAAGTACAGCAGGGCCTGTGGACTACCCTTAGTCTACCAAGTTTTAAAATACATGTCTCAAAATTATTTTAATAACTGGACTCTGCAGACACAGGTATTCCCTAGCATAGAGAAGTCCAGCAGTTGCACCCTGGAATAGAGTTAAGGGGTAGTTAAAGATGTTGCTCTCAGTCAGTCACTCCCGGTTACCAACCAGACCCACACTCAGCCATCCCAGTTTTCAAGGCCTCTCAAACTTTGCTGTGTAAATTCAGACTAGTCTGAACTGAATCCACATTGAGGATCCTAAAAAAACTCAGACATGCTTTTAAAAAGAGAAAAAAAAAAGGTCATTTAAACTAGTTCCATGTCTTTCAGAAACAATAGATTAGGATCACAGCTAATATTAACTGTTTGCAAATTCCTAACTAAACTGTTATGAAAATACTACTTGCCATCAAGCACATACTGCTGGTAGTCACAACATACACCGACCTCAAGGAAAGCTCAGAAGAGCATCAATCTCTTGGAAGGTACACTTTATCTGTGCAAGAAATTTGGATATTCCCTGTTTCATCATAGATGTCTCACAACATTTATGTTCTTATCTAACTGAACTTCCATGAAATTGGGGGAAACAAAACATGTATTTATTGCCAAAACATATCACCCTGAAAATGTCAGTTTCCTAACAAAAAAACCCAAAACAACATACCAAAAAAAATCCCCCAAACAAACAACAAACAAGAAACCAAAACAAAAACCAAAGCAAACAAAAAACCAACCCTGTATCACAGAAGCAAAAGAATGTAAATTTCCTTCAATTTCCGCCATGAAATAAAAAAGTAAATACTGACTTATTCTCATGTGTGATGCTGATCTCAATCAATTCAATTTTAAACAACTTACTAGAAATGTCCATCCACATCTAGAAAATAAGCCAACAAATTAAAATTTCAACAGAAGGTACCTTTCTACTTTATTATGGTGCTTTTGACATGTTGGAAAAGGTACACCACACAGTGAAGTATCAACAGCAGTACCAACACTGCAATGAAGTAATTGAACATCTCATATAGAAGATTTTTTATGTCCAACAGTTCTACAGGTGGACGTGGCATGGCAAAATACTTTAACATTCAGAATTGCTCACCATCTCGTCAGTCTGTCAAAAGCTGACACCGTGTACAGCTGATTTCCAAAAATCTTGCAGGTTTCTACTTCTCCACATCGGAATACATAGTATAAATAAAGAGAAGACCTTCTTCCACACAATGTTTTAGCCTACTTAGCCATCACATACAATACCTGCTTCACAGCTATTTTCCTGCTTCGTGCCTTTTTCAAAAAATAAATACTTATATGCAACAAGTGCTTTCTCACAAACCATCACTACCTAATGGTAAAAGACTCCAAGCATATACCCAAAAAAGTCCCCTACACAGCAGAGCAACAGAAGGAGGGCTGGCAGACCTTTTTTACATCATTATAATTCTCTGGCAATATTTCCTTTGCAAGAATAGTTTTCACAATTAGAACAAAAAATGCATTCAAAATACTTACAAGGAATAGTCATTCTACCTCAAACAATGCAAGGTTTTAGTAGGCTGGGAGGGGAAAAGCTCTGTTCTAGTGAAGCTCAAGCAAAAACTCACACACTCATACAGACTGCATGCAAAGTACACCGTCCACTGACACCAGCATTACTTATTTTACACCAGGACAAGCATCTTCCTTTGATGGAAAAAATAATACATGGTATTACATTATCATTGCCTGTGTTACAAAGACAGCCTTAGAAAAATTTGTTTGCCAAGAAGTTGCCTACAAATCTAAACATTAACATTTTACACTTCAAAACAGTTGGCTGTAATTAGTCCTACTGCTTCTTTTTGGTGCCTGGAAACTCCTTGCTATTGTTTCCAAATGCAGACATATTTAGACTGATGAAAATGTTGTGGGCACGGAATTCTGAAACACATAAGGACAAACAACCCAACTACCACTTGGTATATGGCCATGCTGGGGTTTGCAAACTGTTCTCATTAACTGTGTAACACATTAACTGCTCCTGGTACCTGGTTCCACAGAAGCCTTGACCCTCCCAAGTAAAACATGGGAAAGCATCATCCTCTTCCTATAGAACATAACTTGGCTATAAATTGGTTAAATGACTTACTCAGAGTCACCCATCACCTCAGTGGGTAACTCAGAAGGACAGAAAGCCTGGTCCAGCTGAACCCACTGCACCACCCCTGCTCAGCACAGTAACACAGCTGGAGTTTCCATTATATGGACCACAAACACAGCAGCATTTTAGACTAACTTTCAGTTTAAATAAACTATACCTTTTGAAAAATAACTTGGCCTCAGCCAACAATATTAAAAAATCATTGATGAATCTCCAGTGCACAAAAAAATGTGAAGGCAGGATTTTTTTAAAAATGCTTCTGAAGTTCATTACACTGCTCAATGCAACCAAAACAACCCAGAAAAAACTCAAGAGTGGCACAGGGTAAAAGACACTTAAAAATAACCCCCACAAAAATGATCCCAAATCAAAAGGAAAACAGGAAGAAGAATGGTTTACTTACTACTAAATTTCTGATCAACAACTCTTGCACTGCATTTAAAGAGATAAGGATGAGTTCGAAAAACGTCTTCATTATAATCAAATTTTTAACCTACTAGCCTAATATGAAGGGAGTCCTCCCAGGAAATGCAGAGAGTTGAGAAATTAAACACTGCAAAGAAGCAGCACATGGAAGAGCAACACAGTCAAAGGGAAACAATAAAGCACATGTTCTGTAATGCTACAGATTACCCATGTTATCTTAATACAAACTATGGGGTCTCAGTAACCCCTTTGAGAAAGGACCGTTTGCACCTTGACTCGGAGCCCATGGCACAGCCAGAGTGGAGGATGAGGCAGCACACACCACCACAATACAGATATTCTACTTTCATCAGAGAATTACAAATGAAAGATAAAATACAAACTAAAACCAATCTGAACATTTTATGGTTCGGATTTCAGTTTTTTGCATTTTTTTTTTCATTTTTATGGATACAAACACAAAGGCTTTCAATCCTAAGTAAAAATCTCTTGCTGACTAGCACAGACCATGTTTGGTGTATTCACACCTGCCCCAAACCAAAATGATTCCATAAGGACAACTTAAAATATCCTACTGTGCAGTGTTTTCATTTTATGCAATTCGTTCTATGCTGTTACAACGCTCAATAAAAGCATAGTTAGCTGTCAATGTACAGCATCCACCATGAGAATCCTCATGCAAAAAGTCAACATCCAAGTAGGCGCTTCTAAGCCAGCGGGGCTACACACAAAATTCCAAGTGTTCAGATGCTTTTACGAGAAGCTGGGTCAGGAGGCCAACACAACACACAAACACAGCACCAACTGCTAAAGCACATCTGCAAAGGGAAAAAAAGGCCAACTATTCAGGAAACACAACAGAAACAGGTTGTGTTGAATTGCTCAGCACATCTGAGACACCAGGAGACACATCTGAGGTGCACATTGCTCAGTGCATCTGAGACACCAGGATAAATTTCAGCCAAAAATATCAGCTTGTATAGCAGAACGTTTATAAGCAATTTTTTATATTTCCTATTTATTTATACCTCAAAAGCCCAGATGAAGCAAAGTTAACCTAACTTGAACTTCTAAGCTTTTGACAACAAGCACTGAAATTCACACATACACACTATTAATAATAATTTTTAAAATGAGAAAAACTATATCACTTAGAGACCAATCATTTAAATCTGTGGTAAAAAAATGCTGGTTTGACTTACTAAGGTACTGTCCTTCTAGAGAAGCTGGCACAGGGCTTTCTATTTAAGCTAACATTTGGTAACACAAAAAATACGACAAGTATTCTGCCAAAAATTTAAGAATTTTTCACATCTTTTTAAGAACATATTTTTAAGGTGCCTTTTACAAATCAGTATTCAGGCAAATTACAGCTTTAAGAGAAGACATAATTTTTTAAAAGTTTAATACAAAGTTCTACTTCCTTTAGAACAAAATTCTGTACTCGGTGCACTTTCTACACTACCTCATAGCAAAAAAAGCCATTCAATGTTTTTCTTCAGTTTCCAGATCAAATCAGAAAGCCAGGTGCAAGAAACATCTATTTTAATTCAACTAGGGTGTATTTATAAGATACATTCACTTCTTGAGTCAACAAAAAGAAGGAGGTGGAAGGTATTTTTGAATAAACAAAGTTATGACAAGGTTGCTTTAAAACCGTAATCAGGTTACAGATTTGAATTACTTCATGACAGACCTTGCACCAATATGGAAATTAGTGTAATTTTTAAGAAAGCTACAGCAGAGGATAAAAAAGCAATAATGTTCCTAATTTCAAATCTAATCCCTATCAAGACTGAAATGCACTCAGAAATACAGCAAATACAGCAGAAATACTTTTTGAGACCTACCAGTTCCCCAGTGGGCACACAGCATTTTCATACAAAATGAGTGAGGTAAACCCACGATTTTCAGGTGAAAACAGCCATTTATGGGACTGTTTTCTAGCATCAAGCTTCAGGACATATTAACTGCCCTATTTTTTCCACTGAATAATAATTCTCTAAAATTAGATTTTGCTAAAGCAAATTCAAGTCGATTTTCTCTTTTTTTTATAAATTTCTGGGGCTTTTTTATTTTCAGTTTTTAGCCAAGGGCTTTTCTTTCACTTGTTGATAGAACTGACACATGAACGAGTTGCAATAACAATGACTACTTTGACAGCAATATTAAGTTTCTAGAAGAGATGTGTAGACAAGGTTTATCTCCTACTACACTCTTAGCTTTATCAACAGCTTCCTGAAAGTGAAACGGAAATGCACTTGCAAGTCAAGTCAGTCAGCTCTTGATAGTGAGTATTCAAATCCCTTTCTAAAATCAGAAGCAGTCAACGCCTTGAAGTTTAGCATGCAGGCTGAATTCTCAACATAAACACAGTGGAAGTTGGGGGCAAAAAGCAAAGAGAAAAAGGCACTGCACACATAACATCATGTTCAAGATCATAAAACTTGATCTCGCAAGTTGTGTTCCATTAAGGTGTCACCATAAGAGAACTCAAACTACATCAACATGCACAACTATTCTCCCAAGTCCAAACAAATATGCCTTTGCAATATAAACTTCAACAATTATTTTGCTCTTGCAGGTCTTCACAAGTCCTAACAGTCTGAAACACATCCAAGTTTCCAGAAACACAAAGGTTTTGACTAACTGATGTGACAGCAGGTTTGATCATCCTAAACTCCCTTCCCCCAGCTGAAGAGTTTAGACTGGGAGCCAGTCACCAGCACCAGATGTGGCTGCCGTGCAGGAACACAGGAATGTCTCCTTCACACACTCAAGTTACACATACACACTCATACATACACGTATATACATGAAAGAGTCACAGAAAGTTCTGGGGATAAAACAGTGCAAAGTTGGAAGCAACTTTTTCCCTGATAAAACAGACAGCAGAAATGAAAACTTGCTTCTGCTAGATGTGCACCAGCAGCAGAAGCCACTCACACATAACACAAGCATTTTTCATTTTCCCACATTACAGGGTCTCCAAAACAAAGTTACTTGTAACTTCACAAAAACAAGCCCACCTCAAAACCGAGAATACCCATTAGCTGGTACCTTATTTTCACCAGGAGCACGCATACACTAATTGGATGGCCAACACTGACTCCTGCACCCTTTAGCACCACTCTGGTGTCCCCCTCTTATCCCTAACCTGTCCCCCTGTGTCACCTCCTCCCCGGCGGGTCAGGCACACGCCAGAGCTTGTCACCGCCGCCCCGGCGGGCTGGGGAAGGCCCACTCCTTCCTCCGGCCACCGCGCTCGGTCCCTTTCAACTTAGTTTCACAAACACGTCCGAGGAAAAAACAGAATCTGTTTACACACCGCCTAAACCGCCGCCAGGAAGAGAGTGGAACAGGCACAAGAAAAAAAATTCAAGAGAAAGGCAGCTCGCAGCGCTCCCGGCTCACGGCCGCGCTCGCCCGGGGCCCGCGGCGC
>VWZD01008514.1:1591490-1731589 GCA_013396695.1 Sakesphorus luctuosus
CCCGCAGGCCGTAGGGCGGCCGGGCCCCCCGCGCTGTGCCAGCCCGGCCGGGACGCGCCCGGTCCGGGGCCCGTTTGGCGAGGGCAGAGGGCGGCGCACACGGCGGGGGTGCCGCGCCGGGCCGGGGCGTGCGGGGCAGCAGGGCCTGGGCACAGCGGTGCTCACCCGTCCTCCCCTCGGCCCTGCACCCCCAGCGCTGCCGGGGGCTGTGCACACCTACCCCGGGGCACGCGATCCCCTGGGAAGCGCCCCAGCTTCCAGAGGGGGTGTCTCATCCCCGTGGCCTCGGCCTGTCCACCCCCCGTGGGTCACAGAGCGTACAAGGAGCGGCCTGGCCTCGCGGCAGGCTATGTGTTATCCTGCGGGGAGTCCAGGTCAGGAATGACCGTCCCCATGGGGTAAATTGTGTGAAAATTCCTCTGCTGGCGGCAGTGGTAGCAGCGGGGAGACAGGCCTGCTATCCGCTTAGTGTGTTGGTAAAGTGGAAAAGCATTACTACCAAGATGACACAACGGGACTTTTGTTTTCAGAACATACATGTATGTCACAGCAATGGCTCAAGTACAGCAAGCACTGATGCATAAAGCACTCGTAATGCAAATAATCCCCTTGAATTCAGTGAGACCACCAATGGTACAAAAGCTAAACATGTACACAAGTATTTACATTATTGGTGAACTAGCTGGTCTGCTCCATTAAGAAAAACAATGGCACTTCGACCTTAATTTTGTTGTGAAATCACAAAGTTTAAAAATTCAAACAGAAAGATGAGCATATAATACTTGACCAGAAATATGAGGTTTCTGTCAGTAGTTTCACATGTGTGCTTTCTTAGGTTTGGATTTGAACTCTAAACTGAATTTAGGATACTGAATTAAGAATTCAGTAGAGGTTGCACAACACTATTACAAGAAACATTAGTATTACAGTAATATGTCTGTCAACATAAACATGTTTTGAAGATGAAAGAAAGTCTAATCTAAGCCAGGAGACCAGTTTCTTAGTGCCACCACTTTATTGTGCAGCACAATTGTGTGATGAGCAAGGGTGCCATGTCATTGAAATGTCTATACACATCATCCAGAAAATGTCTGCATTTCACTATTCTAATAAGTAAACCTTTCTTTTGTGACTCAAATATTCGTGTCTCTGCTATAAACAAGCCCTTATAAAGCACCAAAAGTGATGTGCTGTTTTAAGTCGGATATGAACTTGTGGACTATTTTTGTTGTTCAATCTGAAAAATCAAACAATCTTTCACACCTCATGACAAATATAGAAGCAGTACTTTTAGACTGATGACAATAATCAGTGTTATTCATCTTTAGTGTTGCTCTTTTATACCCATGTATAAATATTTTGCTTCATTATGTTTCATTTTACACTCTAATGATGTTTCTTTTTCAAAAGTATTTTTTTCCATTTTCCCAAAGAGAAGTCATTTAAGATGATACCAATATAATGCAAGTAAACTACACACCTGACATTGTCATTGCATCTGCATGAACTGGTCTCTGTCCATGGCAAAATTACAGTTTACATGCAAATCAATTAACATTTATAGGACAAGGAGCCTGTACAGTTCAACAGAGCTAGGTAATTGGAAAAAAGTATGCTTTATTGTTTTAGACTGGTTAGCTTAGTATAACAACCTGCCTGACACTCACAATGTGTGTAAATTGTGATTGAAATTCTATTAATTAAAAAAAATTTAGCCTGCCCTGTCTAAAACTGTTTATTTGAGGAACCTCGTTACTCAGGCTGTAGTAGCTGTGTATTTGACTTCCTTAATTTTCTTCTTAAAGAAAGTGAAAGCAGTTAGCATTTTAATGCTTTGAAACAACCTCTGAAGCCACTAAAGAGGGTGGGTTGTCAAGTATGTGTTCATACATTCAGTGCTTTTGGTCTTGACTCTACATTTTTCTACAATGGTGAGGCCTGTTTCCCATAGTTGCACCTGCTTAATTAAAGAGGTGCCCTGAGCTCATTTAATGCAGGGACTGCTAATTGTGTGTGAACACTCATAATGCATTTTGAACCATATATGGTACAGTTTTACCCCCTTGTATAAGTCTTTGTGAACAGATATGCATTTGTTATTTTAAATGTCATTTAATCAATGGTCTCCTTTTTTTTCCTTTTACTTCACAGGCTAGGCTGATACACATCCATCTTAAACCAGTGTAACAGTATCTGTTGGAGTCAATCTGCAAGCTTTTGTCTATGGCAGCACAGGTGAATGATCTGTAAAACATGTCTCCAGAAAACCTGTCCTGCGTGTGATTATGTGCACAGGCTCCTGCAGCCAACAGTTCAAGTGGTGCTGCTGAAGTCACTTGGCACAGCCTTCTACCTAATGTTCCTGAGAGCTGGGGCCTTAACATGCATATTCTGAAGCAGTTGTGACACGTGTCATGTAGCCATTTGGGCTTCAGCTGACTAATGCTTCTCCTAATACCCACAGAGGGCTAAAAGCCTACAGCATCTAGGTGGAAAATTTGTGAAGAGATTATCAAGAGAGTCAGGTGTGCTTAGAATGCCCAAATGCTTTATGGATCTCCGTATTCACAGGAAATTCTCTGCAGTTGTTCTGTACTCCAGAGAGTTTGTGGGCGCTGGGTGACTCAAAGTGTCACCAGTAGATGTGGACAATGCAGTCACAGAAGTGGGAGGCAAGTGAATTGCCCAGAGTATGTGCAGGGCAGAGTTAGGCTGTTCCACTTCACCAAAACATGAAATTAAATTAATCATAGTAAGACCACAATTCTGTTATGAGTGAAGTTATGAGTGAAGACAGAACATGATGAATAAGCAACCTAGTAAGTAATTTTTAAATAGAACAAAAAAGTTCATTTGAACACAGCACGAGTCTTTCCTTCTACCTCCTACATATTGTTCCAACATTCTTCAGGAAAAACAAATACAGTGCAATCACCTAGAGCAAGGATTGGCAGCTTTTCAGCAGTGGTGAAACAGGCTGTATTTTTCTTTCTGAGATTATGGTTTAAATACCTTGAAAGAAACCGCTTGAACCGGAAGATACTGCCCATCGATTACAAAGTTCACTTGATCAGCTAAAAAAAATTAAATACTTCATCTGCAAGAGGCAGAATTTTCTGATTTCTGCTAAACTCTCAGCTGTGTGAGACTCATGAATATGAAGCTGCAGCTTCTCCCTGATGTCTTTCTTGTTGCATGACATTCCAAAGTCTCCCAGTTGCTTTCTTTGGGATGTTACAGGGTTACAGCGCTGCTCAATATTAATCTTTGCCCTAGAAGAACAAAGCAGATTTTTTTTTCCATTAGTATAGCCTTTTTGATTAATTAAATATTTCTAAAACACAAGGATAAAGGTGTGTCACAGTGTGCACTGAACCTAATATTAACAAAGAGGTGTTAAAACATTTTTTTAACAGAATAAAAGCACTAAGGCCACATGGTTTCATAGTGTATTTTCTCATAGTTATTATTTACAAAACTTAAATTGAGCATAAATCTGTGTGGATTTTGTTCATTAGTTTGACTTTTTCTAGTTAGTCTCCAATTGCTAGTGTAAGAAAGGTAACGAAAGGATCAGCTGTTTCCATGGCACTGTCCTTATCTATCCTTTCACTCCTACAGGGGATTTCCAGGGATGGCTGCTGGCAAGGGAAGCCCTAGAAGTGCAGCTCAATTACTGTTTTAGTGTTAAAATGCATCACAAGGTATCCACACAGATGGCTTCTCATCTGCTGGATTTGTAGTTTCCAGGAGGGAATATTGGGAGCAGAAGTATCTTTATCTCAGCCTTTCATATTTTTACTATCAGGAAACCCTTTCTCAGCCTTCTGCTCTAGTGCCTTCAGTGCCTGATTTAGTGCTAATTATAACAGAGTATCGGGGGGGAAAGATACCAAGTTTAAAAAGAAGTCTGCCAATTCTGGAAAATAATATGACCCTGAAGAGGAGATAAAATGTAAAATTTTCCAAAAATAAGATGCTTCACATAGCTGTATAGAAACTAAGTGGTCTGCCAGAGTGCTAGTAAATGAGAGGATAAATCAAGAATTAGAGATAGCAGCAGTTCCAAGTATTTCTTCAGACAAAGAGAAGAATAATGCTGCAGATGGAAATACATTTTCCAGAGGAGAGAAGTATTAGGAAGACATGAGTCAGTGCCAAAGTAGGTGCTGACTGATACTCTCAAGCAACATTATCCCTAGAGAGATATGAGTTATGGCAGTGGTGAAGTAGAAACCCTTCCTATCTTAGTTCTCAAGACTGCAGTCAGCACCATGCTTGCTGGTGGTCATTGGAGAGCTGCCTGGTCAGAAGTGCTATTTCTCATTTGAAACTGTTGAATCAAAAATGTGCTCTCCCCGGAATAAGTGTTAATGAGACCAACCAATGAACCCCGGCCACGTCAGATGATGATATTCTGCTATCCCACCAGAAGCCAGAGGACTCCAGTGTCACTGTCCCACTGGGCAGCATGCTGGGAGCAAGTTGCCATGCAAGAGCACTGCTGCCTGGGCTGCCTGGAGAAGGGTTCCTGAACTCGCCAGTGGTGCGCTTAGCTCCCCATGTCACATGCTGGCCCTGCAGCCTGCACATAGTTTCACATGTGGACAGACCCCTGGACTACTTGCTCTCTGTGGAAGTATTTGTCTGGGCTTTGTGCTTGCTTGAAGAGGAGAGTCAGTGGTTAAGCTACTTTGAAAGCTTTGCTGGGATTCTCATCATCATGTGGGAAGACTCTGAACATCAGCAAAGAGTCTGGTATACCTGACTAGTCATCCAGTGAGGTCTGAAACCCAGTTTGTGCATCCTGAGCTGTTGCTTACATCCTTAGCCAATTCAAGCAGCAACATGTTGTTTGGCCAATGAGACGAGGAACTTCTGCATCAAAGTTCTCTCTGTCTGCAGCCAGTACACTGAATTGAACTACTTTCTATTATGGCTTGCATAAACCCAGTTCCCATTATTTCTGGAAAACTCCATGGCCATTACCATCACAAGACTGCAACTGAGCCTTTCCAGCTGAGGAACACCACAACTCTGTGACAGATTATAGTGCTCTGTAATGGAGCTACAGAAGCTACTTTTGAGGTCTTATTCACCTTGAATACACAGCCCAGCAAAAGATATAATTATGTGCACATGCCAGCTAGGGATCCTCCAGAAGTTTCCTCAGCCTTGGTTTTGCTGCAGCTGATAGGATGCTGGTTTATTACAAAATTTCCCCAAACCCCATGGATACCACCTTGGTTCCCTACTCCTGTCCCAGTCAGGACCATGAATTCAGACTTTTTGTTTACCATGAAGCCAAGCTATTTGTGAAATCTCATGATGCAGGAATTCAACTGTAAATATTGCATGTTCCAATATTTGAACCTCTTCCACCTCTTCCACCTCCGATCCTGCTCATCATTTTCAGTACTCTTAATGGAAGAACAGCTAGCATCTGAGAGCAACAGAGCCATTTTTTGTGTAGAGATCAACTGACCAAAGCAGTTTCCTGCTTCCTCAGTCAGACATGTCTCAGCAGAAATAAACAGAATTTTAAATTCAGTGGCCTGTCATGCTCCCATCCCCTCCAGCAGAGCCCAGGGTTTGTATTGCAGTCTTGCTCCTTGTTTAGCTCTGCTTCTTTCTTGGATCAGCACTGAGGAAAGTGGCAGCATGTTCAGAGAAGAAAAGTAAGAATTTTTTTTTCACTTTCTCTCTGTTCCCCAGCTCTCTTTTTCTCTCTCTTTCTCAATCTGTCTCTTTCTCTCATCCTGCTGTCTTTTTGAGAACACACACACAGTGATATAAATATTCTTGCAATAAGAAGCGAGGCCACCTAGTACAAGAGACTAGTCCCATTCCTGCTGTGGCTCCTGTGAAAGCAAACTGCTGTGACTGTTGGGGAGCCCTACAGATTAAGGTATGGGCCTGAAATACACAGATCATACAGTGCAAAACTTACAATTTCTGCATCCAGGATGTCTCCTATTTCATTATGTGTTGTGAGAGCTAGAAATGAAATCATTGAAACCCCAGTTCTGCAGCACTTTTTCAGGCAGAAGCTGTGACAGGTGGTGCATGCCTGGCAGAAGGACAGACCCACTAAGACCGCCTTGCACACTTTAAATTCTTATTTTGCTAAGTATGGTCCCAGCCAGCTTATGTTCACAGCAAGCCTGTGGGTTATTCACACTTTCCCTTAAAATTAAGCAATGGTGTAATACTGATTCCCACCAGTAACTGAAAGGATACAGTGTCATGTACTGGCAGGAGTCCTGTGTCTCATACACACAATTATGTTTTACTTTTTATATTTTTCCTTTGATGTTAAGTCAGATGAGTCTGAAAGCTAGGGACACAATTCCTCTTGCCACCTTTAGCTCTCTGAGAAGGAGGTGCCTCCTCCAATCTTCCTGCAGGTCAGTGGGAGAGATGGGAATTTTTACTTCTTTTACTGCCTCCCAGGAGTGGGTGTCTCTGCTGACGGCTAGTGTAGGTGGGCTGTGTGGCACTTGGATGGCTAGTGCTAGCTGGGAGAAATTGTACAATCTGTTTACTCAAGTGGGAAGGCTAAATATTACTAGTTCTGCATATTCAGGAGGTGTTTCCTAAAAAATAAGTTTGTGCACTGTAGGGGGTGACAGTGTATGTGTGGATCTCCTAATGTCTGAGGCAATTGATGAATGCATCCTTAAGGACCAGGGAGCCACCTGTAGAATGTGTGATACCTTGTAACCAGTGAGATGTTTCCATGTATGTTAGGTGAACTAGCTAACTAACCAATAGTGTGTTGGCATGTTATATACAAGAGTAGATAAAAGTGAAGCTGTAACTAAAAATGAAGTCCTTGGTTTTCGGTGAGCTTTCTGATCAAACTGCGGCCTGAGTTGTCTCTGCCTCCTCTGACCGCTGCAAATCTACCTTACCCTGACAGTGCACAAATATAACGGCTTGCTGCTCAGGGCCTGTGTTTGGAAAGTATGCAAAAGGTAAATCTGGTCATGAAATATTATGTTGGCATAAGAGAATTGGAAATATTAACTTGATTGCAAGATTTAATAGGAAGATACTAGTTGTAAAATAATGTAATTCTAATATATAGTTCTAAAAACAGTTTCAAAAGGACCCTGCCGTTTTCAGGGCTGGAAAAAATCAACTACAGGAAAACAATTTCATAACATGAAATTGTTATTAACTTCTTAAAATGTAAGTAGCAAATCTAACATCCTCTGTTTTTATATTGATTAAGTTATGTCTGGTTTGTTTTGTTGTTTGTTTTCATTGGGTTTTTTTAGTATGGAGGCATATTTATTTTAAATTACAAGATCCAGAGATCAAGGTTCTAGTGTTATAAATGCAGAGCTGAAGACAATAATTTCTTGAGTGCTTACTGTCAAAATAGATGAGACAGAAATAATGGAGGAGATGGTGAAAAAGAACTGAAGTGACTTGCTGAAAGTCATATAACAGTGTCCTCTCCCAAACTCCAGTGAGGGAGTAAAGCTGCCGACTGTGACTTTAGATGAACTATCTTGCCCTAGTTAGCTTGGCCTTTTCAGTTCAAGGGTTCCCTTGGGAGAAAACCAGTATGACAAATCACAGTTTATATTCAAACACGGAATATCATAAGCAAGATTTTTACTATTTTTACTATTGTTATAATGGCAAAAGATTTTGTGATTACTAGTTGTGGTTGTCATTGTCACATCCTTGTTAGCAATCTGTACTAGCACCCAAGTGAACTACTAGCTGAAGACTGATGAGTATGGGGTTTTTTAAGTGTACAAATATGAGATAATCTGAGACATTTTCTTCAGTGGACCAGATATACTCTGGACCTGTGCCAACTTCCCCACTCAGTCTCAAGTATTTCTTTATTGAGAACATTTATGGATACTTTTCATGCTAATCCAGTGAAAAGATAGTTGGTGCTCTAAGCCGTGAAACCACATGAGGTTTGGTCAGAAAAGAAATCTGACTTCACAAATCCCAATATTGTTTCTAAAAGATCGCGGCCCTTCTTCTGTTGCTTTGTATTTGTTTAAAAAGATGTAAATGCATTAATTTTGTAACAGCAGGCTTTGTGCCAAATCAAGAGTCTAGCTCAATACCAGATCATGTACTGTCCATCCTTCCACAGTCAACATAAAACCAGAAAAAGCTTTGAACTAGCTCTGTGCCGGTCAGCAAGCCCATATTGGGGTGTACCAGAGCATACACTGACCCAGCAATGTGCAGATCTGGCATGAGCCATCATGACAGCACAGCCTGAGTGTAGATAGCCATATTTTGGGTGACTTTTTTGGATTTTTTTTTTTTTTTTTTTTACAACTAGTCACATGGCAAACTGACAAAAAGCTGCTTGGCCCACGAACCCTGATAATTAGGTCTCTGTGCTCAGCTAACAAAGTTACGTTGTTTTCAGGGAGGATGAGCTGTGGGAGAGGCCTCACATATATCTGCAAAATGTCAACTGGACCTACCCTGAGAGCACAGCCTGTGCACAGCTCTGCTGTGTGGTGAAGCACTGGGAAGTTTGGCCTTTGCACATCTTCCACTTTGTCTTGGATAAAGTGTGTGAATCAGGCATCATTCATCGCCTTTGGGGTACTTGAGATGGCATTGCTCTCTCCCCTGGTGCAGGTGCTCAATCAACCATTAAAGCAATATCTGTAGTCATCACTGTTAGTGGTGAACCACTAAAGCAATGAAAGGGAGTGCTGTGTAGGACAGTCATTACCAAAATCATCTGAGTCTGAACTGAAGCTGAAACACTGATTGCCAGGCATTAACTGCTGCTGGCTTAACTTTTCATAAGTGAATTCACATTTACCTAAGTAGTTTTATATACTCCCTTGCAATTCCCATAGGCATTCATAATAAAGATTTTGGGAGACAAGATTCAATGTTATTATTAGTATTATCCTTGTTATAGTTGCTAATTACCTGTGGAAGATTTATGTTTAGCTGAGCCCATGTTGCACTGTGTTAGGTCAGGACCTGACCTGGAAAGTTCCAAGAATAATAGCCAGCTGCTGTGGACCAGAGGATATCGTTTTCCAGGGAAACCTGGAGCAGATCACTTAGCCCTGTCCCCAGAAGCAGCCTGTTCTCTCTGTGATTCTCCAAATGGTTGCTCTATTGCAAGTGTCCAGCCTCAACTTTTCCTTCCAATACCTGTTGCCACTGTAAATAAAGAAATGCATGATTCTGTGAAATTTTCACTAGTTATCAGGAAATAAATGTCTTAATTCAAATCTACTCTGAAGTGATTTCTGTGTCTTGATCTCACAGTAGTTTCACTATAAGATTTTCATGATGCTATAGATAAACATTATGTTGGAGGGAAGGGATTAACCCTAGAGATTAAAACATATCTTTCTAAGCTCACCATTGAGAATTTTCATAAGTTTAATCATATCTAACGCATTAAAGAATTCATCATTTGTAACATATAATTAAAATCCCTGTGGTATAATATAGCAGTAATTTGTACAAATTCATCTGGAAAAGTGCAAACAATGATGTTTTTGTTTACAGAGTTATCAAATATTTTACATTTTATTGCAGTTGGGGGGTGGGGGGGGTGGGGAAGCTATTGAATTAGTTTAGAATAATTCCTTGTTTGTATTCTCTAAACTGGGCAAACAGTCTTTCACTCTTATAAGAGATGTTTTATGAGCACTGAGACTTTACCCTCCCACAGCAAGGAAAAGAACTAAGAATTGTGTTTTAAGGGCTGTGTCACATGCATGTGTGTCATGTGTGTGAATACTGTACTGTTACAGTTCTCTGGAGAAATACAGAGCAGTTGTGGATCCTACTTGCTAAATCCCTCTCCTGGGATGGAAATAAAAATTCTCTAGTCATCCCTGCTGCTACATATCACATGACTGTATTTTTCTTCTGTGTTTCTTGAGAGCAAGAGATGCCCAGTTATAATTTTCCCGCAAACATTCCCTCCCTGAAATTCTGGTGTAACAATTAACTGGAAAAATTTGGTAAAACAAAAATATTTTTAAAATGCATTCTAATTTCTCTTGTCTGGCAGATATATAGCTGACATTTGCACTCATTGGCCAACAGAATTACTTCTCAACTCCTAGTACTTGTGTGTCTTGAACTGTGAACTTTTCCAGAGGGAATATACCCTGATTATTGCATGTCAGTGGTGGAAGTGTTGAAACACTACTTCTACACCAAAAAAAATTGCCAGAGAAATGAAATTCACTTCTCATAAAAAAGGAACCAAAATGCCATAGCACGACAGAGATGTCAGAGATATTCACCTCTGTACTTTAGTTCTATTGTAGATACATTTCTACTTTGTTTACAGCTTACATATAAGAATATTTTCCTGTTTACCTTCTGAACAGAGTGACCTGCAGTGATTTCACACCCTATAAAAGTTACATTTTTCATCAATTGATACTCTCTAAATCATCTATTCAGCATTTGATTTTTTAAAGTCTGCCTTCTGAAATTAGATTGCAATCTTGCATGAAATGCCTGGAGAGTGTCATAACCTAAGACAAAGTCCCTGCTGAACATTCAGTATATGTCCACATGCTGGGTACCAGCCCTGACCTGTGTGATTCCAAGCCTCTCCTGGGCTGGGTAACCCACAGCACTGCCTCTGGCATTCATCCCTTCAGCTCACTCTCTGGATTCTTGTGCTGGTATAGATCTATATATCATGATATATATGGGATGCTCCAATGTAGCTGTGGTGAACATCTCTGGAGCAGTGATAGTCACTGAATACACTGTATTTGGTTTGTGTTGTCCCAGAATCCAAATCCTGTGGAAAGCCTAATTCTGAATTAAACACCTTCAACTGAATTTCATTTTAAGCAGCTTAAGAAACTTATCATCTAAATATCTACTTGGTTTCCCTGATGCATTTTAGTGTTCTTTGGAATTTAGGTCAGTAATTTTTTATTGGTCATGATGCCATTCCTCAAACCTCCTCCCCTTTCTTGTGGGATTCCCCTCTAGGTTATTCTCTTCATCTCATCAGGGACTCTTTCTTTTTTCCTCCCTCTGACCTTTGACAATTTCTTCAGGTCCATTTGGTCCATCAGTGGAAAAGGGCACTCTTGCCCATAAAACCTCTGTCTTTTAGACTGTTCTCAATGTCTTAGCTTTTAGCAAGCACTTTGCTAGCCTAGATGCTTATTGGGGTCTTTGTTTTGTGTTCCCTGCTTGGTATAGCTCTGCACTCTATACTTGCCTCCATCCAGCATTTTGTTTAGCATCCCCTCTCTCTCCTCACTGTGAAGTCTTTTAATGACCTTTTTACCTCCTTTTTACCTCTTTTGCATGATAGGATTCTTATAAGCCTTTAGCTATCATGCTGCTCTCAGGGGGAAGGGATTGTACACAGATTTCTTCAGCTCCATCAGAGCACACTGTTACATCAGGGATTGTACTGATCCCCCACCGTGCCAAAACAAGATTTTACATCTGGGAACCCACCTCAGCAGCAACTGCTTCTTTCCAACCATGACCTATCATGGAGGATCACCTCCAAGGCTGAGGATGTGACAACCTTGACTTGATTCATTATGAAATCTCTCACTGTGGGAGGGAGGCAATGATGGCTGGAGTGCAGGTGCAGACCCAACAGTGTGCTGCCTTGTCATAGGCTCTGGCTCTCCCCAGCCTTGTCCATGCTTACAGTCATGCTTTGGTGTCACACATGAAGTTGTATACTAGAAGTGAGAAGGAGTATAGCTATAAAACTGCTTGGATTAGACAAAAGTCTGGCATTGCTATTATTAGCTACGTACACATGAGTCTGGTGACTGAGGACGCGCAATACTTACAAGATCACAATTCTCTGCAAATGGGCTCCTCTTTAGACACTCTTATTCCCATCCTCTTGCAAATGGAGACTGGAAAAAGGGAGAAGAATAAAGACAGAGTCCACAATAGCTGGCTCTTTTACATTTGCTGCTTACATCTTTCTGTTTGAAAGAACTGTGACAGGAGGATTGGGTCTAAATAACTGTAGCCTTGCTCAATAACACAACATTTTCTTTCCTGGAAATGCATTTTATGCACCTCAGCTTCAAACTCTAATAACCCTCCTACTCAGATGGAAATATGGCATTCATGTTTAAAAGGCAAATAAAAGCCTTTGCTTTCCTGAAACATCCTTCGAATTATGAGTAAACTGGGTAACATTTTCCCTTGAAGGTTGCATTTATGTAGACACTTTGGCTTGAAAGAAGAAAAATGTTCAAAAACCTGATCAAAATTCAGACACCAATCATGCTAGTCATCTTCAATGTGAAGAATTCAAACAGGATTTCTAATCTCATGACTCTGAAATGCAAAAAATCTGACAGACTGAAACCCCCCACAAAAGGCAACCCCCCCCACCCAAACCTTGCCAATAATTATTTTCTCTTCACTTATTTCAAAATTCAGTCCCACAGTTTCTCACATGAGGCCACTAAACTCTTATTTAAAAATTTCAGGATAATCTACTTCTGGCCTGGAGTGATACAAACATGCTTCTCTACCCATGTGGCCTACCAGTTATTAACCTCAGTCTAAAATCTTTAGCCAAGCACACTGGCACCAAGAGCTCACAGGTATAATGCTGCTGACCCTGGTGCTGCTGCTCCTGGGATGAAGCCAGGTAGATCCCTGGCATGGCTGTGCTGTTTTTCATCTGTTCACATGGCACCCAGCCCACTGGCAAGGGCTTGTGCCAGGCTTAGTGCCCGATCAGTGCTGTGATGTGGGTGCCAATAGCTCTGTCCCCAGCACAGGCACTGCTGGGTCATGGGGCTGTCTGAGCTTACAGGCATCGCAGGATATCTGGTATCCCACAAAAACAGTAGTTCACAGGGTTACAAACGCTTCTACTCACTCTCCTGGGTTTCTTACTGTTACTTAGAGACTGGGTACTGACTCTAGAAGGAAGTTGGGGGCAGCTGGACAGCAGCTGGGAGGGTGCTGGTCCCAGCTCTGCAGTGGTGGCTGGTGGAGCCAGGGACACATCCCACCAGCACACCAAGGACTGTTGCCACCACAGAGCACCATGGCAAGCTGGTATGTCATGCTGCTTTCTTAGGTACCTGTCAGCTTGCAATACAGAAGGCTTTTCCTAGACAGATCCTTTGAAAGCAGCAGGAAGGTTTGAGATTGTATAGGCAGAAGAAGCACTATTAGTGCGTGTAAAGCAGATTTTGTAAAAGAAAAGGGGGTTATTGTTGCCTAGTGTGGCATAAAAAACCTGAAAAAAGCCATAAGGTTTTGTCCACTGTTTTGCATCCTGCAGCTGTCCAGGCTTACCTCTCCAGAAACAAAAATACAGGAGGAATTGCCTCACTGTGCCCCTCCTCTAACTGAAAACCAGTTCCTTTACAACTAAATATCCTTCAGCAAGACACACAAGATGCATACATGAGAGTGTTGTACTGGAAGGTACATAAGATGTATCTACATATTTTTTCAAACATTCAGCAGAACTTTTAAGACTGGTTCAAGTTATCCAGACTTACCTATCTTAAATTGGTGGTCAATCAGCTTAAGTGTCCATGGTTGTCTTCTGAAATATTTTTGTCCCATGTTGTCAATATTTGGAAATAACTTGCAAAATAGGGATTGAGAACGTTACATTGGTTTTTGTTCAGTTCAGAAACAGGACAATGGCCAACTTGTCAGATGATTTATTTGCAATGAATAATTTAGTCTTAATTATAATCATTTAAACCTTCAATCCCTTATATCTTTCACTAATCAACCTCACATAGCATATGGGGAATCAAGATAAATTTCACTCTTTTAATTAGAAAACCAAAAGCCTTTGTATGCATATTGGTTGCTGACAGGTCTCATAAAAGCATGTCACCAAACTGCTGATGTTTCAGAAATTCTGTCTCATACATTGCAACTCAATGATTACGCGATGTGTTTTTAATCATGAGATTAAATTCTGGGAGGATGCAAGGTGCCAGCACAGCAACACCTCTGATCTTGCTCTTTGGCTCCAGCCATCTTTTACACATCAGTGGTTGTTGCTGATGGCACCCAGGAGGAGTTTGGAGTGACAAGGAAATGGTCTCATGGCATCTTATGGCAGGCTCTCATTTTTCAGGTTCCCTTAATGGGCATGGTGAATTTTCAAACAAAACATCAAAACATCTTCAGTGGAATGTGATCCACTTCTGGTAAAAGATGCAGAAGCAAAAACATGTTATGATGTGTTTGGTTGAGCTGGCAAAATGCGAAGTATAAACTAAAGTAATAAAGCTCCCTCCTCTCACTGAGAAAAGGGAGAAAAAAACCCTCTAAGACTTAAATTTAAACTTAACTAGTTATATATTTACATGAAAAAGGGAAAACTAAAAGTAGACTACAATATAACACACACCCACAAAGTTAGATATAACAAATAATTCCTCCACCTCCCCACCCAACAGAAAACTGAACCCCTCCGAACACAAATCTCACTGTTCCAGCTACAAAACCACCCAAGAGAACTCAACCTCTCCCAGGAACAGACTTAAGCAGAGAGAAAACTAAATAAACATTTTACTTTCCTAAGATACCATAGTGGCAAGCAGCAGAGGGGCCTGGTCCTTGTAGGACAGCACAGCAGGTCCAGTCAGTACCATGGCCATGGGCAGGAGAGAGAGAAGCTTCTCCTCCCCGTTCTTTTTATGCCTGAGATGATGTCAGAATAGGGTGTGGAATACCATGGCCAGTAGAAGTCAGAGCTGTCAGCTGGCCTGACCCAGCTCCAGTCAGCTGATAATCCAAGGCTTGCTCTAAAAAGCCTAAATTTAGGCCTAACTAAACCCAGGCCATATGATATTCTACCCATCAGAAATAACAGCTTTTAGAGAAGTATCTTCCCCTTCACAGTGTGCTACTGTATTTTCTTGTGAGGTAATTGTTAAAAATACTAGCACAGGAAACAAAACACCCACTGAAATTAAAAATTAATTAAATTTTAAAATAATTAAATTAAACATTAAATGTAAAAGAAAAATTAAAAATCAAAACTTCATCCAAATGAGAAATATTTATATAGAAAATGGAAACAAAGTGGGGAATTCTTTACTGAACTAGGTCCTCCCCAAAAGAGTTGATATCATTTAGAAATAGTGCATTTTGGGCATGTTCTGCTTCCTTTAATGGCCCAAACTTCTTAATTTCCTGTTTTCTTTGTAAGTGAACTGATTTTTCCTTGGAATAATGTTTTTATTAGCCTTAAAAAAAAACAAACACAAGAAAAAGACACAACTTTCCAATTCTTCACAGAATATTCTGAGGTGGAAGGGACCCACAAGCATCATCAACAAGTCCAATTCTTAAGCGAATGGCCTATACAGAGATTGAACCCACACCCTTCACATTATTAGCACCATGCTCTAACCACTGAGCTCACCTCAGGGTCTCTTTTCCACCTGTGGATCATAGTTAGATATCCATAGTACAAGGGGTGTATAAATATGGTTGATCCTTATGCTGATAGTGGCCATAACATACTGTAAATGTTATCCTGGCTTTTTATTTCTCAAAAATTTAAGCAGTCATTCATCCTTATCAAAAACAAACAAACAAAAAAAAAGGTAGAAGAGTACAAAGGGATTCAGATGTCAAGCTCCCTGTATTTTTACCTCATAGTGATGGCATCTCTTGCTTTCACCATCACAAGGAACCACAAGTAAGATGAGGTCACTGTCAGCTCTCACATGGGAGACCTAAATTTCGAGAGCAGAGGTGTCTGGAGTAGCAATGCTGGTGACTCACTATGTGAGACATTTCCTTCTGAGTCACGGTTGAATCAATGCCCTGTCAGGTTGCTGAGAGGCATCAACACGGGCTGTCTCTGTCTCCTCAAACCAACTAGGAAGTCATTTGTTGACAGCGCACTCCTTCAGCACTTACTGGCTGACCTGGAAAGAACTATAAAACTATAAAATTTTTCTCTAAGACAAGCCCTCTCACAGAACAGGCTGTCTGTAGTCTCTGCACCATGCAGAGAATTCTGCACCTAAGGTCCCTGTAGGTTCTAATGTTGGCAGCTCACAGCAGGGTCTCGTAGTCAGCACCCATTGTGCAGAAACTTGCAGTTACACAGAACACCTTTCACCAGGATCAAATCCTGGCACATGCTGAATTTTATTCTGAGTTTTTTTCAGTATTGAAGCTCTGACATTTAGTTATATTATGTCATAGATTTTTAGACTGAGCTGCTTCAGTGAAATATTTAATGATGTGAAGAACAGTGTAATTCAATGGTACAAACAATAAAGGGCTGTAAGTCAGACCTCTATACACAAGAAGAATCATCCCAGGTCCAGGAAAATAGAATTCCACAGCACACTGCTTTGATGATATAAGTAGTGAAATGGATATTTTCCTGCTAGGGAATAAAAATAATCAATTATGCACAAAAACATATGTAATAAATTAATATTATAAACACATTATGTCAAGCAACGAAGAACCAGTGTTTCAGCAAATACCTATCAAAGCAGTGTTTTAAGCATGATGTTCCAAAATCCAGTAAAAGCAAATGCTTGTACCAAGAGGTGATATTTTTGTTAAATCATCTGAAGAAACTCCAGAAACTTTTAAGCACACAGTATCTCCATCAGCTCTGGAAAAAGAAGGGTCAAAACCCCAAGGCTAGAAATATTTTCTTTTGATATAATGTTGTTAGACTGAGCTGAGAACTGTTTGTCTGACAGCACATTCATTTAATTCAGCTGTCTCAGCTGATTTAATAAGAAGTGTTATGCCTACCTTTGTACTTTATAGTAAGAAGTGAAATGGAAGCTGTCACACATCTCATTATCTATTTTAGGGCAGCAACATCAGATCGCATCATTTATGCTGGTAAACTTAGTTTCCCTGTCATTCTTTAACTGCATACAATCTTCATGAAAAAATACTTTTAGAGAACAAAATAAACTGTATAATTTTTAAAATCAAAATAAACACAAGCAACCTGCCTAGAAGTAAGAAGTGATTTGATGATGCTTAGAAAATGTTTTGGTTTGTAGATGGAGAGGTGACAATAAGAACATGAACTCTGAGCTCTGTACTTTAAACTTACAACTTAAAAAGTGAAAATAAACAGAAGAATATCAAGCCATGCTGTTTTCTTATGTTTCTTTTTTCATTTTAAAGATATATTACTTCACAGAACTCTGCAGATTAGGGCCCAGGAAGAATCCCAGAAAAAGGAGATGTGTTATAGTAATTAGTTTGAGCTATTCAGTGGAGATGCTCTGTTGGAGTCACTGATGAAATTGACATCATGAAATCTTACATCAGACTCTTATTTCATCTCTTACTTTGTTTAAATTGAAACATTTCTACAAAACATTTATATTTTAATGAAACTACTTTCTGACAGAACACAGTTCAGCCAAAATGATTTTGAACAGCTTTCACAGGCTAAGTGGAAAAAAAACCCCTGCAGGAATCAGTAATTTCAACATGAGCAACAGTTTGCCTTTTTATTCAGTAACTGAGAAACACAGATAAGCTGTGCATACTCTAACCTGAATCTGTGACATGATTCCCTATTGTATTACCTTTGAAGTGTTCAGTATATTATTACCTCTTTTTTCATTAAGATGAAAGTAAAACTCTTCCATAATGGCAAATTCCCTGTAGGGGGAAATTTGGAATTTATTCACTCCTTAAGTAATTGTTTTCAACTTCTGGATGCTCAGTTTCAATGACAATTAATGCCCTGCACTTGCAAATAGGACTTGATAATGCTGACATGCCTTACTGAGTACATAGACTGATGCATCAAACCCACAAGAAGACGTTTTGCAGATGCCATTTAATCCTGGTAGTGGTCAATGAAGTAAACACCACAATAAATCACACGGGTATGTGCTGCAGTGATGACTGAGCTGAAGTATATGGCGATGTCTGGGATTTGGGTGTCTTCTCAGTAGCAGTTTCTGAGCCCTCTAGTGGCCCTCTCGGTATTTCACTAGCCAGCAGAGATGCCACACATACGCTGAGATGGGCTTCTTACAGCAAACCCGGCCAGGGACACCAAATCTGTTTCCTTCTTGTTACATGGTACAAGTACAGAAAGCAAGGTGTTCCTGACATTTCTCCTTGCATCCCTCCTGGCATCACACATGTTCACACAGAGGATGCTGCCGTTGTCCATCACAGATGCCCCTGTCCTCTGTGGGTTTCCAGGTGTTTCAGTAGCTATGGGCATGTCTTTCTTCAAATTGTGGTGGGCATTCATGCTGAGCAGGCACCCAGGTGGCCTCACTGTCTCTATTTGCACTGCTTTCCCTCCCAGGAGGAAGGGGAGAGTGGCACACATTGGTGATAGCAGGAGACGAGACTGGAAGTACAGGCTGAGAAAATCAGGGATGGCTTTGGGCTTGCCAGCTTGGTTTTAAGTCTGAGATAACATAGCCACTGCCTCTAGCTGCTGAGTCCTGTTAACTGACTCAAAACTACTCATTTGTCTGTCCTTAATCATTTCTGGCCAAACGGCTAGTTCTTTTCACATTCCTTGGGACTCTCAAAACCAGAAACAGCCTGAATGCTTTTCCCCGTGTGTGTAAAACAATCTCCGAGACTCCACACACAGTCACCTATAAATAATCCCAGTCCCCTGTGATTACCACTTTATAGTAGGAAGTACTAGTGAGATCATTTCAGGCATCCTGCCAGCTCTTAACAGCACATTGCATCCCGTCACACAGATCTCTTCTAGTATTTCCTCATGAAGGTTACCACTACAAAATAAATGCGGCTTCTGCTAATGGTAAGACAGCACATGCTAAAGCCTGGGAATGACCAATATACACGTCATCATGCAACATTCGATAAACATAGCTAAATTTGACTGACCCTGGCACAAAATATAGACACCAGAGCTTGGCGGCAACCCCTGGTGCTAGCATGGGAGATCTTTAACGAGCCCATGTTCAGGGCATCACTGAAGATTCAGCAAAGATGAAGCAGAGCTTAAAAGTATGAAAATGGAAAATGTCATCTGTCATGTCAGATTTAAGGGTCGATTTGCCTAGTGAGAACACAAAGCACAGCTGACTGAGCAGCAGTGTGACGTCCTGGGAGAACACCAGATGAAGTTCCTGGACACTGCCTTCCCTGCTTGCTGCTGCCTGACCCCACTAGGTCTAGACACTTGTAGTGAGTGGAAGGCACTATCCCATTCTGAGTCTCGGGACAAAATGTCCAATACCATCTGGCATAGGACATCCTCCCTTGTCCTCAAATAGACACAAATCCTCCACAGTTCAGCATCTGCATGGCACAAAGTCAAGTTTCCCATCTCCTCTCTAGCTCTGCACATCAACCAGAGAACTCTTTTTCCCTATTAAGTTTGTAAATGTTTGTTAAAGTGAATGCTACAAGTCCTTCATCATAATACCACAGTATTTCCAGCGAAAAGTATATACCTCAAGCTATTTGCCTTCCCACAGTTTTCATTTTATTCTGTTTCTTTCTTAAAAGAGAATGAGAAAGTAGAGATTCTTCTCCCTTCCTCTCCAATGTAAGTCCCATCTTTTTTCTAGCAAAATTTTTGAAATAAAAATTTAACCAATTTCTTAATGTTTTTGAAGTTCTTCACTAGAAGAGTAGCAATTCTGCTGTTGTCATGTAGTTTAGGTAAAGCAGTTCATCCCACAAAAAACCCAAAAACCGGTCACAAACGTTAATGCATTGCAACAAATATGACAAAGTGACATATTTTTCTGACAAATTGAAAGACATTTGAAATACCAGATCACATTTTTCAGCTGTGTTGTTCTTAGTATTTTGTAAACTGTAGAAAATTACTTGGCTAAAGCACATAAAACTTAAGCAAGTTTAAAGATCCTGAGTATCAGTCAAGGGATTTTATTTGATCATGCCTTGCTTAGCTTCAAAACGATTTTCTACTTCAGTGGACTTTGTGGAAGCAAGAGCTTTATGGTGCATATCTGTATCTGCATTTGGAATGTCACACTAAACACTGCAATTATATACTGTGATGTTAATATTCATAATCTTCTCCCTCCGTGGTGAACATGATCATCTTAAAGTAACCTTCACTAAGTGACCTGATAAAATCTGTGTACAAGAGAACAGGCTTTTTGGGGTGTCTGGAGTAGTATGTGATTGAAAGCAATACAGGCCTAGGAAATTTTCTACTGGATTTCATTGCACAGGAAAGCAATGGAACAGTGATGGAGTTCAGATGAGTGGGGAGACTAAAAGTGTGGGAGCCAGCCAAAAAATCTTCAAAATTTTAAAGGCAGCAGTGACTCAGAGATTTTGTCTGCAAAAGTCTGGGCAGACAGTCCACATTTATTATAATTACTCTGACCTGCTTGATACACTATACAGGGAATTGTCAATATTTCATATTCTGTAGGCTCTTTTGGTTAAAAAACATAGTTTTTAGCTGGTTCATAAAGACTAACAAGTCTTCTATAAAGTTTTGTAAGTATGTGATTAGTATTGCTTTTGGTAAAAGAATTTGTAATTGCAATGTTGCATCCTCACCTTTGATGTAACTGGTTTTACAAAAAAAGTCTGATTTAATAAACTGTAGGCAGAAATGGAAGCAAACAACTCTCATAAAATATAAAAAAATAATTTTCCCTCTAAATTATGCATTCAAATCACACCACAGTACATAGTGTTCTTGCATGTTTAATGAAAATAAAATTTTCAACAAGTTCCAAATACCACTGGTGAATAAAATATAACTATTTTCACACATTTGTCTAGTCAGATTCATGAAAACTATAGGCTACACATATAGAGCACCTGCAGCTCTACCATCATGTGATGTCCAAGGTCACTACAGCACAGACAGACTTTTCCTGCCCCTTACACACAGTACTCAGCACATTATATGGGAGATGTCCCTTTGAATAGGGATACATTAACTTACTGAAGCACAACATTACCAAAATGGCTTTGAGGAATTTTGGGGGAATAATAAGAAATGGCTTTTTGAGGAATAAGCCAGGCCAATCAAAGAAGCAACAAATACTCCTTAGCTACCTCCCAAGATGAGAACCAGAAGGCCAACCACCTCAAGGGTGTGTATGGCTCTGGTGCATCCTCTTGCAACCCTCCTGGGAAGTCTGGATGCTTGATTGCCTCTCTGCAGTGCTTGGACACCAACAAACATAGCACAGGGAATAAATAGAAAAAAATAGAGATCTGTGTGTGACCACAGGGCCACGACATCATTGCGATTACAGAGACATGGTGCGATAGCTCACAGGACTGGACTGCTGTCATGAATGGCTGTGGGCTTTTTAGGAAACACAGGCCAGCAAGGCAAAGTGGTGAAGCTACTCTTTATGTGGGAGAGCAATTGGAATGTCAGGAGCACTGCCTAGAATGAGAGTTTATGGTTAAGAACTAAGGGGTAGGCTAACATGGGTGACATGTTGTGGGTGTTTGCTTTAGGTCACCTGGTCATGAGAGGAAATTGGTACCATCTTGAGTCTGCCAAGTGAATCACAGTACTTGCCTGTCTGTGGCAAGGCCCAAGCAATGAGGTATCCACATTGCCATGGTTCATTTTGTCACAAAAGTGGTTCCCTCCATATTTCAATAAACTCAGAATGCCTTAGTGTTTTGATACAGATCATTTTGTGCCCTCTGATCCTCCAGGCCTGATCCAAATTCCATTAAGTTAAAAAGCTCAACACCTCTGTCTTAGATTGAGGGAAAAAAAAATGTTTACCAAAATGAGAGGATTCCTCCTCAATAACAATTCACCTCTTATTAATTTAAAAACCCCAAAACTTTTAATCAGAAAATGTATGTAAGAAGGATAACTGTTCTTAACTACTAGATATATATATAGATATAACTATAAACAGACCAGAGCAAACTACTCCCCCAGCACCAAAAAAAACCCAACCCCCCAAAACTGTAGGTTCCTCCTGGAGCAGTTATATTTATGGACAGTGTCAGTATCACACCTCGGCTGGCTGCGAGATGAATTCTCAGTCTTTTCCCAGCAAGGCAGAGACAAGGGGGTGAATGACTCACATGGTGCAGGATGGAGCCTTTCCCGTGGGGGGAGAGCAGACTGTCTCTCTCTTTGTCCTTGGTTCAAAAAGAAGGAAATGCTGGGAGTTGAGGAGTGGTGATAATTCCCAGAATTCTTGCAGTCAAAGTCGGTCCCCAGGAAAAAAGGTCTACAGTGTGCCCTGAAGCAGCTCTGACCCCTCTTTCTTCTCTCCTCTCTCTAGCTCAGGGTGCCCAGAGATGGAGGGGGGAAGGCAAAGAGTAGAGCAAGAAGGAGCTCTCACCAGCTTAGCAAACAGTGGCTCTCTCCCAGCAGCTGCCCAAAACGAAGTGAAGCCAGCACACAGGAAAAGCCTCTCCCCCTCCCAGGTGCATTGAGTCTGTTTTCTCACCTCCGCCCCACCATTCAGTTGGAATCTAGAGCCATCAACCACTTCTTTGTTCTCAGTCCAGGCACTTCAACTCCCAAAGCCTTCGTATTGGTAGGGTGAGAAAAATTTCCCAAGGAACCCTTTGACAACCTCCAACACTGAGCTTTGCCATCTTTATTGTTAAGGTTCTCAGGTATGACAGGGTGGTGCAGCTGCTGTGGAGAGGCTAACCTGCAGGAGCAAGCAAGACAGTGTTTAACCCACATCCCTTTTTTCTCTGACACTCATGCAAAATCTCACATATTTTCTTGTCCTATAGCATAGTTTTCTGATCTTCTGTGGCTACATTCTGAAATGCATTGTAAAAAAAGCATTGCCATAACAGTAACAAAATGCTTATTTTTCAACCATGAAGTTCTTTGTCATTCCACAGATGGAGCTATATTGTCATATACCAATGCTTTTTTATTCCAATACCTTCTCAGTACTTGGAAGTTTCATATATTTACACTAGAACTCTCCCCAAAATGGCAAAAATAAAAGAAACATTAAACCGCAGATTCCTAGAGATCTCCTACAAATTATCTTTCCAAGATTATTGCATTTGCACAGCAGATTAGCTGGACAGATTGATTATAATGCACTCTCATTTTAGCTAATGCCACTTAACTGAAAGGGCTAACAATCTTAACTCTATCCGGGCCAGGATTACCTGACTAACAGAAATTTTGTGTGCTAATGGATAGGATGAGACTGATCAACTCATTTCTTTGCTCCATTTGCACTACTTTGTTGGAAAGTACTTATCCCTGGACTTACCCTGAGGGCTCTCACTGTTGGCATGAGCCTCGGTGAGCTCTCACTGTCGCAGTCTCGGTCTTTGAGGTGAGGACCAGACCAGAGACGAGGGGTTCTTGACAGCCTGCTGAGTGGTGGTGAATCGTGGCTGTAAGGGCTTAAGGTTAGGTTTACCCGCTCCGCGACCCGCAAGGAAATCACAGAGGCTAAGTAAACACCTTGAAAGCCAGAGCCGATCCAGTTTATTAACAAAATGGAGGGCTTTTATGCCCTCTGGAGAAGAACCCTCCAGAAACAGGGTGGAGATAAGGCGGAGCATGCAAATCCGCTACAGTTGATAGGGTATGGGTGTGCATGGGTGGTAACTGAGGATGAACAAACAGAGGGCCGACAGGATTGGATGGCCTCTCCGGAGAAATTAGCCAATGATAACTGACCCTGCACTGACAGGCTGAGCCTGCCAATGCTAACTGTAGAAGCAAAGAAGAAAACCTTTTAATTCCAATTTTGAACAGAGAACAAGGGTAACAACAAGTAAAGTCCTTCTTGATAAGTCGCAGTCTGGCTTAGGGATGATCCTCTTGGACCTTCCATACATGGAAGTCCACTTCTTTGTCCCTTTCCTTTTTCCATCCCTCCATATTCATGTAAACACCATCTCCAACATCTCACCACCTGCAGGCGTCCAGCAGTGGCTGCAGCAACTGAAGGCTCAGCCTCAAACCAAACTACATCTCCAACCACTATCCCTCCCTGCCAGCACTCGCCTGCTCCTGCACGGAGTGGGGTGGCTGCTGGCAGGACACCAACCAAGAAGCTGAAGCACTTCTCCAGGACCTTGCCCTGGTGATGGGGTTCTTGCCCTCTCCACTCTGGGCTCATCACGTGGCCTCTGAGCACCCAGAGGTGGGTATTTTTAGCTTTTACCTGCTCTGCTGAACGACAGTAGGGCCCCTGGAGCCAGAGCCAAACAAGCCCTTGGTTTGCCCTGTCTCTGTTGGACTCTAATGTTAGTGGGCAGCCTCCCAGCCTGGACGTCCTGCAGCTGCTCTGGCAGACATTGCACTGTATGGGTAACCTCACAGTCATGGGTTGGCAGGGACATCCTGGGGCTGTGACAAGATGGAAGAGCCAAATCCATCTGTGAAACAATAACAAGGTAGTCACAGAAACAGTAACAAGGGTGACTTGCAGGGCTGTAGATGAGCCAACCTGTGCTAAAGCAGAAGCCAGTGTGTGGGTAACCTTCCTCTAAAAGGCAAATGGACTCCAGACCTTCTCATCTCTTTACTTGCATGGTGGTTACCAACAGTTCAACAAACAACTCCTTTTTGTGTGTGTGTGTGTGGTTTGCTTTGGGGGTTTTTGTGAGTATGCTCATCATTACTGTGACCATGTTGTGGAGTCTCATACACTTCAAAGGCTTTCTCTGCTACTAGAGACTGGAGTGGCCATAGCAAGGCTTCTTTGAAAAGCAAATGCTAGCAGTGAAAAAATTCTGTAGCTTGCTGCTGGCTTCAAACAATCTTTAGAGTGTTAAAATGCAAGTGAGGGCATAAAAGAGAAAATTCAGGCCACAAGAAGAGGCTAATGGGAGATTAAATTGCGTATCCTAAGAAAGTCCTCTGTGTGAGGCTGAGGATAAATGACAAAAGGAGTTTCATTCTCAGGGAGTTTAAATTATTAATGTCCCTGTAAAGAGGTCACTGTCAGGTCTTTTCTACTCTCAAAAATAGCAAAAACCTTGTGAAATGCAAGAAAGTACTGGAGAACAAAATAATGATGGCAATCTACATGGGATAGCACAGCAATCTCACTGGGAAGGAAGAAAATTCTTTATTAAGAGCTAAGTCTTATAAAGTCCATGGACTTTAACTTGTTTTATCAAAGTTACCTATTTTACTGAGGAGGGAAAAGAAAGAAATTGAACAGCAAAAAAGTCTTTGAACACTAGTTTACTTTGCCCGGTTTCACATCTCTGCACCGTGGCTCTTAAAAATTGTGGAGGACCACAGATTCCATCTGATTAATTTGTTTTAGAAGATCTTGAGCAGGACTGGTGTGACCAAATCCACTCCAAGTAACAGTAGAAAAGTGTGAAATAAAAAGTCTATGTTACAGTTCAGCTTGGCATCCTTCCTCAGGGAGTGTGCGCTAGACATTAGGTCTAATTCAGCCATTTGGGGGAAAAAAGAAAAAAAAAGAGCTAATATATGCAATGGCAAAACCTAAGAATCTAAATAAATGTTGAAATCTGACTGTTATGTGGTCTGTTTTTAAATAGCCTGCCCTACAACAATAACACTGCTACACTTGTATAACTGACCACAAAAACATCAAGCAGATTTGAAGCGTAACAATTTTGCAGTGTTTCTATACTTTGGCTTCTCCCCTTTCTGAGCTGCCTGACAGATCTTTGGGAAGTGAGACCTGCAACCTGTGTAAGCAAAGCTCAGGCTCTGGCTGGACCATGAGATAAAGCTGTTGGTCAGGTTCCTGGAGCCAGGCCAGAACCACACTGCACACCAGCACGTGTCCTGTACAACACACTCACTAGTTCAACCTTATATTTACAAATTAACTTTGCACTAACAGTGTTTAGGTCAAATCATTTGTTGTATCTCAGTACTACTTCTAGTTTCTATTGGCTCTGGTAATGCCTGTGCTCCCACAGGCAGGCTGGAAATACCAACCTTCTGTCATGTGACTGGGTTAACCATCCTCCAGTCCTGAGACATGCCTGGGCAAGACTGAAGTTGTTCTTCTCCAGGCTTCAATGTTAATTCGGTGTTAATGAATGAAGGATGCCAGGCTCACTGACTTCTGCAGGCCAGCCTAAAGGACTAAACACTAGAGAAAGAGTTGTGTCCAGCCCTGAGAGGTTGTCTCTATAAGCCTTTAGTTCAAGTTAAACACATGTATTTCCTTTTCCAAGTGCCATTTTGTTCTCATGAAGGTTAAGGGACTGACAACCAGCTTTGCTCAGCAATAAACCCTTGTGTGAGGAGTGCAAAATGCACTGCCCTGGCAATTTGCCTGAAGCCTGTTTTGCTGCAATTTTGCTTAAAGAAGAGGTATGTAAGTCTCCATAGCCTTCATGGTGAGCATGCAATGGAGACATCCTGGCACAAGGAGCTTGAGACTTGGTCAGAAGCAGGGTGGATGCAGAGGTAGGAAGCCAGGTGCCTGGGTACAGGTGGGAAACCAGGGAGAAGAGCCACAGGAACACCTGGAGGCTGAAGAAAGAGGTATGTTGCAAACTTCAAAATGGCTAAGCCAAAGCCAATCCTTGGCTAGCCCAGGCAATGTACAGAGCACGCAGGTCAAACAGTTCTACTTCTTTGCATCAATACTACAGTAAAACAGAAACAAATATATGCTCTGCTTTTCAGAGTTTTGCTCTCAGGGTTGCTCTGTGTTGATTTTTCCCATTGGAATAACTACCTAATCTCCTGTGAGTTTGTCCCCACAAATATCCCTTTAAAGAAATCCAGGTTTACGTACAGAATTATTTTTCAACTTTATGTATAGAGGCTTATTACTATAATTGAAAATTTCCTGGCACCATTAATAAATAGAATAGTTTCTATGCTCTTATTCATGTACAGCAATTTATCTTCTTGGAATACTATGTTGTTTCAGGGAGTTCCCAGGATCAAAGTCCAGCCTGTAGAAAGACATTATCTGATCATCTTCATGCTGCTAGTGATTGAAATAAAAATTTGATATTACAGGAAAAGAATGCAGCAGTTCCTGCTGTAAAACTTCTTTCATAATACTGGCTGATATATATGCTATGCTAAATGCTGGTTAAAATATCATCACATACTAGTTGATTCCAGCTGCTGCAAGTAACCCGATACGTCATGGTCAGGAGCAGCTCCAAGAATAATGCAAATATTGCCAGAGGCTGGAAGTCCATACTAGGAGAAGTATTGCTCTGTCCTTCTGCATCAGCTAGGTTTATGCCTCTTTCTTCTGAGAAAATTTTTTGTTTTCTTATTCATTTATAAGTCAGTTCATTGTGGGGTTCTGCTTCATTTGTCCAGAAAAATGCCCTTATCTCACAACTTTGGGGAAGAAAGTGAGCCTTACTTTTAAATTTTCAAAGATGAAAATGTTGTATTTTGCAAGATTTATAAATGTAGCTCCTATTGAGAGCAATCAATATATTTCCACATAGCAGACTGTTCCATTAATATTCATGAAAATGTGTATGCACCTATGCAAAAATATAGATGGGGGCTTTTATTGTAAACAGAACAGATCCCTATATGCCATCACTATGCTTAGAAGTAGAGTGAATACTTTTCATTAAAAGATAAAAATATGAGAGTGGTCCAGGCCCAAGTGAGTATTTTAACCACTCAATTTTTATTTCCTTTTACCATCTCCAGTGTTTTATATTTTTTATTCTCTTCACTCTCTACTGCTAACAGTAGATACACACGATAATATTTTCCATGTAGCTGGATAGCCAAGGGCCATAGAAAAATATTAACTGTTTCATCTGCACATATGTATTTTCTTGAAACTTTTAAAAGACTTTCACAACACTTTGGTTTATTTTTTGTTTGTAAAACACCTTTGAAATTATTTAGGAAGTGGATAAAAAAAGTGTATGCCAACAACAAAATGAAATTAAAAACAAAGATGAAGATTGTTTTCACAAGTAACTCAATGCTTTTAGGAGACTTCTTGAAAACAAGAAACGTTTGATGAATGTGTTTTCTGTATACCCACAGAAATTGATTTCTTGCTTTAGTGTAACTTTGAAAATCAAACAGTGCCTTTCTAAATTTAGCTTAGAGTAAACTCAAGTTTTCTTTTTTGAATTTACCAGTGTTTCTTGGGATACATTTTATTGGAGTTATTGTCCCTGATTTTTATATTTGGAGATTTTCACATATACAATATGTCTTTTGAGGGGAGAGGAAGAGGAAGTTGATCTCTGCAAATGACACTGTTAAATTTTAAGAATTTTTCACCTATGCTTTAAGTGACAAGTGAAAGAAGTACTGCGTGCAATACTCAGATAAAAACTTTTGAGGGCTTTTCAATGAAACACTACAAGTTAGGAAATTCATAAAACTGGCTCAGCTGTATGAATGAACCTCACTCAGAACCTGAGACTAGTTTATTTAGAGATTTTAGACTAGTGTAGATCTGTTCACTTCTAGACTACCAAGCATAGCCTCCCCACCTCCCCAGCCCTGAGAGGAAATGGTAGATGCTTGAAAAATGGTAACTGGAAGTTTTTGCTGGCAACTACAGTCTAGCTCTTCATCAAGACAAGCCTAAACCACAGAACACAAGGCTTGCTGTATATTAATTGATATTCTATCAATCACAAGATAGAACAAGAAGCAGAGAGCACCAGTACTACATCCATGCACTGCAGAAGTCCTATTGGCCAATCAGTTAAGCATCAATTTTGTTTGCCTGTAATATCATCCTTTATGCAGTACTTGCTTTTGATGGAAGATTCCAACACAAGCTGAGTTTATTTTGTTCCTGCTGGTTTTGATTTCCCCTGTCCATCAGGTTTCAGTGCAAAATAGTACTTTTAGAGGCACTAGTAAGTGATCTTTGATGTGATGTCAATATCTTGCCTTGTAGGAGCACTTTTTTTATACTAAGATCTAGTTCCTGACATTGCTTTCTCAGATAAAATAGTATGCATTGTCCCATAATGAGTTCAAGAAGTCCACCAATTATTTTAACTTTTAATTTAGATTTATAAGAAGTAAGTAAAAAGAAGGAAGAAGTATCTGTATACCAAGCTGTGGCCAACACCACCAGTGTGGAGAGCAACATGAGAAAAAAACTGACAAATTTTGATCCATGTTGTAGGCTTTTTTCTTTTATTTCTCAAGAAAGATGCTGTATTTTTGACAGTTTGATCAAATATTCTGTGAGTTAATTTACGGAGTATACGCATATTCTGCAAATGAACAAGTCAAAATACTAATGTCTGAAAGGCATAGAAGGATATCCTGATTCAATGGCTCAGATTCATCTCATCTATTTCAGTGCCTGGTGTTCAGTCATCAATAAGGGACATAGACATCTTCCAGCTGGCTCGTTAGTCCACCAAAATCTCGCTGTTGACTGGAAAGGAAATTAAGGTGAATACATGCTTCACTTCATTAGTTGCCTCATTTCAGCAAGATGCAGTAAGTGCCAGCAAGCTTGAAGTTATAAACACAAGAGCAGAATTTGGCACTGTATGGTTATGGTATTAAACCATAAGACAGGCATCCAAATTCATTCAGCAGAAAACCTCACATTACTTAATGTGCTAATTAAATTACATGGAAGTAACAGATCTTTACCACTACAAGGGAAATGTTTATAATGTTGTTCTATGAAAGACTGATAAGTATAGACAGCCTTATGTATAGGGCTCATTTATAATCATAAGTAACAAATGACACTAAAAAGCAGTGACTTTTTGTTGCAACATTAAACTTAGTGAGCTATCAGACCACTCACTGCAGTGAAAGGCCATGTCTTGCTGCAGCATCAGTACATTTGGATACAGATCAAACAGTTCTGCAAGTAGCACAGTTAGAAGCTTCAATTTACAAGTCCTGATTTGCAAGAGGTCATAATTACAACCAGTCCTTACCAACAATCTGTCCAGTCCTTGCTTAAAATTAAATTAAAAATAAAAAATATGTACCTGATGAAATTCTGAGAATTATAGATGACTGATCTCTTCACTGCTGCATCCTTCTTTTCTCATTCTAGCCTCCTTACCCTTACATTTTTCTCTCATAGCTCTTGTGAGGAGACCCATAATACTGTGGGCGAAGGTGGTTTAACATCAATATTACATCAATGTGCTTTCACTCTGTTCCATGTTATTTAGGCAACTGAGAGCACAACATAGTGCTTAGGGCCAGATCCTTATATAACCTTAACTAGGTACTCTATATCATCTTAATTCTTGGAACACAGAAAAAAGTCAGTGGGATCACCTCTACAGGAAGGCTGTCCTTGTTGTTTGATAGTATGAAAGAACTTGCCTTCTGCAATTATACAAGATGAGCACGTAAAGCCATTTTTAATGTAATGATAACTTGGCAAACGTCGACTCCTGCTGATAGAGCTACTAATTATATTCTGCAACCATGCTACTAGATCAGAGGGATTAATATATGACATTCATAAAAGTTCCTGGTTTATGGATATCGTGCATTAAGTTAGTAATTCTTCACATATCTCTGTAGTCTAGTGAACCAAGGCTGGCTCATATAAAACAGTACTAGTGTTTAGGAAGGTCTATCCTTCTAAGGTCCCAACATCTTTGCTGCTGCTTGTTTTTCTTTGATATTTACATTTTCAGTGTAAGAGTAGGATTTCAAATCTCGAGATGCAAAACATAATGCAGCGCTTATTACATGCAAATAGGTGGAAGGAACAAATGAAGATGCAAAACCTGAACAGAGAATTCAGTGTCTTCCACCAAGCTGTTCTTTAACTGCAGAAGCTGTCTCCAAAAAGAATGGAATAATTGAGGCTACACGTCCATTTACTATGTAGTCTTTCAAAGGTAATTACAGACAAGGATGCAGTTCTTAGCCATTTTCGTGGTTCAAAGGTCCCTGGGGACCTGGGGACCCTGCTTTCAGGACCAGAGTCACTTGCAATCATCAGTTAATAAGGACTTGGGTGAATGTTGGTCAATTGCCTGCAGAGAACTGAATGACTCTGTAAATACCAGAGATCCCCAAGATATTCAGACTGTTAGGAACATCCTTCATATAACAATGAAAACTTTCCAAGTGCTTAATTTTATGGAACATCAGCTTCCTTGCTGCTGTACTTTTAATGCAAACTATCATTAGTGAACTGTTTTATCGATACTCCAGGCCCTGATATGTCTTTGAGAAGACTCTTTATTTTTCTAAAAGCCAGCTCCTTGTCCTCTCATGACAATTTCTGCCACAGCAGATGCTACTGGCTCCAGGATGAGAGTGTTTTATAGGATAGACACATGGCTGGATTCTCTTTTCCTCTAAGATCATCATATAGGTGGTGAATAGTTCCTTTGGAGTTAGAAGAAACCTGCAGATGCAGGACTAATGTAAGTCAGTAGAGAAACCAAAGGTCTGCAGATAACTAATTTTTAGTGTTACGTGTGACAAAAGTGAGTATGAAGGTTGCCTCCCTGATGCCACACATCACATACCAGGCTTGGATGAGGACCCCGCCAAGGTGGAGGCAGCTGTTTCAGAATGTCAGCTTCACTAAATCCCAGGCTCCTTAAAGAAAAGTGATCCTTACATAATAAATACTGAGCTTCCCTGGACATTATATTTCTTATTTATTTGCCAGCTTCTCCATTTTCCCAGACTTCTCCAATCCAAAACCTTTCTGCCTGGGGAAATACAGAGTTTCATTGCATGGGTCAGCCTCAGGGACAGTCTTAGCTTGGCTGGTGACATGAGCACAATCTAAACTAAAGTATTTGGAACTCAGCATAAAGGGCACATGAAGGGATAACCCCTCATTTTTTCACATGGTCCTAAGAGACTGTTTGGCTGGGTTCCCACAAGACTGTAGCCAGCAAACATAACATATTAGGGAAACAATTAATCTTCATTCCAAATTATCTGCCATTACTGACTGCATACATGTGTGCAGCAATTCATCCCCTTTCTTGCCGAGGGACTGGTTCCCTACAATTTAACACAAGTTTTTCCAGCCACCTTTGCTGGTGCAGCTTTGCTGGAGCTTTTTCCTGAACACACTCTTCTTTCTCTCCTCCTGATGCAAGGTGCAAAACTGGTAGTAGAAATTCAAATACTACCCCAGAGGCAACTAGTGAATAAAGTAAATCTGTAATCATCCAGTTACAAAAATGTGCTAGAGATGATATAATTTGTTTCTGTATCCCATGGTATATTGATAGATTAGACAAAAAGATGAACTATGCAGGCACATTACTAGAGAAGCCTTTAAAAAACCTATGGAGTAAGAGACTCAGTAGTCACAAAGTACTTGACTTTCTCCTTGTTTTCATTCAGATGAATAAATATTTCTTACATTCTCAGGCACATGTGATGATGGAAGGTACCTATATATCTTAAAAGAATTCAGACTTAAATTGATGTTGCTTATGTTTTGTATTCCAGGTAAGCTATCTGCCCCACCAATTTTTGCAATATTTGAGGTTCTTTATACTTATTTACTGCTACCCTAGCAATAATGTAGGATTGGGGATTTGTTATCTTCACATTATTTATTTGGTTGAATTTTTGTACACTAAAGTGGTAAATATTTTTTGAAAAAAATCTATTACAAATCTGTGAAAAAAAAATTATTTGGTTCATAGCTTTATTTCATTTGTACCATTTTTAAGTCAAAATTCATTTTGTTTCTATGCATTTTAGCAGAAACCATTGTAGAACTAATGTCTGAGTAAAATACATATCTATAGATTAATTATTTATATTCATAGTTTGAGCTATGATTGCCAAAAATGGGCAATGTAAAATGTCTTTTACAAAATTAGAAAGACTCAGTAATTCCTTTGTGCTGTTAGCACAAAGTTATTGCTACAACAAATGGTGTTAAAGCATTATAGCTGAATGGTTGGATATATCCAGAATACAGACAAGGAGGTCCACACAATTAGGCATCTCAGCTTTTCCTTTAATACTCTCAGTAGCATTTGCATAATTAAACAAAGTGGTTACAATATTAAAGAATGCCACCTGGGGAGGGATTACTCTGGAATTACACCCCCTTCTGTTTGTGCCACATGATACTGTTTTACACACACTGGCTTAGATGTAGTCACCCCAAATAACACCTTTATGATGATATTCACCACTATTACTTGGTTAATTATAAAGCTGACATAGAGATATGTGGGTGCTGCCTTGGGGTTCACAGTGTCATGAGATGTATTTGTGCCATTCAGCTGTTGAGGGAAGTGCACACTGAGGTTTTGCATTTCCTACTGTTATTTTCCTAGAACATATATTCTCTGAAAACTTCCATTTTCTTTTATCTCTGTATACTGCTTTATACTTAAGCATAAAACTAAAAGCCAATTTCATCTGTCCTCAAACTTTTTTTTCCAAACGCTTTCAGCTTTGTAAAAAAGGCAAAACAGTTTGAAGCCTCTTAAAAATGAACAGGAGTTACTCTATGGGTTACTGTGTTTTTTTGAATGGTTTCACCACTAAACTGAAAAACCTGTCATACAACCGTTGCTGTAAATTGTGAAAGAAGGAATAATTTTAACATTTGTTAATGCACTTAAGGGAGAGTAAGCAAAATACTTAAAATATTGAAAGAAAACCAGCAAGCCTAATCTTTTTTCCATTCATCTCTAGTTCAGTCAAGTGGATTATTGGGAATCATGCTGGAGATGCTCAGATAGCTGAGGTTTAGCTGGTATGGGATTTAGCAGGAATCCTCATACTTCTTTCCCTGTCTGGGAGATGCTTACTGTAAACACTAACAGAGTATGGCTAAAATATAACTTAAACTAAGCTGCCTTTGTAGAACAACACAAAGGAACTGCACAAAGAAAAGTATGGTGGGAACAGCCAAATGCAAGTCAGCTTCTGTGAAGCTTGCAGATCATATGATGCATGACCCAGTTAGCTACCCTTGATCTCAGATTGGCTCCACTGCCACTAAAAGTCTGGCTAAGTTATTATTGTTTTCTTCTGGTTGGAATGTGGGAGGAAAACACTTCAGCACACAATTAGATTGATTCCAGACAACTAAGCTGGACTCTGAGATGACACTCCTCTTTGGGTTCTCATAATTTCAAAGCTTTCGTAGCATGTTTCTGTTTGGTCTTGGCAAACCTGGGCAGAGCAGGGCTGCAGAGAGCACTCTCCTTGCTGTTCTCCTCAATAAACTCTCCCTTTTCCCCAACCCAGAATGCTTGTCCTCTATACCTCAATGTTCATTCCCCCTCCCTATCTCTACTGTTCCCTACCCCCTGACAAACTTTCCTCTCTCCTTAGGTATCAGAAGGGGACTCTCTGCTTCATCTTTGCCCATGATGTTAACCTCTATCACTGACTTGCAAAACAGGTCCTTCACATGCGCTTTCCTGCTTGGAGGAGGATGCTCCCTTTAACCACCTGTAGAGCTACCTTGAAGTCCTTTTATGGTCCCTTTCTTCACCCTCCCCCTTTGATAGCAGTAAGAGACTGGGTGGCAGCCACATTGCAAATGTTCTGCAGCATAAACATTCCTCACAGAGGAGGGGTTTGGAGAACATGTATTTTTCACCTGAAGCTGGATTCACTATATTCAGTGGTGATGGCTCCTTTAGGAGTCAGGAATATCCTGCCTAGAAACACCAGGAATCAGCTCATTCTTCCAGCTTCTAGGGGGTGGCCAGGGACCCTTTCTTCCATTTCCTGAGGCCAGTCAGACCTTCACAAGGCTCCCGGTGCACAGGTCTGGTGGCTGGGCATCACATGAGCTCTCTGAAGCAGTCTCACTCACCTCTTGGATGATACCTGCATGTGAATAATGGATCACCACAGCGAAGCATGCTCGTGATCTATTATTCAAATAGGAGCAATACTCAAAAAATAAAAAGCCACGCTTGGATTCTGTATAATTGCAGGATAGCAATCAACCTATGAACACACAGGTGGCTGCTTTCCTGGAACCACACATCTGGTAAAGGAATGCCAGGTTTGCAATCCTTAATTATCTTACTTTAAAAACTGAAAAGGTGTAATTTACGCTGCTCATTTGCCTCTAGGAGAGACTTATTCTTCTTGCTGTCTCTGTGCCTTTCTGGAATTCAGGCCTTCCTGTTTCCCTTCTGGTCTTAGCAGCAATAGAGAGAAAATGCAATGACATCTTTTAGCTCGGCAAGACAGTTCATTTATTATGATTGGTGACGCTGTTCTTGCTGCTAGCTAACAGAGCCAAAATCTCACATCTTTTTATATATAACACTAAGCTAAATTGATTCAGGAGCTGTATTTAAGTGAACTGTGCAATGCCACAAGGGAAGTATCCTCTGGTGGCACAGACGTGAAGTCGTCCCACCAAAGTGAGTCTCCATTTGTCTGTGTTTAACCTGATGTGAACATGGTCTTTAGACACTGTATGTAATTATTTCAAATTGCTACATCTCTCCAGATAAATACAGTCCCATGGCTATGGGGCAGGTTATATTCTAGTTGTTAGGTGAACACTGAGGACTCGGGACTTTCAATCTGACTCTGGCTGTGCCTGGCACCCTTTCTTTAATTTCAGCTAATCTGGCAACACGTATGTCTCCTCTCTTTAAATGCAGGTTGTGCACACAAAAGTAGGCCATGTATGCATACACATCTCTGCAGTCCCTCATGAACGTCAGGAAACTCAGTAATTTCCATTTGCTGTACAAAGACAATGCCTGAGATGATAAATCTTGGGACACCTCCTGGGAATACCTGGGGCTGTAGGTTTCCTCCAGATGTTTTCTAATACATGCCTTTGTGAAGATACAAAGGCACTCGGTTACAGGTGGCAAACTTACATGCTGATGTCCTCCAGCTGAGATGCCAATCCTTGCACAGTGGATTTCAGCCTGTTGGCAATAGATTTGCATTCCACAGTTGTCTGAACCCAACACAAAAGAGATTATAAATCAGAGTTACAATTTAATAACAATATTACAATAAATCCAGTGGCACAAAGAGAAATTGGCTTTAACCCACAAAACCCAGAAGTATGACCCAGCACCCTGAGGCACAAACACAAAGGGGTTTGTTAGCCCCTGTGCTTAACCCCACGTGGATCCCCAAAGTCCAAAGAAAAAGGAAGTGAAAAACCTGTGGGTGCAGCTGACGGTTGCAGTCTGGTGAAGAGTGGTGGTCTCCTCCTGTCGGGGTTCTGGTCCTCCTCTGGATCCAACCAGTGGTTCCCTGAGGTCTCCAAACTCCAAGATTATACACCCTCAGGTCCAGGTGGGAGCACCCAGTATCTCCCCCCAGGGTGAGGAGTTACACAGTGGGTGATCTCACTCTGTGACTCATGGGGTATTTTGGAATCCTTGTTGCCCCATTAACAGACAAGCCCCCTCAGGTTGGGTGTGGAGGTGCTAATGACCCCCTGGAGAGGAGTTATCACAGCTCTTATCTCACAGGTGTCTTTCGCACCCGGCTCACACCCTGAGGGGTCAGGTGTGCCCTGGGCAGCTGCTGCAAATGGTCCATTGTTAACAGTTCTTGGGAAATGAAGAGAGGGTGTAGAATACATAGCTTTGGTCACACCCAAACAGTGATAAACTGGTCCCACATGCTGAACTAGGACACTCCCCCAGTCTCCAATGACCATAGAGGTGTAATGGCTACTGCAGTAGAGGAGATGAGTTTGTAAAACACAACCATTGGTGATCACAAAGAAAATCTTTAATACGGACCTTTTTACTTTGATAGGAGAGAAAGAAAAATCAAGTTCTGAGCTCCCAAATATTAAACTAAGAGAGGGCTTCATGGAAGTGAGCATTAATCAATTTGCAATACATTTCATTATTTAAAAAATTAATTCGCTTTCTGCTAAATTAAGCTGAATCAGTAGCCCAGTTTAATTCTGCCGACTATAGTGAAATCCATCCTAATTTTCTGATCACTCTCCTACTCTGCAATGGGAACCATTCCATGAGGCAAATCTTTGGTTTAAAAAGTAAGTAAACATAAGAACTTTCGTTATGACTGTTTCATTTAGAAACTCACTGCCTTCTGCAAAATAACATACAGTTTTGATCCATGATACATTTGAGGAACAAGATGATATATTCATGGTAATGGCTTTTTCTTTTTCTTTTCTTTTTTTTTTTTTTTACAGAAACCTTTCAGGATTTTGTTAACATATGTCACAGATTTTTTTGTTCCAGAATTACCTATTAGTTAATGAACAAAGTTTAACAATACTTGTTAACTTCATCTCAGCCCATTAAGCGTTGAAAGTAATAAAATACAAGGCTGTGATATGAATTAAATCACAAAATCACATAATATGCTGAGTTGGAAGGGACCCACAAGGATCATTGAGTCCAGTCCTTAGGCCTGCACAGGACCATCTCCAAGAGCCACACCATGTGCCTGAGAGTATCATCCATATATACATCTGAGATATTGTTTGCAATGAATGCAAAGATATTGAAATAAATATTGAGCCAAATTGAACTATAATTTTAATGCTTTCTACTTAAAAAAAACCCCAAAAAACTACTGCTCTAGTTCAGACAAGTAGTTTCTAGTTTAGACTGTAAAAATAATCATCAAAAAGCTAAAAAATAATTTCATATATGAAGAATAACAGAAAATGATTGTTTTCCTAAGACTATCTTTAGAAATTGTATATAACATTAAATATTCCTGGGTTTGAACATTCTGCTGCTTTTGACTGACAACATTGCTCACTGCCACCTGGGATGTTTCACACAGTAGTCACCTCAGGATGTTGTGAGGAGCAGAACTGCCTTTAAGGAGTTCTGTACAAAACAAACAGATTTCAGCATAAATCAAATAATAATGATGAGAAGGGCTCCGGTGGGGACATGATTGCAGTGGTAAGTCTATTCCTGGCATATTAGATGTGTTTGTGCAGATGATCCTTTTAACAAGGCAGGAAAGTGGAAGGTGGTGTAAGGACCTTTCCTTTCTCTTCCTTACCCCCCTTTCCCCTTCTCTTCCCCTGCCCTTGAATTTCTATATTTAGAAAACAAAAGAAAGTCTTTTCTGGTGGTTCTGTGAGTCATAGTTATGGGAAGGCATCAAACCTCTTGCCTGTGTAGATATTTCTCATTGCATAAATAAGGTCTAGTGTCCACACTAGGACAGTACCCGACCATTTTGGCATCTTCAAAGCACAGAGAATCAGAAGGCCACTCTGAGGGAGAAGATGCTAACAGGAATGTGATAGCCAAGTGCCACAGAGGGTTTTTTTCTATGCTAATAGTGGCTCAAACCTTTCCACCAGACTTCAGCCTCGCATTATTGTTCCCCATCATTTTCTCAGCTGTGCCCCCCGCAGCTGCTTTTAGAGCCACATGTAAAATTGTATCAGCCAATAGATTCACAATAAACGTGTATGAAAAGAGGGAAGCTTTGTTTTCCACCTCGCCCAGTTTCCTGGTAGGACTCATTGCTCTGCCCCACAAACACTGGTGGCAGCCTGTCACCAGGGCATGTCAGGGAAGGAAAGCCTGACACTGACATTGTGGCTGAGGAATGTGAAGGAGGAATAAAACACTGTGCTTGATATCCCCATTTCTGACTGCACTGAGACTCTTCTGGCTGGAAGCGGGAGAGCCTTATTTTGGTTCATTGAAAAGCTGGTGAATATCTGTGTACTGCAGCCTGCTGTGGTTTAATAAGGTATTTCACACACTTAGAATCATAGAATCATAGAATCAATTGGGTTGGAAAAGATCTCCGAGATCATCAAGTCCAACCCTTGGTCCAACTCCAGTCCCTTTACTAGATCATGCCACTCAGTGCCACGTCCAATCTGCGTTTAAAAATCTCCAGGGATGGTGGATCCACCACCTCTCTGGGCAGCCCATTCCAATGCCTGATTACTCTCTCTGGAAAGAAGTTTTTTCTGATCTCCAACTTAAATTTCCCCTGGCAGAGCTTGAGCCTGTGCCCCCTTGTTCTATTGCTGAGTGCCTGGGAGAAGAGACCAACCCCCACCTGGCTAGAACTTCCCTTCAGGTAGTTCTAGACAGTGATGAGATCACCTCTGAGCCTCCTCTTCTCCATTAACTTACCTCTAGTTAATGCGGATTAATTCTCTGAGGGTGTATCTATAAATGAAGTTATTTTGAAAAGGCAGCCCCTGAGCACTCCTGTGTGTGCAGTGCTGCTACTGAAGATACCCCAAAGGCCTGCAGTAGGGCAAGGCATACCCCCAGCCTCTCCCCCTGCCCCAGCATGTCATTCTTTCTCCTGCCATGGGGCCCATGGATGCAGAAGTCAGGAGGGCAATGCCAGGGGATTGCTGGGAATTGGGATTTATAGCCACTCAGCTCAGTTTGCTCTCCCTCTGTTGCCTGGCACAGCCAGACGACAAGTTTCTGACACAGGGACAACCTGGCCCTGCAATTTATCATGGAGGAAATTACTTTGTTGTAACTTTGTCAATACCAAATTAATTCACCATAATTAGTGCATTCAGTGTGAATCCCAGTGGAAGCAATAATGATTTCCAGTTTATTCAACAAGGTTGCTATTTTGCCTGACAAAAATATTATGACCTAAAAATATCTGATGTATTTCTCATTACTTTAGTGACTGTAATGATATGTTTGGAAGAATCACCAATTTTCCTGTCTACTGCTTTTGACACAACAACAATTAGTCATAAGCAATGTAAAAGAGACTTAGTTAAGAAGTGGTGAGAAATACACAAATGTTTCTGTATTCATAGCTGCTGGATTATTATTTGATTATATTACTCTAACTCAATTTGGAGAATCAGGGATTTAGAATTCATACCCTGTAAAAATTCAAACTTGTTGACAGTCAAGAGACAAAAGGATTGTATCTCAACAGAATAGACTTCCCAGGAAAAAGATACTTTGGTAGCATCCAGGTATCACATCATGTATTGAAAATAACAATGCAGCTGTCAGGAAACCACAGCTAGCCTTAGGATAGTGGTGTTTGTCTCATTAGAGAGAGAGAATGTAATCACATCACATTATCTCTGTCTTGTCACTAAGTTTGGCTACTACATCTCTAGTTATTCAAGTAAACATACAGAAAAATACATTTGTGAGTGTTCTCCTTAATCATTAACTTTATCAATCTTTGTTGGCATGCTTGTTAGTCACTTTTTTTATTCATTTATTTGATAAACATAAAAAACTATTATGAAAATGGTCATTATTGTTATTTCAGACATTTAAAAAACCTTCACTAAAACTTTATAAATTTTGGGCTTTACTTTCCCTGTCTTTACTCTTTCCAAGTCCTTTTGCCTCCAGACATTGCACTTTCAACTATTCTCTTTGCACAGGGTATCTTACCCTTGCTTTCCAGTGTTGCAGCATTTTCTGTCTATCCACCTTCCTAAATAATGTGTGGGGGAAGAATCTCCAGTCTCACTGTCAGTCCTTATCCAGAGGGTAGGTTCCTTCTCCCAGCACCAACAGGTGAGGCATTGACACACATTGCCCTTGTCATACAGACTGGTTCTCTCAGAGTGAGTTGCTGCATCTTTCTCAGCTTTTCCTAGCACCATGTGCTTGTTACATAATTATGACTTACTGCCTGTTAACCATAAATCTAATGTGGTTTGTAAGTCTAGATTCCCAAGGCCACCATCTATACTCTTAGCACAGGAGGGGTGGTGGCTGAGGTCTGGGGCTCTGTGAAGGTCCAAGGCGAAGGTTTTGCTGTTTTGCTGGGACTTGGAGCTGTCTCATGTAATGATGTAACATGGTTTAGGCTACATATGCTGTCTCTCTCTCTGCTGAGAGAAATCTCAAGTCTGGCTATGCAGGTAGAAGACACATGGTCACAGGCCCAGCACATCCAGCTCTGGCGAGAAATAAGGTTGGCTTCTGTAGAAGTCAAAATAAAATTTGCCTCTTGCTCATTGCAAAACCAGGTTCTACCACAGCAGGAGGCTATTTCTCCATTTGTTTCCTTTTCTTTCCAAGTTAGATAGTTTCTCGCCCCCACTTCTTGATTTGTTACTATTTCTGGTAGACTGAGAAATCTTGTTCTAGTAATTCTTATAACATGAACACTGAGGAAATTGTTTTTGTTTCATTACTGCTCAATCTGCAAAAATTGGGGGTTTTCTGTGCTCTATGCCTTCCATCTTCCAATTACACAAAAAATACACCATTAAAATGTACAATAACTTGCATTACTTGCACTTTTCTAAACCCTGCTGCTTAAAGGAATGATTTAATCAGCACCTACTGCTTCAGCTAGACATCTTGGTCTTATTATTTTCTACAGATAACAGGGATCATCTGTTATTAACAAAGCTTAATTTATTCACCTCATTTTCATTGTTGAGTTCCCTCAGCAACAGACCCCAAACAACAAGTGAATGAGGATGGAAATGTTTTTTAAAGGACAGCCCAAGATCTCCAAGACAGGTCCTCTTTGAGGCTTCTCGTTTACAGAAGTCCCTCTGAGAGTACCTTACCTCTGATGCATGAGTCCAATGGGTCCCACAGGGCTGATGTCCAGCAGTGCTGCAGCTTCACCTGCTGACTCTCCCTCTGCACATGGGGGCCATTTCTCTGAGTGTCCTTGAGCAGAGAGTAGGCTTTAAATAGCACCTAAGTTAGGAAAACTCACTAAAATTGAGAACTACTTGCACATAACCCTCCAAGTGGGGGTTTGAAATACTTTACAAAGTAAGTGTCATACCCAGTCACTGGTGAAGAAATGGGTTGTTTAAAACTCATTTTGTTTTACTTGCAGACTTGCTGGCTTCTCATATGGAGCAGATACATCTGATTATAGACCATGAAATGAACTTTTATGAAAGTTTCCAGGCCTCCTGAGCCTCTCCCTCAGCTTATAAAGCCCTTTGAAGTTAAAACAAAACCAAGCCTCTATTTATCTTAAGAAAACCCTGTCAACATCACAGCCTTACCATCACAGAAAACATTTCACCAATTATCTATTTTATGCTGGTATTTTCATGCAAAATCTCTATCTGCACACTTTCTAAGGCATCTTTGCTCTGGATAACTTCTGAAAGTCTTCAAGTGAAGATTCATCTGTACTAGGAGCCCAGGAGAATTTGATTTCTCTCTTTGAGTTCCTTATTTTTAATGCGGTCCCTACTGCAAAGTCGAGCTGTTGGGATATTCTGTAATATCATTGACCATGAAATACTTGGTTTAAGAAATTGAGTAAGAAAATCTTACATTTTTTAAGATCATGAACAGTTCAGACTATTTCACACAATGAAGTGATACACTCATCCCCAAATCTGGATTGTACATCAGGAGAGACAGAATTGTTTGAGCAAAAGCTCTCTGCTGGCACTAACTGAATTTAACAAACAGTTTGCAAACCATTTATCAGGTGCTAAATAAGTTACCCATACTCAGAGAAACCTCTGATCAAAGACAGAAGAGTGATTTCTGTATCTCCAGATCACACATCCATAAGCTGCCACTGCTGCAGATACTAATGTTAATTTTCATTAATTTGGAAAATCAGATCAGCTGTGTAAATCCTTCACAATCAGTGCACCCAGAGTCACCAGCCATGCCTGAGAAACCCATTAGGCTTCAAAAGGCAGTAGTAAAATGAGTTGTCCTGAAGGATGGAGGTGGCTTGGTGGATGAAGTGAAGCTGCCCCATTTCCTCATTTGTCAGAGAAAATGAGGCTAGTTCTGCAGTTTCACACTGCTTGCACTCTTTCCTGGTCCTATAAGGAGTACAGCAGACCCCAGGGGCACAGATGGTGAGTGACAAGAGGTGAAGTGGTACATAGTTCAGCCTCCTGTGCCATTCCCAAGCTGCTGCAGAGCCACGCTGCCCAGATCTTAGCTGTAAATGAGGAAACTTGCTGGTTGCCATAAATTACATTGCCAGCTCTAGGGGCTGTTCCGGTAGTGTTGAGGCACTGCCACCTTGGAGTGAGGGCCAAAACACCAGCCCCCAGGCTGTGGGGCTGTACAGAGGCACATGCAGTAGCTGTGTGTGCCCTGGGGGCCTTCTGGTGCTGGAGAAATCTTCTGAGAGGCAGAGGAACCATGTTAAGGGCTAATTTGCATGTCACCAACTCATATCACTACTTCAGAACTAATGATCTGGTTCTTTGGAAATATCAGTTGCTACTGAAAATCATAAACAGAAGTTGTATGCCTCCCAAGTACCTAATGCTCATAAAGAGATCATATAGCATAAAAAGGGTTGGCAAGAAAGAGGATGCACCCAGTCGAAGCTCTTGGCAACAGCTAAACTCCAGACTGACTTCCTTAAAATTAGCCCCAAAGGGAGTTGAGAGCAGCTCCACACATCCCATGTCAAGTGAAAATTTCATTGCCTAAAATGGTTCATAAATCACGAGGCAGTGCAAGAGCATGTCAAGCAGAGGATCATTAATTGCATATTAGAAGAAATAACCTTTTTAACAGCAAGTTTACAGGGGTTACTGTAACCAGAATGGAGAAAAAGAAATACTTTTCACTGTCCTTGGAACTATTTGCTTTCATCTGTCATGCCTTCAGAAACCTCTGAGTTTCTTCACAGTGTAGTATTTGATTCTCTTTAGCAGCTGGAAGGTCATTGCTGGTTTTGTTAATACATGAGGTACAGAATCAGCAACAGCCGAGTCAGTGTCTGACAAAGGGCCATGGCATAAGCAGGTATATGCTATAAAGAGCATGTTTCACTTGCTAGGGCAACAGCATTATTGTTGTCCTTCAAACCCTTTATTACTGAGCCTCAAGATAACTATATCTGTTGGGCTTGCTGTACCACGGATGCATTGAGTATTATGTCCTGTGCCAATCAGACATCTCTCTAGGAAAATACAAGTTAGCTCTGAATGGAGAAAAGCAATAGATGTCCACTCTGTGTATGCATATGTGTGTCTGTATATCTTGTATAATATTATAAAACCTGTTTTTTGCAGATGGAGGTGTTGACTGTGAGTGTCTGTGCTTCTCCGAGGGAGGAGGTGAACTGATGTGACTAACTTACATGCCCAAAGAGAGGCATGCGCATGCTTGTAGACTTGAAACACAAAATAATCATCTACACACACACACATACTTTCAGGCAGGATTAAAAGCCTGCAGACATTTCAGGATTGACAGCATGCCAGACTCTGGAGAGAGCTGGTTGGTGGAGGATTTGTTTTTTTAAAACTTGTGAAACAAGAATTCCCAGAAGACAGCCACTCTGCAGGCAATTAGGAGGAACCCACAGCACTTCTGTGTGGGACACTTCGCTGGCACTGAGGCAGCACGTAGCTGAGTGGGCTTGGGTGTTGCCACACATGCTGCTGCTCATGGGACAGTAGGAGCACACCAAACTGCTACCCGAGCTTCTTCTCCATTGCCCCACTGGAGGGATTTTTGCGTGCAGACCAGCCAAGGGCTGCACAGCTCCATGCTGTGCTTGGGAGGAGCATGTTGTTACAGTGGGAAAAAAGAAGGCTCTGTCTTCCAGCTGCCTTTAAAATTATCCCCCCTATATTAAGACCCAGTAAAACTGTTAGGACCTCCTCAGATATCCTGTTTTCTCATACCATCTTTCCGGTGCACTGTATGGGCTTCCTTGTTTGGTACATGAAGAATGTATTTTAAGAGCCTCATTAATTACTTTGGGTAAAATGAGAGGAAGCTAACTCCTGGTTTGTGAGGGAGATTAATGGGGCAGCAGCTCCACAAATAGGTATCTTGGACCTCAGCCCAATTCTCTGTCCTTCACAATTTTCTTTTCGCTTAGTTATGATTTCCAGGCAGGCAGCTGGAGCACAGGAGGCAGGGGACTCATTAGACAAGCTGTCCTGAGGCAGGGGGATACCTGAGGTGCCTTGTGGGTGGAGGGCATCCCTGGGTCTCCTGCCCTGCTTGACACACAGTTTGGGTACAACTGGATATGTAACATGGAGAGACCAGAGACTATTAAAAATCATGAGCAAATGATGCTAGAAAAAGTGCAGCATGCACAAAGAGGACACCTCCACGGACAGCATTTGTAGGAGGCAAAGAAAGGTCCTGCAGAAGCAAACTCATTGGATTTATCAGGTCACATACTTATATCCCTGGGGTTTGTTTCACATTTTCAAATTCTGGGCTTTGTTTTCAGCTTTATTGCTCAAAAGGAAAAAAAACTAGAGCGCCAACATTTTACAAAACTTATTCCATTATTGTTCCACTATAAGAATTTTCTCCTTTCTTTCACTGGTACTGCAAAGACCTGCATAAATTTAATGACAACTATTTATTTTGAATTAGCATATTCCCTTCTCCCTTTGTCAAATCACCGTGCATTGGCTACCCAGTTTAGGATTTCTTCTATTTCAGAAATTAGCACAGAAAGGATCATAGATGCAGGGGGAAAAGGTCACTAGAATTACCTTAGAAAAAATTTTTTCACAACTACACTTTTGCAAATAATTTTCTCTTTTGGAAAATTTTCCAGGTTGTATCACTTGAAAATGAAATGTTTCCATTACCAAGCATGGATCTGGATGGTTTTCTTAAAAAAAAAAAAAGAAGAAGAAAAAGAAAAAAAAAAGAAATAAAAGGTAGGGTTTTATTCCTTTTCCCTAAATCTGTCAACATAATAAGCTGCCTAAGCATTCAGCTTGCATCAGTCCTAATGGGAGTAAGATATTTAAGAGTTAGACATCTAAATAGCCTAACTAATTGCCTCCTGACAAAGAGACTTCATAGAACAAGCCATTCTGCCCACGCAATGTTCTTCCTTACTTTCAGAGAATACTATTACGTCTGTCAAAGGGCTCCTAGGCTTGGTATAAACTAAGGATTGAGGATAGAGGGATTGCCAAATACACTGATTATTGTGGATAGATCTGATGTGAACCTCTGTTTTACGCAAGCTTTTATGTACAGAATTAATCAGCCTAAAGACATAACAGCAGATGCAATATTGGTACCTTCCATGGCCATAGCTGTAATGATGGGTACTTTTTCCCCTCATCACTGATAGAATAATACTGGCATGTTAATACGACTACAAATGGCAGCACATCTGGGTGGGTATAAATGACCCCTCTTTAACAAGGCTCCATGCTTCAGCAGCTAACCCAAGATGCCATTAGTTAATCTAATGCTCATCTTTGGAGGACATTTGAGAGATCAAAGTAGGAGCAGGCACTGTCACCCTGGAGAGTCCAGAAGTCCCCATTGAAGGCAGGTGTGAGAGGATGGAAAGAGTAAGGTATGGAAAGACCCTAAAGCTCTCTGCAACATAAAATGTCTACATCATCATCTCCAGGGGAGAAGGATCTCAGGGCTGGGGGCAGTCACAGTTTAGGGCTGCCAGAGGCTGCTGGGAAAACACATACATGGGCTGAGATCCCTGGCCTTCTGGGGATGTTTTGTTTTCTACCAGGTTGTCTCAATCCTTATAAGTAAGGCTGGAATCATGCCTGAAACTTGGGACAGTGTGCTACAGTGGGACAACCAAAGTTGCTGCAAAAGCTGCACTGAGTACAGATATGGTCAAGAAGCATAGTTGGGCATTGGACAAGAGGAACAGAGAGCACACTGGAGCAGAGGACAGCTCAAGAGCATGGTCAGACATCAGAGGCAAAGAAGACAAGGAGTTCATGCTGTACCAGGTGCTGGAGCAAATCAAGGGCAGAAGCAGGAACTAGAATCATAGAATCAGCTGAGTTGGAAGAGACCTCTGAGATCATCAAGTCCAACCCTTGATCCAGCCCCACTTTGATTACTGGATCATGGCACTAAGTGCCACATGCAGTCTCATCTTAAAAACCTCCAGGAATGGTGACTCCACCACCTCTCTTGGCAGGCCATTCCAATGCCTGACCACCCTCTTGGTAAAGAATTTCTTTCTGATATCCAATCTAAACCTCCCTTGGCAGAGCTTAAGACCATGCCCTCTTGTCCTACTGTTGGTTGCCTGAGAGAAGAGACCAACCCCCACCTGGCTACAACATCCTTTCAGGTAGATGTAGAGTGATAAGGTCTCCCCTGAGCCTCCTCTTCTCCAGACTAAACAACCCCAGCTCCCTCAGCCTCTCCCCATAGTACTTGTGCTCCAGTCCCTTCACCAGCCTTGTTGCTCTTCTCTGGACCCGCTCCAGCACCTCAATATCCTTCCTGAACTGAGGGGCCCAGAACTGAACACAACACTCAAGGTGTGGCCTCACCAACGCAGAGTACAGGGGAATGATCACTTCCCTGGTCCTGCTGGCCACATTATTTTTGATACAGGACAGGATCCCATTGGCCTTCTTGGCCACCTGGGTACACTGTTGGCTCATGTTCAGGGAGTTACCACAGCTGAGTCATCTCTATGTAAGGAAAAAGACACACTACCCACCTCTCAGGATTTGCCTCTCTCCTTATCCTTGCCTTCAGCATGAGTGGATGGCCTGGGTGGCCACTCTGAACATTGTTAGCAAAGCACTCTGCCGACTAACCCCTGAAGACCAGTAGTCCAGTCTCTTACAGCACCTGGGCAGTCACTGCAGGTGGTAGAATATTTGAGTCATTAATCATTAGCAGTTCAGTCTCTTTAAAGAAATCAAAATACTGAAAAGCCCAAAAGGTATATTTGGAGAAAAAAGAGATGAAAAGGTGGATACCAGAACTTTTGCATAACTCAGGACACTGCCCAATATAGAAATATATCTAAATTCTTTTAAAGAGTTTCTTAAAATTCCCCTTAATTTTTACTAACCAAAGTATTTAGAATCAAAGTTCCTCAGTTCATATAACAAACACAGCAGGAGTGTGTCAGTCTAAGATCTGCTCAGTGTGGAACTCTAAGTTATTATCTGTGTGGTCATGAAGGGCAATGTGGAACCATATTTCTAATTCTCTAATGCTCATGCACATCAGTATTTTAAATGGGGGATACATGTGAGAAGAAAAACCTTGCACTTTTAGGGAAAAGGTGTTGTCAGAGCTTCCCATGTGGGTGAACAGGAGAGAGAAGTTGAGAGGCAGAAAAAAGTATAGGAAGAAAAGTAGGCAGTGGATTTTTCAGATAAGCAAATCACCCCAATGCCATGCTATGCTCAGGAGATTTGTTCACACAGACAGTGGTCAGGACAGTCAGTCTGCTGGGCCAGCACTGCTCAGAGCAGCAATCCATGACACTGCCTCTTCCTGCAGCATGAGCAGCAAGGCAGCCAGGCTTCATCTTGGCAGTGGTTCGTTTGGAGCCCCACGCCTCTGCAATTGCCACAACTGCAAGTGAACTGGTGGATGTCCAATTATGGTGACAGGGCAAAAACGAAAGCAAGGAAACATTTAGACTTGGATGGGAACCACCAGGTTGGTTCCCTCCATGTATGTACTCAGTAACATATGCTTTCCACCTGCACCCTATGCCTTTTGAGGAACACACATTTAGACTGATTATAGCCACCTAAAATGTGGCTGAGTCCTACCCTTCAGGGCTTCTCACTGAACTGTGATGCAGGAATAGCCAGATCACACTCTGCAGGATACTTCACTTTTGCAGCAACCTCAGCAGATGCCAACATAGGCAGCAAATACTCCTGGTAAGCAGAAAAAGAAAGGATTAGAGGGCAGATGGTCTGAGGCACTTACATCCTCCCAGGATCTTCTCAGGGTGCCAGTTGAGGTCTCAGAGTGCTGGGCAGCTTCTTGAGTGCTCTCAGGAGTCAATAGAGAGGGAGGCAAATCCATCCTCTCCATGACTATATAAAAAGCACCTCTGTTGCAGCACTGACATTTGTTGCCTGACATTGCATAATGTGAATTCTCTCCCTCTTCATGAACATCCTGACAAGACACCTGACTGCTTAGTAGACACAAATTGTCTTCTCTGCTGTTTAAGCTGTCTCCCTTTATTTCTTTTGTGGTTTCTTTACCTCTGACATTTATGTCAAGTCTTTCAGATTTATCTTCTTTGAAGAGCACAGTCTTGGTGGATTTTACAACATACTTGTGACATGGGTTATAAGGTTTGAATAGATGCACTAAAGAAGCTAATATTGAAAGATTAATTACTTTGTAGTGGAAGGAGTTCTGCACCTCAGGGATCTTCATCAGGATGGATGGAGCACAGGATTCATTTCAGAAGACAGACATAATCTGGGTCTTTCAATACAATTCCTACAGACGTATCTCTCAAACAGAGGTTTGTCAAATGAACTTCCTTGTGTAAACACCAACTTCATCATATTAATTACACTTTAAAATTCATATGCACTCACTCAATATTTGCAAATGATCTCCTTGCAGCAGAATCCTCTTTTTTCTTTCTGAACTGCACATACACATTTTGTGGCCCATAAGAAAGTGTATGCTAAAAAGAAATTTAAATACCAGCTGGCCCAAGCCTATACATATTTGAAGAGAGCCGTAGTTTACTCAGCTGAATTAATTTCCCAACAGTATATTTAAGGGTAGAATGTAATTTCAAGGTCTAACGGCTGATAAAGTTAACGTGCACACAGGAGAAACAAAAGGTGCTGTCACTGCTGCAGATGATTCCTGTGCAGATCTATTCACATCCATTCCCGTGCTGAAATGATTCTCCACCAAAACAGGACACAGGCACATTCTGCAGGGAGCACAGGGGCTGCAGGGGTGGGGGGGAGCAGTGCAGGGGGTACTGAGAGGAGGAGACAACCAGGTGAAGGAACTGCCAGCCAGTGATAGGGTGACAAGGAGGGGCAAATGGGAGAAGAGGGGGTTTGTGCAAGAGGTCAGGGCACAGAAAATATGCTTTTGTACACAGCTTGAAAAAGAAAAGAGACAAGGAGCAGGAGCAAGGGGATGTGAGAAGACAGTGATTAACTGCTGGATATAGACTGTGGTCCTCTTCCTGCAGTGAGGACAACCCCTGGATGACAAACAGCTGGCTCTGCTCAGCCTGTAAAGACATCATCAATTGATGACTTTACTGCAGTGAAGCACTTTCCTTCTGAGGAGACCAGCTGGCTCCTCATTGCCAAAACCTGTCTGAAGATCAGTTTAAAAATTAAGGTCTACTTTTTTTCTGTGCATGCCTTTCTTTCATGAGAACTCCTGTTCTTACTAGTGATTAAAGCTGGGAGCTGAGCAGATGTCAAGACAAAAGAAAGGCATTATTAAAAAATATTCTCTTCAAGACAGCTGGGAAAGCACATTTTGGGCTGTTCTAGCCCAAACAATCCTCATTCTGCTAAGCTGAACTATGAGAGTTTTCAAAACTGATGGCCAAAGCAAATCTCTTATCTTAGTGTACTTATCAAGAATGGGAATTTAATTTATAAAGGGTGGTTCAATTTGGCATTAGAATAGAAAATAAGACCAGCATCAAAACACCAGGGAAGGCTGCACTTCGGTTTTGAAGAAGCCGCAAATATGGAGGGCCAAATCCATGATGGGATGTCAGAACAGCTGCTAAAGGAGATCCTAACACCTGAAGGGGAACATAGCACCTTAATCTCAAACTCAGATTTGCTCAGCTGAACTCTACAGCACCTTGTCTGCTAACAAAAAGTTCTCTTGCTCTCACAATTTATGCCACTGAAGTTATTTCCCCTCTATGAAAAAGAATTTTGGATGCTTATGTCCACCGGCACAGCCTGTGGATTAAAAAGGTGCTGTCTGGCCACTTTCCCCAGCTCGGCCTCTCCAGAGTCCTTGGCAGACACCCGTGTTCCTCCCACAGCCCAGTGCCCACAGTGCCTGGGGGAAGCTGATGAAGAGACACAGGTTCAGACCCTTTTGGGAGCATATCATGAGAGAGGATGCCACCCCAAAAAGGCAGGGGCACGGCAGTGCCTGTAGGCAAAGAGAGACCACCTCATTGGGAGGGAGCAGCCACTTGAAGGCACTACCACAGAGCCACCCTTGGCTGCACATACTCAGTGCTGAGCCTGCCACAAACAGGGAGCAGGGATGTACAGGTGCTGTGCTGCACTGCACGCCCTCTGCTCTCCGAGGGGAAAAGTCTCTGAGACCTGTAAATGTTGTTCTGTATGTGCCCCAGGCCAGAGTGCCGTAGCTGTGTGAAGAGCCTGTCAGAGCTATGAGCGATCACATCAGAGAAATGAAAGTTAATCTGTGTTCAGAGAGGATTTCAAATGCTGTTGCATAGGCTGGAAGTGGCAGAGCTCCCATTTGACCCGGGCAGAGAGCAGCTCGGAGAGCAAGGGTGGGCTGCTGAGTGAAGAAGGCAGCAGATGCAGATTCAACAGCAGATAAAATAACTGGACCGGCAAATTCACAGCAATACCCTGAATGTTTGATGTGCTGGGACAGCCACAAAGCCTTGTATTAAAGAAACAAATCAGACCTAGGAAAGAAGAGAAATCAAACACAGAAAGGAAATGCTACTGATACACAAGGGAATTCAGGGCCTGGAACTGTTGGCAGTGAATTCACCTGAGGACATCCAATTGGGCTGAGAGGTGGAGGTGAATGGGAGTGTTGTCAGCAGGTGCCCTGCACCCAGCACCACAGACAGGGCTGTCCTGGGCCAAATGGCCAGTTCTAGAGCTGACAGAGCCCCTCGTCCTGCCCTCTTGAGGGCCCACGGGGAGATGTTTCTAAGCAATTGTCAGTCCCACCAAGAGCCAGAGTTCAGCCTCTCAAAGTGTTCCCCTGCAAACCTGAGCTACCACAACCAGGCACCGATAACTTGCAATGTCTGGAAACAGTCACTGAAACTGTGACCTGAGTTCTCCCTTTGAGCACTAGGAAACCCTAGTAGAGGTGGTGGGACAGATGAACTGAAGAAAAACTGGCAAAGATTTATTTTGCACAGAAGGTTGTACAAAACAAGGATTTAAAACCAGATCTTTCTCTTTGCAGAAGTATTTATCACTCATTTAAAAAAGGTTGTGATTAAAATCACATTCATAAATGGGAAAGTGGACAGCTTGCTAATCCTGACTCTGAAAGGGAGGGAAAGCAACTGTGAGGAAAAAAAAAAAGAGAAATTAAGTAAGTTATAAAACAAGATAGTGGCAGCTGGTGATGGCTTAGGACAGTCTGGCAGTTCATTCACTCAAAATCCTTCTGTGTAACAGAGATGTCTGCTCGAGCATTCAGCCACAGGCTGGGTGACAGCACAGAGACCTTTGTTTTCTGCCTCCCCTCATCTGCCAGGGGTCTCTGCTACAGAGCTGAAACCCTCTCTGTGGGGCAGTGTATCACCTTAATTTTCAAACTCTGCTCTGCCTTTGTCTTTCATGGGGTTTCTAAGTGCTACAGCCAGGTACCTAAAGAGGAGAAGCAATTATTCTGCACTACTGAGATTCACAATTAGACATTGCAATACTACAAACAGTCTAACAGTTGGGGAGATTGTCTGATCATGCCATAAAAAAGGTCATTAAAATTCTAGATTTAAAAGAAAAACCCTTAGCTCTGGAAAAACTCATTAAAAAGTCATTATTAGGTAGGACCACCGTAGCAGAAAGAGGTGGGTGTTTGCGTAATGAACCTTGCATATGCACAGAAGGACCTCCTGGTGATGCCATTATGATGCAAGATTACGGTGGCTAAACAACTTCAGTGCCAATCTGTGGAGGCCCCATTGAGTTACAGAAATGAGGCAAGGTTCTGCTGTGCAGAAGTCCCACTACTTAATACAAAAGAAAAGAAATAGATATATATGACTATGGTTTTATTTTACATCAGAGAGAGTCTCATAGAGCGAATCTCCCAGCTTTTCCACAGTTCTTATGTAGCAGCCATCAGAGGATGCTGCAAATCTGCATGCACAATCAGGGCACACAAGAGCAGCACACCCTGGGCAGGATGGCTGGTTTCAGTTCAGAATATCTCAGTAAGGTACAATACACCTAAATACACCAAGGCATTTTTAATTTACCACCAGCAAATGAGTAGGTGCATAGAAAAGAAACATGTAACATAATATTTTGCTAATTAAAAATGCTTACCCCATTAAATAGTAATCTGGTTTCACCAGGAAACTCTTTTTCTGAGTGTTTGGTGCACCCTGTCCTCATGAGGAGACCTGGACACTTGTTGCACTGAAAGGAATCTGACTGTAGTTTGGCAGAGCAGGATGGCCCCAAACACCCACATTTCCTTACATTGGCTATGGCAGCTCACATCCATCATGGCCCTGTTGCCAAAGAATGAGCTAAAATCTGTTAACTTTTGGTTTTAAACAAATAGGTTTTTGCACACAGTCACAGTTGTATTTAGTGCATGTAAAGCCTTTTGGTCTCTCAGCTGAACCCCATTCAACTGTGGAGGTTGCTGAAGGAATGGAGGGCTCTGGAGACCTGCAGTTACAAGGTCAGAATCTCAACCAATGTGTGGTGCTCCCAGCTGTGACCCTGCTGCCTGCTCTGAAAATGCTCTCATTTAAACAAAATAAGACATCTTTGATGAAGGAGTGCAAATACCTGGTCTCAAAAATCCCCAAATCAGTAAAAGATAAGGTGACATACAACCCTTTTCTTTCCTGTCCTGTGACTGAGGCTGCCCTGCTCCATGCAGATGTGGCAGCTCTGGCACAGCAGCAGGAAGCCCAGTGTTCTATGCTGTGTGCACCTGGGATTTTTTCCTGGACAACACCTATTTCCCGTTAGCCTGTAAGTGACAGTTGATATTTATTTTACAGAAAACCAGCAACCATACCGTTGTGGTAGTTGGAGGAGAGTCTTGCAAATAATATCCACTTTCAGGAGAGACTGTAGCTTCTTTTCTATTCCCACCCAGCTGCAGTCATCAGGAAAAAAACAGTGCCAAAACTCACACAGGTTTACTATTATATACAAAGGAATTCATGAAGCCATCCCTCAGTTCACAGGGATATTTTCCTACCCATTTGTAAACCTTCTGACATACTCATAGAAAAGGTTGCCATAAAAGGGTTGCTCACCCACCTGAGTTGCAGTGACTCTACTCCCAAGCCTACTGGCAGCCAAGCTGCTGTACTTCTGTGTACACCAGCAACAATTTAGGGTAAAGAACCTTAACTTTTTGCTACTTTTGCATGTAAGAAGCTCCCTCTGGGCTTCAGAAGTGTTTCATGTGGTCACAGAGGGAAACATCGGCTGAGGCAGGAACTACTAAACTCCACATAAAGTGCAGACTGTTGTTCCAGTTTTAAACATATTTCTAATACTCCAATAATGGTGTAACTAAATATGTAATTAGAGTGGAGCCAAGTTTCTCAGAGCATAACTTTCCAATTTAGCTTTGACCGCAGTCTGAAATAGCTACATGCAGGCAAAGCGCCATTTGAGGAGAAAACCCTTGCTGAGAGGGCTGGCCTGAGAACCGCCCCAACCCAGGTGGCTCTAAGGGAGGGCTGGCCACTTGCCAGGGCTTGTCCTATTCTTTGGATTAATTCCCAGGAATTTCTTCAGGAAACTTCCTCGACCTTCTGCATTGAAAAAATACCTTTTGCTATAAAAGGCTAAGCCTTAAAATACCCACTGGGGAACAAATCTTGGAAGTAAATGGCACTACAGGCCAGCAATCAGTGGCCCAAGGAGAAAGAACACTGAATTGCAATAAGCAATGAAATCTCTCCTTGCATTTTGTGGGCCCCTTTCCACTCATAATGAAGGAACTCCTAGTTCTAAGTTAAGACAGATCACTTGAGTTTCCTCTGTGATATACAGATTATTTCAGTGAAGTGCAAGCAGAGATGTGAATTCAGCCAAGGTTATCAATGCACACAAGCTCTCTGGACAGGTGTGCTTGGACCTGCATGGAAGGTAGTTCATATACCACATCTGTAGTGTGAAGCTGATTGTGTGGACCTGACTGCAGAATCCAGATCAAAAGTATCACTGACCTGAGCTTTTCACCCTGATTTCTTCAGGGAGGGGAGCATCACTGCAGGAAGGCTTTTGCTAGGTTTGTTAAGACCAATGTCTATCTGTCAAATAACTCCTCACCAAAGCATCTAATAACACAATTATGTGTATACCCACACACCTGGAAACCTCAATTATGGCTCCAGATCCCACTGTAATATTTAACTGCATTAGCTTTTGTTGCTGTTAAGAAAAAAATGGAATAAATGGGAACTGCCTTCATGCCCTTAGGGGTGCAGGTGTGGAATGGACATGATTAGCACATAAAGCCTATTCTAGATGCAAATGCAGGCCTACATTTATCTACTGTTATTGTGGAACCAAATATGCCATATGCTATACTTAAAATTGCTAATTTCAAGGATTCAGAAAAATCATGATAGGCATAAAAATATCAGGTCACTCTCTTAGAATTAATTACATTACTGACAAAATTAACTGGCTACATTCTATTTTTAAGGTTTTGGTTATTCTCAATGCATGTTTTGGGGGCTTTTTGTGCTATCAGGAAGATAACCGGATAGAGCTATATAAGCATGGATCATAGAGCTAGAGATGGAAGAGATATCAAGGACCATATACCCACCCTTCACCCTGAGGGATGGCTTCAGTGCTCCCTAAACCATTTTTGTCAGATGCTGGTTTGGCCAGTTCTTAAAGATCTCTGGAAATCTCTTCAGAGATGCCATAATTGCGATTTAGTCTCATTTATGACAGTAATGTTGTCTGAATGGAGAATGGATGGGAAAGTCCAGTAGAAACAGGAGAAGAATGGCAGGGCTTATTAGCACCTTTCCTAGCAGGTCATCAGTATCCCATCACATCTACAAAGAGTTTCTCCAGACACCCAAACTAAGAGAACAAGAAACTACCTAAAACAGGGGACAGCCTACAAGCAGACTAAGAAGTCATTTAGAGGTGATCCTCTCAGTGCAATCCAAGTCGAAGTTCAGGGTGGTGGCTGTAGAAGATGGCTCCTGCAGAAACATCCCAGTTATAAGGGGAGAGAAAAACTGGATGAAAGAGTGGGGTAGGTTTTGTGCTCAGCAATTCCCACCCAGCATCACTTTCACATACTCAGGGCAGGATTTGGGGGCTTGTAGTTTTCATCAAAGCAGAAAAAAGAAAGTATATTTATGTGTACAACAACAAACACAGGATTCAGCACTTGAAGCCACTCTCCTGTGTCCACACAATCAGGTCCCAGTGACATCAAGGTAGATATATCTGCTGTGAAATAAAACTCCAGTGACACAAACCAATTCTATTATATATTAATTATGTTATGTTATAATATTCCCATATTGAGATTATACATGGAATGGATGTGACCTCCAGTTCACACATATTCTAACAGTTTGCAAGCAAGGGGTCTTGCAGTGCTCTCAACCACCTTCCTTGCAAAGACACCTTTTCCAGTTTCAGGTAATTTCACTAACCTGATATAGAAGATGGAACTGTGGTGCTGCAAAACATTGTTCCTTTGCACCAGGCACTGATCCAGCTCTGAGTGAGTGCCAAAACCACAGTGATGGGCATTTAATTTGCTGTGAGTAAATCTAGATGTTCAGAAAAAAGGTTTCTAACTGCTGGTTGGGTTTGCTCCATTTGTGGGTTTTGTATCTCCACTGAAAATTTAAGTCCAGCCTCTCAAACACAGCCAACTCCACTGTCATCAATATCGGGCTCAGTGCCTGCAAGTTTTCAAACTAGGGTAATGACAGACTGGAGCATAATACGTTGGTACCTCACTGACCACCACTTGGTTCATCACTTGGTTCTTACAGGCCACAAGTGCCTCTGTTATTAGTCCAACACGTTTATGGGTTTATGTAGTCCTTTATGAGCTGCTAATTACTTGATTGTGCTGAATGATTGCAGGCTGTGGTATTTTGTATAGCACTGCCTGGCAATTCACTGCTGTGAGCTTTGCATCACAGCTGGGCACTCAGCACCAGCTCAGCAGAGCTGCTTGACCAGGTGGCTGCAAGCATGAGGTCCTCCCTGGATGCATCCTTTCCACGCAGGGCTCCCACATACACTGCAGTGCACCTGCAGGAGGCATGGGCATCTCTCCTGTCCCTGCTCCAGTATCCATCCATCACAGCTTTCCCCATAAGCCCAAAGCAGTCAGAGCAGAGATCTGGCAACTTGATCTGCCCAGCATGGGGGATCAGCACAGAGGCTGTGGTGCCACCAAGTGCATGCCCTTACACACACAGTTAGTACAGGTGGTACATCTAGTTTGCTCAACAACAGGAGCGCTGCTGGATCTCTGGGGAGGACGTACACACTGATGCGCAGCTGGGCTAGACAAGGAGATAGCCAGAGTGGGAAGGATGTGTCCTGGAGAGGAAGGGACCCCTGGGAAAGATGGGTGGGAGATGCCACAGCACTTGAGTAAGAGAGTCCGACTTGTCACTGTGTACTTGCCCAGCACTGCACTGCCTTGTGAGCTGTGGATACTATTTTTTTTTTTAACAGGTAACATTCTAAGGCTATTTCTTACATATATAGTGCTGATCACTCCAGAAGACATCACATACACGGTGCCCAGCATGCCAAACTCTGCACTGCTTCCATGACTGCCAATACCTTACCTGCACATGGAGAGGGCAGTGGAGAGCCTGGCCCTTCAAATGGCATTAGAAGCTGCATAGAAAGTTATGATTTTTGATCACTGTTTGCTTTAACCACAGATATTCCTAATAAGAAAGGGTCTGTGTTAATGTTACTTCAGCTTTCTGGAAGGTGGAAGGCAGAGGCATACTGTCTGCACACCAAACCCAGGACTGCTGCTGTGATGCTGCAGTGCACCAGTAAGCTTTGTGCCACCAAGCAAGGCAAAATCAGGGAGACCATCCCATAGGGCAGGTAATGAAATAGATGGAGTGACAGCCATGCCACTTCTTGGAAGCTTGCATACAACCCATGACTCTTCAGGTGATAGTTTTCAACTTTACTCTCCATCAGCTTTCTGATGGAGCTCAGCATAGAGGAATAAGGCTTGGCACAGCTCCAGGGTCAGCAGGCAGCTAAATATTTTGGTTTGCCTAGCTCCTCTGAAGGGCAAAGCTCAAGCCTCAGGGAGTGCAGCGGGGAGTCGCTCCTGCCTCTCACAGAATTAGGTCATCCTGGAGCACTGGGACCCCCACCAGAGCTAGGGAGGATGAGAAGGAGTTTCCTTCCATAAGGTCTCCCAACTCCAGGGGGAACCCAGACCCTCCTTTTCCTGCCAGAGGCTAAGTGTCAAGGACATCTTGCCCAGGAAGAGGCAATAACTTCTAAACCAGCCTGCTCCACAGTGCTGAGGACACCAAGCAGGGACACATACCCCCAATGAATGCCTTATCTCAAATACAATGCATAAACCTAGACCTGACAGTATATTTGGTTTTTAGATTTAAAATAAACCAGCATCACATTCTACCACCTCCAGACCTCCCTGGAGCAGTGAACCCTATTCCAGTGAATGCTACCCCTGTCTGTACAGACACCAGCCTCTACAGAAGTCAGATGAAGAAGTTGCATTTTGGGAGGGATGTCATAATGAGACAAAACATGCCTAAAAGAATTGATCCCCTCTGGTCTGCAAATTGACCAAAGATGGTTGCTTAACCTTTAGGGCAAGAAAAACTCCATTATTCAGATGATATTTCCTGGAGGTAATTTGCCATTTTAGGACACACTTGTGATGTTTGCTTAGCTTCAGACTTGCTGAGAATGTGTAATAAGATGCCAGAAGACCATAGTCAGAAGCTGGCTGCTCATGTCACACAGTATAGGACCACAAATGAAAAGCAGCAAAGCAGCAATCAAAAAAAAAATCATATTTGGACCACCATAAACAAGCCTTTGTGCAACCCACTTCCCTTCTTGAACATCCTCAAAATTAGGAGAGGATCTATCCATCTACATGGAATGAGTTATTAATGAAATGACATTGTATGAGCTACTTGAAAACAACAGTTCTACAGACCTTGATGCAAGGTGAGCTGCACTTTTCATCTTTGCCAACAAGACCCCAGCAGCACTGGTTCTCACTAGAAAACTCCACAGAAAATTCTAACAAACAGCCCAATAAAATGTTTTTTTGCTGTTTTTCATCTCTGCTTGGACACATCTGAGGTTGTATCAGGCTGTACTGAGGCAGCATGGGTGTTGCAACATGAAAAGCATAAAACAGAACCAAATGTTTCACTCAAAGGCATTATTGTGGTTTGTCAGCCACCCAGCAAGTACCACTCAGCCCCCACCAGTCCCCTCCAGCAGGATGGGGGAGCGAATCACAAGGGTGAGACTGGAAAAGCTTGTCACTTGAGAGAAGACAATTTAATAGGAGAGAAAAGGAAGAAAATAATAATAATTGTAATAACAACAAATATTTTATAACAATAAAATTATTAGAATATATAAAACAAGTGATGCACAGTACAATTGCTGATCACCTGCTGACTGATGCCCAGCCAGTTGCCATGCAGCAGCCCCCGACCACTTTGCCCCCAGTTTATATACTATGCACACCATCTCATGATCTGGAATATCCCTTTGGACAGTCTGAGGCAGCTGTCCTGGCTGTGTCCCCTGCCAGTTTCTTGCACCTCTCCAGCCTTCTTGTGGTCAAGGGCAGAAGAAACTGAAAAGTCCTTGGTTTAGTATAAGCACTACTTGGCAGCAACTAGAAACATCAGTGTGTTACCAACATTATTCTCATACTAAATCCTTAACAGAGCACTGTATCAGCTACTAGAAGGAAAATTAACTCTATCCCACTCTAGAACTACAACAGGCAGCGATTCATAGTACTCTCTTGGAGACAAAGAGCTATGTTCTCATTATTTAAATAGGACCCAAATGCTGTAAAAGAAGCTGCAAGTAACAGTCTCCTTATGTCTCTACAAAGGAGGCTTCCCCAGTTGCTGGCATTAAACTAGCTCTTATTAGACAGCCACGCTATAATTACATCTGGGTCAGGAGACATAAACTGGCAAGTTTTATTTGGAAACAATAATTGGGAAAAGATGCAATAACTAAGCAGAGCTAATAATTTGGGATCCATTTTGCCCTTCTGAAAAGGATTTTCACAGACTGTTATTACCACAGAAACTAATATAAAATGCACATCCTGAAGAGTATTCAAAAGAAATAGGCATAACCCAAAAAATATGTAATAAGTTCTGAATTCCCAGCTGAACATATTAGAGTGGGGATGTGAAGCAGTGGCCTGAGAGTTGCTCTAACAGCTGGGGGATTTGGCCGGTCTGGTAGGAAAGACAAAGTTCCCTTTTCCAGATCTCTGGGAGACAAGACACCAACCTGACCATCCATTTTTTCTTGCATTCAGTGCTGATGTATGAACTCTTGTTAACTACACTGACTAAATTATTGTACCTTTAAAGTATCCCCCAGTGAAATGCAGTGAGGTGACTAAGCACTGGCTATCACATGGTAGACCACAAGATACTTGTGGAAGGCAGTTTTTCTTCCATATTTTTGGAGCTTCTGTTCAAGCAGATACCTGATTGAATTGGATAATCAGTGACTGAGCTGCAGCCGTGACACACGCTTATAAAAGAAGTGCTAACAGGCCAGCAAGGACCAGCAAAGATGGTTATAATAGTATTACCAACTGTTTGGCTTGACATCCTGTGTGATGGATGCCAGCCAGTCTTTCCAGTGTACAAGCTACTTCCGATACTTGTGCTACAAGACATAAATTTGGCCTAATGAATAACAAACAGATGTGGAAATGAGACCTTCCAGAGAAAAACTTCAGACTTCCAAGCTTCTCACTCATGCTGGCCACCAGAGCTCTGCATGTGCCTGCTGCAGGCCAAGTGTTCTTCCAGGGTTTTCAGCACATCTGCCTTGGCTTCAGACACACAACGTGAGGAGAGTAGGTGGTCACACCAGATGTGTAAAGCTGAGCAGTGTGACATCATCTATGTGACCCTGTGGAAAAAATGTGTCCCAAACAAGTGAGTATGAAGATTGTGCCATCCTGAGTGTGCCACGGAGACCAAGTGCTTTGGCAGACCATGCCAGGGAGAAGCCATTCAACATTTGATACACTTCTAGAAGGTCATGGTGAGCACATCCATGGTCCTGTGCCAGGAGCAAAGTGGAGAAGTCCTTCAAATTCCAGTATAAGGAGAGAACATTTACAGAAAATTATGAACTCTACCATTTCTAAGACAGGTTAGCTTCAGATGTGTTTTGACAGTTTCCTTTCTGGAGGGGATTTGCAGTGCCAGCCATAAGATCCTCTTCCCACATTGTTAGGGAAGTAGATGAGACATCAGCAGATGCAGGGAGAAGCGATTGCTCTGTCTGCTTTTGCTGTTGATGTAAAGCAATGCAGTCCAGGTTGTATCTGTGAGCTGCAGAGAGGGGTAGCAGTCACTCACTCATGATGGCTTTTGGCCTGGAGATGGGTCAAGTACCATAACAATAGGGAGTCAGTTGGGATCAGACAGCGAAAAGCAGGGGAGACTTTTCTCCTCCATGCTTTCACAAACTCAAGGATCAGCCTCAGCTTGAGGAGAGGCTATNGATGTATTAAATGTTGAAGGTTGTGAAAAGGAAAGGAGAGAGCAGGAAAAGTATGGGTGTGGCTGGTCCTGGGAAAGTCAGGAAGGAAAAGAACAGATTTCATATTAAGCAAGGAGTGTCTAAAGCACACTGAGTACATTGCATACTCCAGCAAGGGTTTAACATCTTCCTAGCATTGGGTTTTGTGTCTACATCTCAGTCTCAGTCTCAGTCCAAAAGAAAACCCGAAGATGTCTGTTAAAGAAAGTGAGGAGTCTGCCTGGATTAGAAAGAGGACATCCTTCTCCTTGAGCCATCACAAACTTTGAAATTAAGAGGGCCTTAGGCAAAAAACATAGAAGAGAGGATAACAGTTCTTCACTACAAATTTATAGAACAAAAAGAAACAGAACAAGCAGTAACTCCGCAACCGAATCTCTCAAAAGCTGAAGTCTCCCTTTGTCCTTCGATGCAGTTCCAGCCACGAACAGCAGGGGCGCTGTGGGGCGCAGGGGCTATTCCCCTCAGGGACCGGGCTGCGAATAGGCAGCAAACCATCGGTTCCATTCCCCCTTCCACAGTGGCAATGGAGCAAATTCAAGCAAGAATTTTCAGCATCCACAACAGTCTCATGAACAGTTCTTTGGTCTGTTCAGTTCTCTTCCTCCGGGCAGGGCAGGCAAAGAGCCCGTGAGACTGTGGCCTTGGGGTCTTTCAGAGGGGTCATACCTGGTGCCGGAGATGAGTTGAATATTCGGCAGCTGATGCTATTTGATTGCAATTGCCTATGAAATAAGGTAAAGATATGTGTATGTGGATACTCAACAGCCCATATCAAGGATATGCGGTGTCCTACAAAACCCTTCCCAGGGGAAGAGGACAGCGCTTCAAACCATTTGTGATCATCTTAAATAACAAAAAGGTTCATTAATCACCTGTATAGCTGGGATTATGAAGCAATTAACCAGATAACATTATTTAAAACCTGTAAGCTGGACTTGGCATCTTTTTCCTGTTTTTAAGAGGTTTGCAGAGCTCTGTGTTTATAGCAGAGCTCTGACAGAGGCAAAACACCGAGATGTTCCTGAGGTGAGATGGAAACTTCTGAACAGCCACCAGTGTGAGGTCAGATCCTGACACATTGCAGCCTCTTTCACCCTTCCCAATGTTCCTTTCAAAATACTGATATCACTGTGTTCCTGGAAAATATCAAAAGGTCAACATATAAATACTGCAACAAACAGTGTTTCTTGTTCCCACACAGTTCTTCCCCCTCCAGGGCTAAAGACAATTTAATGGGAGAATTGGTTATTTCAAAATGAACTGTTCATTATGGTATTTTCATTGACAGTTCAGTGAAACTGTCAGCTCTTCTCTGTCTAATTGCTTTTGAACAACAAAAGAAAAACATGCACCCTTAAAAGTATTTTGACACAGCTGGAACAGCTTCCTGTTTAAAAAGACTGACATGGAAAAGAGCAAGCAACAGATAATGATGAGAAGAGAAAGAAAGGAGGGAAAAAATTGACACATTTTCCCAATCACTTGTTACTTCAGTATTTCTGCAGACAAATGCAGTTACTCTAGAAGAAAATTCTTCATGTCCTTCAGCAACATCTGCCAGATGAGGAATTTATTTGGATTAGGTCCAGCTAGCACAAAAGAAAAAGCCAATTCTCGAGTATTTATAGGGGAGCAAGTTGTTAGCTTGTGTTGCATGAGTCAAGTTTCTCACTGGTGCCATTCAATCAAGCTACAGAGATTAACTTGGATATACAGTCCCGTAAAAACCTGCCATAAAATAGCCATAACTGAATTCTAGGCTACAAGTCTAGTCATAACATAAATAGCAGCCACGTAACCCTGAACTGTAGTGGAAAGTATGATCTGTCAACACTCGGGTTTTAACAGATGTCTGTAAAACACCTTGCATAAAAACTTGGTAGCTCATTTCTTGCCCTTGGTAACTCATTAAGCATTAGTACGTCACTGAGAAAACTGACCAATAAAGCTGTCCTTTAAAAACGAAATAGAAATTTGTGTTCATTTTTAGCCCACTTCTCTTTCCCAAATCCTGAAATAAGGAAGAGAGGAAATAAAATCTTGAATTCCAGCTAGATTCTGGGATCAGGTGAAAAGGAAGGCTTTGCACATTCAGAAAAAGGACAGGAAATCCCCCAAACACTGGACAGCCATCAGCTCACACCTCCATCGGACCCTGGGGTGGTCAGGGCTCTGTTACCCCACAGGGTGCCCCCTGCATGAAGCAGGATGGGGATTTGGGGCCATTTCTCACTTCTCTGGTTCATCTGCAGCATTTGTTGCCCAAACATTGTCAGCCCTTCCTGACTCCCCTCCCAGTGCTGCAAACCCTGCCACTCACAGCAGTGCTGTGCAGGCCTCCCCCCTCAGCGACCAGCCCCATCCTCCCTGCTGGCTCAAGGCACCAGCTCCCTTTCTAGGGCAGGAACATCAGTCTTCATCTCCAGGAAAACCCTCTGTCAGAGAGCTGGAGAGAGATTCCCAAGAGGGTGATGCTGGTGAGACTTAACCATTTGGTTCCTAGACAGAAAAGCTAGATCTGGTGTAGGAGCTCAGGAAAAACAAAGCAGCAAGACCAACTACTGAGCCCACCTGGCTCAGGTGTCAGTATGCTCTCTGGGAAGGACAAGTCAGGTTACTCAACATGATGCTCCTTTCTTCTAACAAGTGCCTTAATTTCTAAACATGTAAGATTAGAATTGATTTGGTTTGTTTTAAAAACCTCTCTGTATATAGTATACATTATCTGCTAACCCAAATGGTCACCCTTGGGATTTCAGCAGAATATGTAAATGCTCAGCTCTTCCAGGAACTGAATCACTTATATTTATGTACCTACTCATAGACTTAAAAGCTTAACTTCTAACATGCTGTTTTCCAAAATACCACCACCTTCTTTCTGGTTATACATGGCAGGTGAGCAAAAATAAAAATGATAAAAGAATGTCTCTTAATCTGAAGGAGCTTGTTTGAGCAGCCAAAACAGCATCTCCTGGAAGCACATGGAGGATATCTGTGTTTAGCTACAAAAGATGAACTGCCCAGACATGAGGCGGGGAGGATGGGAAGATACCTTGATTTGTCACATCAAATCCAACCTTCATGTGAAATTTCAGTCCCTAAAAAACCCCACTGTTTCAAACAGCTGGTACTCAGGCACACCAAAGCTTTTCAAGAAAACATGTTCTCCCTCTGGAGACACAGTGCAACTTAGAAAATCACACTGGTCTTCATGCAATCACATTTCCCTCATGACCGTGAAGAACACAAGATGAAGAACCGGGGGTTACACTGTACCTTTGCAGCAATACCTTTGCCCAGCTTGTAATGATCAAACCAGGGAAGGTTTAGATTGCCTATTAAGAAAAATCTCTTCACCAGAAGGGCTGCCAAGCACTGGAACAGGCTGCCCATGGAAGTGGTTGATTCACCATCCCTGGAAGTATTTAAAAATAGGTGGATATGGCACTTGGTGACATAGTTTAGTGGTGGACTTGGACATGCTGGGTTTATTGTTGGACTTGATGATCTTAAAAGTCTTCTCCAACCTAAACAATTCTCTGATTCTACAAGTGGAAGGCCTGCAGGAACCCACAGAGCCCATATGCCTTTTGCAATCCTGCAATAATATCAAACTTTTTTGCTTTATTCTAGTTTAAGGTTTTTTTCCTTCTTCATCATATCTCCCCTAGAAACCTCCCAGTCAAGTTTATTCTAATTTTGCCCTTTTTCCTATCGGGTTATTTTTACTCCTGCATTCCTAATGTAGCTTGAAATTAATGCAGCGTTTTTATTTATATGTCAGCCTCCTCACTGATGTATGCACAGTTTGAGGAGAGATATAATTACAGGCTGTTGCAGAAGAGCACAACAGGCTGGTGTCATTACATCCCAGGCAAACTTCAGCTTTGTTTGGAATTTGTGGCATATGGGATTTTATTTTTTTAAGATGTTTGATCTGAATGTCATTCCTCTAAACCCCATAATAATTTAAATCAGATCAAGACACAGGCAGTTTCCTACTCTTCCTAAGCGATGTATGCAGTGCCTTGGGCAGCATCAGAAGTCGCAGAAAAAGGGACTGAGAGAATGTGCCCCTGCTGCCCACCAGACAGGGCAGTCCTTCATCCAGGGATTTTTGAGCTCAAATAAGGAACAGGAACTTTTAAAAGCACTTCAGACAAACACATCTAAAACCAAGCAACGGAGATACAAAATTAATGAGGAAAACCAAATCCCTTTTGCAACACCACTGCTCGTGGATCTGTAATGTGTTATCAAAGTGTGGATAACTCACTTCTTGCCAGAAAAAACAATGGTAAACCTTGCACTGCTACTTGAGAGAAGAGGTTTGGCTGTGACCTACTGGGACCAGTCATGGCTGTGTATTTCATATAGTGAGGATTGCAAATGAGGAGAAAACCAAGGGACATTTAACCTAGAGGCTCTGACTTGAAGCAGCTGCTAAACAACAATAAAAAGAGGCAAAAAAGGGAAGGATTAAAATTTTCTAGTGTCATTCTAATGGCTTTTTTGGGGTGTCTGGCTGTGGCCCATGAGAATTTAGACAGCCAAAGTAGTGCTAATAAAATTAATATGCTTTTATGTTTTTTTTTTAAAGCTGACCTTACCTCATCAGTTCCTCCGGGGACACTGTGGCTGAGATTAACTCTGGTTAGAAAATGGTTTTCTCACGCTATGAAACCTGAGAGTTTCTTAATCTCACGGTCTTTCCACCAGTAAAGAGAACATGAAGAGAAGTCCACAGCAGGTATCAGAGGACAAGGCAGAAAAGCAAAAAGACCCCTCAAACTTTCAAACCCTGCCTTTTGTACTAAATAGAGCCCCATCCAGAGATGATGTATATCTTTGCTTTATAGGATGGACACAAGTGAGGTTTAGCCTTTGGAGCTATCATTTCTATTCCTGACTAAATTTTATTTCCCTTGAAGAAGATTTGTTGAATCTCTTTAATTTGCTCATTGTACAAAGGGCATATATAATAGGAATAAAGGCAGGAAAAAAAATTGAACAATTGCATATGAAAATGAAATGTTTTAATTAAATTTAGATCCCATGGCACTTAGTATTATTTAAATAAGGCAACACTTTCTGTTTAACACTGTTATGAGATGTTTTTTTCCTTATATAAATATTTCATTCCAGTCCAGGTAACAAAGCAGGACTATTCTGAGCATTCTCAGTGAACACTCTGACCAGTGGGATATTGCACAACTTTGTGGTCTGAAGACCTTTGTAAGTATTTAAGTAAATTTGTAAATTGGAATAGCACTTGTTTTCCTAGGTGTAAACTAGATTAATCTAATCTAATCTAATCTAATCATGTGGGCATCCTCCTCTGGCAAAGGGAAAAGAGAGCACCTCCCAATGGCAGATCATCTTAACAGCCTCCTATGGGTGCCTCTCTCCCTGTTCTGAACATGGAGCAGGAACTAGAAGGGTCCTTTTGACAACTGTACTTACTACAAGGTGATTAAAAATAGAGAGATGAGCTCATGCTTTAGTAACCTAATGAAATTAAAGTCAACCCTTTAGTTTATTAGCTTTGGCATGAACTGTTGCACTAATTACTGGGAATGACTGCCGTATTTCATGGAAAAAAACCCTAGCCAAACAAACGTGGAAATAGTAGAACATGTGGCACTTCAAAAATTACTGTTCCAGGTAAGCATTTTTATATAAAACAGTAGATCAGAAAGCAATTTAAAATGAAAGAGACGGAAAAAATTCATCTCTGCAGTGTATACAATTTCAACTGATAAGAATTCAACTGTAGTTGGTTTAGTTCTACTCTGAAAGGTACATTAAAACAACTCAGAGGGAAATCTCATTACACTACAACAATAAAAACAATTTTTACTTGACCAGCAAAGCAATTCTAGAGAAATATCTATGAAAGTACTGAGAAGAGAAAAAGTGGATGGATTTTGCTACTTTTACACAAAAAATTCACTGGATATGTTGGGTAAGAAACATAGGGAGCCTCAGCTCTGCAGACCTCTCCACTTAGCAGGAGGAGACCTGTGTCACACTGTGTGCTCTCCCACATATTCATCAGACGCCTAGAAAAACCAAAAAAGGTTGGAGATGGACTTTGCTGGATGGCATTAAAAGTCACTGGAAACCCCATGGTAACCAAGGGGACACACAGTAAAATGCTTGAGACTATAAAGAAGGGGTGAGGGGCCTCAGATTTGACCCATTCTTCTGACGATGCCAAAGTGCTCCTCAGGTCTGAAGCAAGATTTAGTCCTTTCACATCATTGCAAAGATTCAAATGATTTCTCTGGTGAATATCAAGAAGAAAGAGTTGCTGCTTATCAGTGACAGAAATATGAGGGCTGAATCCCTACTCCATGGCATTTCCTTGGCAAATCAGTGGTGTACTGAATGGCTACTCACGTAAAGCCCCTTTGTTTCTTGAGAGCTGAGTGTTGGATTTCACCCACATCTCAACTTGAAATCTCTCTGACATTTTATTTCTTTTCACTTATATGGCAGGATAAAAAAATTCGCAATGTTAACGTCAAGCTAGCTATCAAACAAATGCACAATTACATGTTTGATGTGGAAATGGTGAACATTATTCTGACTGTAAAACCACCCTACTCTTTACTGAAACCAGTAGTCATCACAACAAATAAATGCTGTATTTCAACATAATACTTTGTAAAATGGTATTATTGTGATGGAGATCTGATTACTGCAAAGCCTGTATAATTGGATGATTTTGGATATGCAGAGCTTTTGCAATACATTGGGTTTGTTCCTTTATGTAAGATTGCTAACACTTTAAGTCACTTTACATTAATGCATTCATTTGAAAAAATGCCCTCTTATGCTAGTACTAGAAGGAAATTCAGTTGGGCCAATTTGCTTTCTCCTACTCTTTGTTAATATACATCCTTCCACCATGTCTCTGCATTCATCTCTGCTCTAGCTGAAAAAAACCTATTTTTTCTACTGCATTTCCCAAAGATCTTTTCCTGCTCTCATTAATTTTTATTGCCTGGTCCAGAGCACTCTGTGCTCTGCTAAACAACAGGCAAACAGAACAGAAGAAAGCCATGTTTCTAGTAAGGTGGACAGCAAATTCCTCGAAAGGAAAAATAATAACCTCACGTGATTTTTTTCCACTCTGTCCCTTACACAATCTGGCACTTGCGTTGTTATTTTTAAATCACTGAGTACATTGGCCAGAGGTTTTCTGTGGTCTGTTGTCAGTCACATCTAGCTTTTTCCCTCTGTCCTGCCTGCAAATTAATCCAGCATCCCCTGAGGTAAATTCATCATTCAAATCATTCCTGTCAGCAGCTTGTGGAGGTCTTGGCTGGCTCACCAGTGCAAACACTGATCCCGGACCTTGTCACCTCAGTGGGGACTCAGCTGCTCAGTGCCATGCCAGGCTGAGTGCTGTCCCAGGGGCGAGGGCCAGGCCACCCTATGGCACAAAGCCTCTGTGAATTTTGTCTCACAGCAAGAGGCAGGCTCAGGGCTTGCTCTCATTCATCATCCAGGAGGGATGGAAACATTTTTTGACTCCACTGGTGCTGTAGCCTGAAAGGGTGGTGCTCCCCTTGGCACACACTAAAACACAAGACCATTAGTTAATTGTTCTTCCCAATCTCCCTGCTCTAAGGGGAAATAGCTAGTGCCAATGAATAATAAATTGAGCATTTGCATATTTCCTTTTTTTTCTTTTCAAACTTAAATATTTGATGCAATTTTTGAACTATGGATCTATTTTTTACGACCCCTTTTTAAGGTTATCAATACACTGAGTAAATAAATCTGTCGCTCAACTACAGAAAGTGGAAGAGGTGGCCTGCTGAACAGTGCCAAACCAATCACTTTCTCTCTTGATTAGGAGAAAAAGGCGTCAAAAATCTGTTTGTTTTGCCTACTGCCTACCTGCTTTATTTGAGCCGAATTATTTCCATAATTCATTCAAGGCATCAGAACTACTCTGTTTAATAGAGACCCTTCCCTCTGAGCTCACAGCAAGGACATAGCCACAGTTCCTGAGGACTTCTTCCTCTTGAAAGACTCGAGACTTGGTGACCACTGAAAGATTGGACTCACTGCAAGCCTCAAAGAATTGGCTTTGTGTGGCAGAGCCTCAGCATCCTCATGGGGAAAGCATGGATAGAGCTAGGCTGGCTGAGTGCAAAACTCGACAGAAAAAACACCTCATCATTTTTTTTTAAATGAATAACACTGAGGCAAAGCACAGCTAAACAATATATAGGATTGGCCTCAAATAACTATGTAGAATAAGAAAAATTATCTTCACTGGGATTTTTAGGTTACAGGAGCTATTTCAGTGCTTTTACAAGATTGTAAGATACTCCCACCCCATAGAAGGCAGCTACACCTCATTGCAGAGCTTACAACTTGTTTTCTTCTCTTGTAAAAGCTTCTTAAAGTATAATATTTGAGAGTAATTAATTTTCTATTTTATGTGCAAAGTGCTTCAGTAAAGATAATTGTGTTTTACGGTGCTTAAGAGAGTCCAAAAGCAGTTCAATGTCAAATTCTGTGCTGAGGCAATCCAACCTTGCAGATTAAATACCAGCAAACATACTGAAGATGCATAGCTCTTGGTAAATGCTAAAGCTCATCATACTGTAAGTGTAATTTCAATGATGACTACTTTGCCACTAATTCAAAACAATACCTGTCATTGTGTTTGAAGCAGGCAAAGTGCTGAAACAACAGTGCTGGAAGCTGTACTTCTTTATTCAGAGATGCCTTACAGAGACACAAGTGCAGCATCAGCTCTCGCAGACTGGCTTATCTTTATGTTTCCACATCTTACTGGAAAGGCTGTGACTTTCAGAGCATGAAAAGATCCCTTCTTGCTTGTCCCTGGTCTCTCTGACAAAAAGTAGGGATCAGCAGAGTGCTTCTGCAATACCAGCTTTTGCAAGAGGTTCGTCTGACTGGTTGTTGAATAACACATAGAATAACATCCATGATCCCATGTCCCATGATTGTGACAGCTGTGGGTGAAAACTTAAAAGAGGCAGCAATCTTTGCCCCTAACCCATGCACAGGAAGGTTCATTCACTGCCCTCTCATCCTCTGCCTCTCCAAAATCCTGCTGCTGGACATCCCTGTATCACTTGACACCTTCCTCACTGACACAACTAATTTCTCTGTTCCTGTTTATAATGTATCAGCCACTTTATGCTTTTCATATTCTTCTTGTAATATACCAATGAGAAAAAACCAAAAAAATTAACTGTTAGCTTGCCTAAAATAGACATGTCAAAAGACATGCACCAAGAACCATTGGGGTACAGCACCAACTTCCACTGCTTTTTCTATTCAGCCATGCCATGCTCCTTAATGCCAAAGCACATGCTTGTCATGGCCCTGGAAGGAAAGTGGGCTGCTCTGGCAGGGTGGGCACAGGAGGGTTCCCCATCTCACACTCATACCCCAAGCATCCCTCCCAGGCAGGGCTGGTGGAGCTGTGCACACCCTCGGCCGTCAGCTGGGAGCAGTGGCGCTGCACACACCAGCAAAGTGCGCCAGAGTTTTTATCGCTCACATGGCCAACACTGATTTACTGCTTCATTACATCTTAGAGAGAAGCAGTCTTTCTCCCAACAGAAAATATTACTGATGTCAAATGGGGCCAGGACTGGCAGGGGTGCGGGGAGGGCAGCAGAAATCTATGCTTCAAGTACAACATTATCAGAGCAGATCATTTTCCCCTCCTCTATTTTAAGTAATAAATTGTTCTTTAATTAGAAATTAGCAACCATAATAAAAGTTTAAATACAAAGCAACAATTGTAGATTAATTAAAAGGCACTTGATTAAAAACATTTGAAGACTGATAACTTTGCAACTGGTTTTATGTTTCCTAAGTCTTGTTCTCTAATATTGTTTGCAAAAATCAATTGGCACTTAATTAACCTTATACCATAGTTACATTTAATCAAAACTAAAGAACTTTGGACAATCAATTCCATCTGTTAACAACCCTATTAAACAAAATAGCCAAAGCCCCAACTACATTTTCATAATAGAATTTCTTGAGGACAGTTTCTGTCCTTGGCTTCCCGTAAAATGAGAATGAGTTGGAAGAAGTCTGATTGATCCTGAGGGACAAAGGAGGGCACCTCTGTCCCGTAAAACTGCTCCAGGATAGGATGAAGAGATGCTGGCCATCTTTGCTGGCCAGCCATGGCCTCTCCAGAGGCGAACAATGCTCCCCCAGCCTCTGCTGCAGAAGATTAATTCCCAATGGACCATTATACTCTGTGCACTGAGGTGCAAATCTAAGTAACTCCATTTTTAAAACAAAAATACAACCAACCAAACAAGTGAAAAAGCAATCTGAAGTCGAACAGATGACATGACAATGACAAGGATACGGCATCTAAGACTGTCTCACTTACAGGACTTTGAAATTGCAAATTAAAAATATCTCTTCAACACAAGCAGTCAAACATAATTCAAGCTAATGATAATGACAGATGTGACACCTGAGGCAAAACACAAAATCTGGCAATCATCTGACCTCTTACTTACCTTTGCCTGCCAAGGACGCTTTCCCTAAAATGCAGCCTACAAAAACATTCTTGTTTTTCTCAACACACGGGAGAAGAAGGTAAAAGCTTTATTGGTACTCAGGCATCACATATAAGGTCAAGGGAAATACGTGGGCATATATTATTATAGAATTTATGGGCATTTTTCCTAGGTACATGGACCAGTATGCAACACAGGACATTGACATAGGTGTGGACCAGGGATTATTCTAGAAGGCAGTTCCCATAATCACAAAACAGTGACAACAACCCATTACTAAGAATCAGTCACAGGCATCTGTTAATTATTTTATGACACATGAAGCCAAGAGAGAACAAATACCAGGGAAAGCACTTCCCCAGTGGCGATTTATGGTCCCATTTAACCCCACCTCAGTACCTGTCAGCAGAGAGACAACCACTTCGCACTGATAACAATCAGAACCTCCAGGTAACAAGTCTTCAAGATTGCTGTGAGCTAAAATATAGTCCAACACCCTCGGCTTTCAAAGGTGATGGAATCTGGGGTGTCCTTTCTTGAGGTCGCTTTCTGCCTAAGACAAAAAAACCCAACACCTCCCTTCAGTGTGGACATGGCACTTCAGTCATGCCCACGCCATGCTGCCACAGCCACTTTCAGGTCAGGGCTGGGAATGCTGCTGCCACACAGGGTATCAGAAGAGCTCATGGGTCTGACCGGTTGTGGTGGGTTGGCCGTAACTGTACACCACATGCCTACCAAGCCTCTATCACTCCCCTTCCCAGCCTGACAGGGAAGAGAGAATAAGATGGAAAATGACTTATAGGTTAAGGCCACTTACTAAAGCAAAAGTGAAAGTCTGCATGTGCATAAGCAGAGGAAAATACCAAGGTTTGTTCTCTACTTCCCATCAGCGAGTGGTCCTCAGCTGATTGCCGGGAAGCAGAGCTTGAGCACGTGTAGCAGTTGTTCTGGAAGGCAGACTGTAAATAATGAATGCCTCCGCTTCCTCCTCCTTCCTTAGCTTTTATATCTGAGCTGTTGTCATATGGTATGGAATATCCCTTTGGTTAGTTTGGGCCAGCTGGCCTGCTTGTGTCTCCTCTCTGGATCTTGTCCACCCCCAACCCTTTGATGAGGGGTGAATGTGGAGAGACAGTGCTGATGCTGTGCCAGCTCTGCTCAGCAGTAGTCAAAACACTGGTATGTTATCAACACCTTTCTAGCTACCAATGCAAAGCACAGCACACTGCGAGGGCTGCTCTGGGGAAATGAGCTCCATCTCAGCCAGACCCAATACACCAGGCATTAACCTTGGCCTGTTCATTTGATATATTATGTTTCAGTGTGTTCCTCAGCCTGCAGCCAATGCACCGCACAGTGGCACTGTAGTGTGGCTACTGACACCTCCACAGAGGGGAGATGGGAGCACCAAAGCAGAAAGGACAGACCCAGCCCTCCCCGAAAAGCATGCACTTACATCTGCTTGAGCACATCAAGGCAGACTTGGAGAAGATGGTTATACTGAGACTTTGGATGTAACAGAAAACCTCACTGATCTGAGTAACCAATTGAATGTGACCTCATTGCTTTTGTGATGAAAATTCAACATTACATGAACTTGAAATGAAAGAAATACCAGTAAATCACTAGAGACAAGCACTAAACAAGGGTGGTTGAGACTTAAATGCATTGGCTGCCAGTGACTTTTAGTGTGCGCCTGTGTTTACATATTTTCATGCTTTTGTGCATAATGTGAGGGTACCTGGAGCAACATTCTAAGCAGAGGGAACAAGGCACTCTCAAAAGTCAGACTTGAAAATAGGATTTAATCGTATTTTTCAACTTATTTGATTATCTCACCATCAAAGGTCAAAGTTGGGATGGCTTAGATTAACTGACCTAAACCTTTTCTTTGGTGTGATTCTGTATGTCAAGAATACATTAAGGAAGAACTATCATTATCCAAGTTTTAGGTAATATACATGATCTAATTATTTATCAAGGTAAATAAGATATCTTTTCCAAGTCTTGTTTTCTTTCATCCACAAAATGAGTATAAACACCTATCTGTCTCTCTCATCTCTGGGGGGAGATACACCTTTAAATTTCTCACATGATTTTACCTTTTGGGTAACGTCTATATCACTATTTATACTATGATTCTCACCTGATTTTTTTATTATTTCAGAGTTATCAAACTCTGCCTGATGCATGTTTGATAGTTTCCCTTTTCAAGGCTATACAGATGATTAAAAGTTCATTTTCAGAATATATATGGAGTGGTTATCTCTGCTAAATACCAAAACAGTATTCAAGCAGGAGAATTAAGCTTGTAAAAGAGATGGTAGGGCAATGTCAAAGATCTTTTAGGAAGACAGAACTTCTGTGCAATAACAACATGGTTGGATTAACTTTACAACAAAAGGAAATTAGACTGGATTTCTACAGAGTCAGTGTTGTTATTCTAGCTAACAATATGATTAACATTGAATGAATAGTAAAGGCCTCATTCATGCTTCACTTAGCCCAAATTAATGTGACTGATTACCCTGCCTCTGTGTACTGGCACAAATTCCTGTGCCTCCTAGGCTCGTTTATCCGGAAAGTCTCACTTCTAAGAGTGTTGACCCCAAGCGGAAAGGAACAGTAGCTTAAGCCTTTGAAGCTTTTGCATTTCACTGCCTTTTCCTCTGGACAACCAGGTCCAACTTCATGTTTAAGGTTTAAGGGTAAAAGTCTACAGTCCCAGCTGTTGTGGAAAATCAAGCTGGGCTCCTTTGCAGACATGTAGGTGTTTGACATATATTACAGTAACTTCAGGAATTGGTCCTTCCTCAGGGTGGTACATTTTTTCTTACATTATTCCCATGTTCCACATTGCCAATGATCAGATCATGCTAGACAGAGTCTAGTGCTAGGCTTGGGATTAGTTGTTTGCCCTCCTTGAGAAGCATCACTGACTCCCCAAGGCACCATGAATTAAACCTGCTGATGAATAACCCCTTTCCGCCAAGCACCTTAGGAACCTGAGAAGACCATATGGGCTGTGAAAATGACAATATGCACATCAAACACTGTTTATGTTTACGGTGAAAAAGCAAGTCAGTGCAGACTGACATCTGTGTCAGCATGATGAAGGTGCAGAAAAAATGTAAGCTGCAGATTTATCCTAGGAGGCAGGAAACCAGCCGGGAGCAGGTAACTCCCATCTTTCCCACTGCCCCTGCCCCACCATATCAGTAATACTGGGGCAACTCACTGCCAAAAGGTAATCAACATGAAGAGCCCTGACTTTGCCTTTTCCTCATCCTTACCTAGGTACAACACAGATGAAAACTAGAGGCAGTGGGAACAGTCCCTGTGCACACACAGAAGCAGGCAATTGGCCTTCCAGGAGCTCACACACTCCCTGTGTTATCCCTCCAAACACCTTCCACATTCCACCAGAGGAGCCTGACTTCCATAAACACACAAGAAACACCTGCAAGCCCAAGTGCCTTTTTGCAGTTTCAAGGCCTGGTGATGCTTGAATCCAACACCCACCCCACCCCCACTGCCACCAAAAAAGTCTTCAGCTGGATTTTTGGAACTGGACTGAGTCCTTCCTGTCTCTACCCTTACACATTCATGCCTGACTCAGAGGGAAGCCACTAAGGATATAGTGGCTCACCAAGGTATTGGCACAGATCATTGGAGTCTTATTGACGACACTTCGACTTCTGACTCTTCAATCACCAGAAAAAATTACAGTACTCTCTTAAATGGCACTAATTCTCCAGCTGAACAAAGTGCAAGTCAAACATGGGCTGCACTACTGTGAGCACTTTGTGCTTATGCACTAAATGAAATCCAGTGTGTAAATCCTGGAAACACCAGCAGTGCTGCTTAGGGACAAAGCAGGAGGAGCAGATGGCCTGAGCACAACCTGGAGTGCACAAAAAGGGAGCAAATGCACTGAGTTAAACTAACTGCAGCTTCTGCTGCTGTGTGGCAAGGTACTGGGAAGGTAGAACTGGAGATGACTATTGGGAGCTAGAGGAAGACAGGGAATGTGAGAGGAGGAGGACTAAAGAAGGCTCTGTTGGGTGTGTGGGTGGAAGAGGAGGAGAGCACGTTACTCAGAGTGAGCATCCTGAGGGAATGCTGACATACCTAGGCACGTTCCAATATTGTCACATTGCTTCCGTTTTCAAAGGAAGTCAAAGAAGTTAAATGCCCTACATAGTATAAGGAAGTTTACCCAAGGTAGAGAATAGCGTATGGATCCTACCCTTTGTATACTGCTTTGAATTTCTTTTTCAGTGGACTTGTGCAAGAAGGTGCCTGAAGGAAACCAATTCAGGTACCAGGCATTAGGCAAATTACTTAGAATACAATTCTTAACGCTATGTGCTAGGTAAATATTAACTGCTATGTTACTTCAGATGGACAAAATCCAAACCCAATCTCATAGCAAAGCTCAACATTAAACCACTCACTGCTGACTGTGAAACATATGCACATCTTGGAGGCCTTTGATGTTTTAGAATGGATGATAGAAACTTCTTGCAACATGCTTCATACTGAAATGCTCTGGCTATAGTACCATGACTATGAACATGGACACAGACAATTTGACTCATTAAATGCATCTTCATTCTGTCACACTGGTCATGGGTTTGAGCAGTGGAAACCATCGTTTTTGTCCCTTTTCACAAACTCGTGTGAGAAGCATAGAAGGAATTAATGAATGCCTTCTTTAACTTGCATTCAGTTGTCACTACCAGTAGCTCCTGCATGACAGTGTCTGAGTCTCCCAAAGGTCTTTCCAGCATCTGCAATGCACATGCTAGTGGCAACCAGAACCAAACCAAATCCCTTGGGTCCTCTAAGACAAACAAGGGAAGAAGCGGAAAACTTCCTAATATTCTTCCTGGCATAACTCTACAGAGGCTTAATTTTTATCACCATCATGTAGACTATGTCTAAAAAAGGAAAATAAAGAAGAAAGGGAAAGGTTTCTCCAAGAATGTGCATGTAATTGTCAAAGCAGAGCAAGTCCTTGAGTCATGCCAAGGACAAAGCTGTGATAAAACTAAATTAGTATCACCACATTTTTCAGCCCTACAATCTCTAAACATTTCACATCTAGCCACACTAATGTGTACTTTCCAAAGAAAAAATAATGAATTCTTACAGAAATGAGCATTCATACATATATAGAGTATAAGCTTGACTCTTGATTGGAACAAAGAAAGCTTTATACATTAAACTGGAAAGCCCTATAGCACAGAATAAGGTTCTAGAATGAAAACAATAAAAGAAAACCCCATTCCAATAGATTGTATTGTCATAGTTTCTCCTTAGCTAAAAGTGAATTGCTGTTTAATTTTCAAGAGTTGTCAATGGGATATGTATATGTAGTAGTCTGAGCAAGAGACAAGAAAGATGATCAAATTTTGTTATTTGTTCTGCTGTTGCTTTGTTTCCATGGTCCTTAATTCATCTACAAATTTAACTATTTGTACAGAAAGTTTTATAGAGCTTAATGACGTTATGTTTTGAAGACTATCCTGACACTGCCAGTAATGCAGATCATTGTAATGATGACAGAATTGATGTTGAAAACCAGTAAGATAGTCATTCTCCTTTCTGAAAAAGTATATAAATTTTATGAGCACTTCTAGAAACAATATATGTAACAACACAGAGTAATATGTCATTCTAGAACCAAAAAAGTGGGCATATGAGAACAATGCATTTTCTTAGAAAATAACACTAAAGGATTTGGATTTTGGGAGAACAAAGACAGGACTCAACTCCTGGCAAGACAAACACAGTACCAGAATCCAAGGCAGGACACATATGGGATTGATTATACAACAGGACAAACATCTACAGGCATTGATGGCAATGAAATACTATATATACAAATGCACAGAAGATATCTCCACACTGTGCTACATACTTTTTCTAAATCTAGGAAGCTTCCCTGCTCCATCATGCACATACACTTTTCCAGGTTGCCTATTATAAGGACAGAAGTCATTTACACAAGGTAACTCTGCCAGCAAATCTCTAATGGTGGATGAAAAGCGGGAGGTCTCTGAGGCCTCCTGCCTGGAGCCCTTTGATCTCGGCCACATGTCCCCCCTTGGCAGCAGGTAGGTAAGGCACATGATGGCCCTGTGCCAGCCACACTGTACATCCATAGCTCCTGGCAGAGAAAGTGTGTAATTCCTGGGAAGGAAAACCTCCTCTGGATGCCAGGGGAACAAAACGAAATGACTCCTGGCAGGATGTGGAAGAGAGATTATTCATGCACGGTGGATCTATGCATCGGTTTGCAGAGTCAGAGGTTGAAAAACTGACAAGGCAAACACAGCTGGGAGGTGGAGGAGTGACAGACAGACATGGAGAGATCACCCCCCTTGCGAGTCAAACACACAGCTTTTGTCAAAAACATGATTAAGATTTAATTACTAGGTAAGAACAATCTTAGAATCCCCAAAGGAAAATCCTGTGTTGCTCACAGCAGGAATAAACCACCAAATTAATTTTTGTCAATGCATGCATAATCCAGGCTGAGGCAGAAAAAACATTTGACTTAAAATTCCTTGTAGAGCAAAACTTTGCCTTGTCCTGGCGGGGATTAAATATCCATGAACATGCTCAGTTATGGTATCACAAACCAATAGGTTTTCTGATAAAATAAACATATGGAATAGGCTTTATTTAACTTATTTCATAAATCAGACCAGGTGCCAACTCAGAAGGGCTGCCAGTGAGCCCAGCTTTGCAGCTTCACTCTAAGATGGACAGGGAGACACACTGAATTCCAACTAGAAATATCTGGCTGCCATGATCAGCAAATTCTTCTCCTCACACCTCTGCTCTAGAAAGACCCGAGGTAGTATGTTTTCCATGTTTTCACAGAGGACAGAACAATGGAGTAAGGCAAGTTTGCCAGCTGAACATCTGCTTGGATAACATCACCCAACAATCACTTCATGCTCCATAAGCTCTGGGGTGAGATCACTGGACTTGGGTGAAGTGGTACCACTGCTTGAATCTTCAATATGAAGCTGAATGCCTAGTCAGACATCTGTTACAATATGCTTGGTTGGTTTCCAAGAAGCAGATAGCTGAGCACATCAAACACAGGAGACTAAGTGGCAGGAAGACAATTCCATCTTCTTTTAAATCCACAGCATTTTTCTCAACCTCCACTCTTCTACTGCAAAACCAGAAACTACTGCCAGCAAACAGACTGACTTTGAGAAATACAGAGGCTTTCATACAATACTCATGACTAGTGGAAACTTTTGTCGCAGTCCCTTTAAAATATTATTATGAAAATCAGCCAGCCTATTGTCAATGCCAGTAAACTTTCTTAACTTATGGGGTGGAGGGCTGATTTTTAATGCCTTTCTTTCACTTAGCAAGAGAAACTGAAGTCAACACAAGAGTAGTAAGCTCATCACTTTGGTGAAAACCTATGTGTATAGGATCCAAAGAAATTAACATCTGGTTATGGGTTTGGAAACTGGTTGCAGCAAATTTCTGTTATTCACTTAGAGAAGAGGGTGCTCTCAATTCCTTCATCCCTCAGCCTGTGTTGGCACCAGGGTAATCAAGGCAGTCCAATAAATGGAAGCACCAAAGAATGGAGAAGTTTAACAACATGCTGCATGCAGATGTAAACAGGAAGGGACCAAGAAACTCAGGACACCTCACAGTACAAACCTATAAACATTGCATCAGCTGATGCAAGTGAAGCTGCACAATTTTGGCTTGCTTAAGAGTAAAACTGGCTGCCACTGCTTCAAGCCTGAAAAAAGGCTTGTGAATCCAAACCCACGCTGGTTAGATCAGTTGATACATCTGGAAAACACAGATAATACCTGCTCCAGGCTCCAAGCCTCCTCACCTTGCTCACATTCACCATGACCAAGCCTAACACATCTCCAAGAACCAGGCATGTAGTCCTGCTGGGAGTTGCAGAGGAGCCGTGGGACCTGGGCAATCCTCATGGCCCACAGTTCTGTGTCACAGATACCCCACTCCAGAGATAAAACAGCCATGCCAGCCTAAGGGCAGCTCTGGACCAAAGCACCGTAGTTTTTTCTAAGGGCCAGGCTCAAATGACGTGTGTTGGCACACCACTCCCCAGGCCTACAACAGGCTGCTCAGCAGCAGCTTGGCTAGCTCAAGCTTGCCATCTGCACCCTGTGCATGCAAATATGCCCTTTGCAGCTGTGCAAACCCTCTGGATGTTTCACTGACCTATATTCCCACATGTACACCTCAGAGAGCAGCATCGGTGCTCTCCGAGCAGCATTTCTTCAGCACATCACAGCAGTTTTCCACTGTGCCCACCAATCACCTTGTGCACTGCAGAAAGGACCACTTGCAGTACCTCCTCAAGCCTCAGACAAAAACACAGACCTTTGGCTGAGTATTTAGACATCACCAGAGCTCTGACACCCCAAAGGAGTTCAAGAGATGGAGCAGCACAGCTCGGATCACCAGATGTACAACCGTGTCTGAACAGCGGTGGGGATAGCATGTAAGGTGTGGCAGGAGCTCACTCACAGGCCTATTAGCCAGAAAAACTGGGCACTCTGCCAATTAATTTATTAACCTGCGGGCACATTTATACACATCGGACATATCCAGCTTTTCCAGTTTTACTTCTCTTGCTACACTCAGTGACCCGTACATGTCACAGTACTGTATGTGGCTAGGAAAACATCTAGGTATCATTTTGTAAGTGAAGAATAGCAGACTCTAAGCCCTACAGAAGAGCATAGAGCAAGACAAGGGAAGACCCTGACTCACCATACGGTGCTCCATCACATCACTTTCAATGTAGGGACATTGCTGTGTCTGCCACATCCTGATTAAGTTGTACAAATGCAAACAAAGGTGCTAAGTATGCAAATTTAAAGCATGTGGGATTTTTACCTAAGTGAACAGTCTTTTTGTTTTCAGTTCAACTTCTTACATGGATGAAGTTAAATGCACCATAAAGTCTTTGTAGGCCATGCTTTAAAAAGTGCAAAGATCCGGCATTTCAAAATCTGCAAATACAAAAATAAAAATAAAAATTATTTCACTTTCCTCTGAACCAAATGCACACTTCCAATCAATGGCACTCTGAGCTCTGTTGCATGTACATTGCCCTGAAATGCTATCAAAATGCACAGCAGCAGCACAAGATCTGCAGCTGGCCAGGCCCCATTGGATCCTGTGACTACATTTATGGTCACAAAGCTTTGACAAGTTAAAGCTGAAAGAGTGACATTCTTTTATTCCTTGGGCCGAACTAATTCATTTTTTAAGTCAATACTTCTAAAAATCACTTCTTTAAATCACAGTCATGAGTGCTTTTTCTTGAGTTTGAACAGGGGAAGTACTGATATAAGCATGCTGGGGAAAGCTTTGCTGCATAGGAAACTCCTAAGTACAGCTCCCACTGATTTTTAATGGGAATTATGCCCTTCAGTACCACAAATGCTTTTGAACACTTACTCCACAATGAACATCTTTCTTTGCAAGCTCCATGCTGAGCAGCACTGCCCTTTGGCGATAGGGAATGTCTGACTGCTCTCCTGATGTAAAGAAAATAGAGAAGTGAAAGAAAGAGAAAAAACTGACCTTACTTCAAATCACAGAGCAGGGTTGTCTGTATTAATCAGTTCAAAATAAGAATATCAAAGAGCAGTTTCCTTAAGTTAATGTATTTGACAGGGCATTTTGAGAGGCTCAGGGAAGTAGAAACTACTTTTACATAGCCAGAACAAAAGCAGCACGCAAAGCCTAGTGTCAAAAACCTCTAACACTGTGGAGTTTTCCTCAGTAGTTTGTTTTGATCATCATATTTTAATTTCACACAGCTGTTAGGTAAACATTATCTTACTCATATGCTCTAGCACCACCTAGCTTGTGCCTAAGGTAACTAAGGTCCATTATTTTCTCCTGAAGTAGGGAAATCTTTAATTGTGTCAGTATGGCTGTCTGTGTTTTGGTTATTTTAGTTACTTTGACATTATAATACAAATGAAAACAAAAATAGTGAGTACAAAGCAGCCTCACTTGTTAAAGAGGCCCCTTCATGGAGTAATTCCTTCAGCTGTATACTTTTCCATCTGTTGGCTTCTCTGTTCCCTTTTTTCTCTTCTTGAATCCTACCAAAGACACCTATGTGTGTTAAATATTTCAAACGTTTACACTTCAAATTTTATTTGTTTAAATAAGGTACCTTAGAGAAACTCATTAAGAAAAACAACAGAGAATGGGTCAAAATAGCACAACACCGCTTCTTATTCCAAAGGAAAAATCACCAAACAATATGGAAAACAGAGAAGAGTTGCTGCTTATCACAGTCAAAGCTAATGGTCAGTATTGGGAATGACTTTGCTCATGGGAGTTTGAGGTCACTCCTGGTGTCTGGTATACCCCAGAGAAGCCACCTTGATGCACCCTCTGGCTCAGAACTCAGATGCAGGCAAGGCAAGTGAGAAATCAGCGAACCACTCAGCAATGTGAGAACTAATGTTTCACCTGGATCACCCACCAAATTATACAACATGATTCCATTCAGTACCTGAGCTGACAAACTCTCCTGCCCATGTTCCCTAAAGTGAAATTCGTAAGTATGGAAACTGTGATAAGAACCACAATTACACTGAGGCAGATGTTAGAAGACCCCCTCCTGAGAAGTCAGGAGGGCTGTTCCTTTTCCCCTAATCCTTGAAAGTATTGCCAGAAGAGCTTTTACAAGTTGTGAGGGCTTTCTAGTTATGCCACCGCAGGATAATACTTGTACAGACCTCACCTACACTTTTTGGGGTGCACTTCTACCTGGCTTGCTCAGTTCTCTCTGAAAAGTACGATGTAGCTGAACATTCACCCACATGGCACAAGTTTACACTGCAGCAGAATGTAATAGGGGATGAGGCTTGGAATCCAACTGTGTGCAATGCCACTGTGTGTGGGGGTCACATTGAACTAGCACTCATGTTCTCTCCCTTCTGAAAGAGAGCAGACAGGTCCTAAGGCCATGGTGTCTGCAGTGCTGGCTCTGGCAGCCTTGAGGAACAGCCTCAGCTCCTCCACCACTAAGGACTTTGGAGAAAAGAAGCTAGGACAGGCACTGATTTGGGGATCATTCCCAGTTTTGCTCAGCTGAAGCTCAAAGGAGGAACTTAACTAGTTTGCTTTCCTGACAGCAGCCTCATGACTAAATTAGCTAGCAAGTTATAAAGTGGTGATGCCAAAACCAGAAATGCAGGGAGCCTGGTCACAAGCAGATGTATCTAGACACCAAGCAAAACCTACCCTTCTGCCTAAGCTGCAGTGTAGCTTTACACTTTATGGGAAAAACCCTTAAGCCTGTCAGTCAGGAGCTTTCAACTTAATTTTGCAAACATGGTAAGTCTCCATGATTTGAGCCTTCTTCATAGGAGGTGATGAAAAACACAGGAGCCAGGCTTAGCAGGGACAGTGCCCTTCAGAGCGATTTAGAGATCCTCAGCTCAGCACTATGCCAGGGCAAACCATTTTCAAAAAGCGCATTTTCCTGCCTGCAGGTTACAATATGCTCAGAGAGGCAGAAAGCTCATTACTGGCCCTAATCTACAGGCTGTCCTCCCTGACTTGGTGTCAGCCCCACACGCCCGTGCCACCGTGTTCCCGCACGGGGGGCTGGGTCCCTGGGAGCGCTCCCAGCCCTGGAGCCCGTGGGGGGCAGCCAGAGCACGTGTGCGGGACAGATCGCGCCGCTACCGGCGGCGTTTGGCAGCACGGCGTCATTTCACAGAGGATGCTCCATCTGTCACTGTGCTCTGCAGCAGAGCTTGACCTCGCTAGCACTAAAGAAGCCCCAGCAGATTAACATTTAATGATGCTTTCAGTTTCAGCCCTTGTAGTTTTTCATCTCTCAAAGGGCAGACACGGAAGAGAAAGAAATCATATATTATGTACAGCATATGGGTCTTCTTGCAACTGTCTCCTTTAGCATGCTTGACTTTGACAGATTGAGATTTTTTTTAATTCTTTCTGCTTTGAAAGAAAAAATTTCTACATATATTTTACTCCAGAAACAGAACATCAGTTGCCTCATGTATACACAGACCATTTTTGTTTTGATTTGCATAATCATCATACCCAATTCTGTTTAAATAAATAAACCAACACACAGAATATGTTTTTTTGGTAGCTGCCTGAACAGAAGCAAGGAAACTAAACCTTGCCAAGACAGATGAATTAAGCAAGATCCTTTGTGTCACTCTGTTGTCTTGAAAAACACATCTAGCCACATAACAATGCGAAAATAAATCCTTAAGGGACAGTAAAGTGAATCAGAAACATAGAGTTTCCATTCTTTTTGTTAATAATTTCTCTCCATTTTTTTTATTATTTTCTGCTTGTGAATCATTCAGCTTGTGCTCTGTGCCAAGGAGCACATATGGACAAAGCATTTGAAGGTCTGCTGTATGTTCCCAGAAGAAGATCAGTGCTACCTGGAGCACCAGCTGACATCAGTAAGATTATCCACAAGCACAGAAGATGTTGAAGAAGCAACACGGTGGTATGAACACTCATGAAACATATATATGGTGTCATGGCTGAGCCTCTGATGATTTAGATTAGTATTTGCAGGAAATAGTGACCTGGAAGACAGATTTACATGAGAAAGTAAAGGGACAAACGTGATGGCCCAGAAGGAGGGAGTGACACAAAAGCCATCAGAGAGATCCCAAGCTGTTGAACATCTCTGTAAGATGAGGATAAGAGTTTTATTGTGGGGATAATATCTACCAAGAGAAAAGGCAATAGTTAGATCCCTAAAGCAAGTAGAACACAAAGGACAGTGATAAGACAACTGCTGTAAAGGTAATTTGTGCTGCTTCAGCCACGATGCTGTAGGGAGAAGCTGGATGGGAATGCAGGAGGCTACAGAGGGAACTGAATACTGCTACCAGTCACTTCAGCAACCAGAGCCCAGCAGTTACACGCACTACCAAAGAAAATACCTGAAATGGCAAAAGTCCAATAAAAATAAGAGCTGTACAGTCATGAGGGAAAAAACAAGGCATTTAACCTGCTCCACCCAGTAGCTTTTTGGGGTTGTTTTTTAAGTAGTTCCCATGAGACTTCAGCAGTCATACAAGTGATGCTCACCAGCAATGAAGTTACCACAGCAAGCTGCTAGTACAAGTTTCTTTGCCTGAAGAAATCAGAGGGAAAGTCTGAATGTTTTTTGGTGCCAAGACCCTCTAAAGTAAGAAAAAGAAATTGCATTTTAAGGATTAAAATTACAAAATCATAAGGTTGCAGAAGACTCCAAAGAAGCCTAGAAACTGAAAATCAACCTGTCTTGGGTTGAGCGCTAAACCCACAACAGACCCCAGCACCTGAACTATGAGCTCATTGAAGGGGTTTTGCTTTAAAAATATATAAGGCTACAAAAACTCACCCCTGAATTTATTAGAAAGCCTTCAGGGTTTTTTAAATCTTAAGAGAAAATGCAAAGGAGAAGATGCTGCACGCATTTTCTCAGGAGGTACTTTTGCTAGTAAATTTTAGAAAAAAAGGGAACTTGGCAAAAGTTTAAAGGGTAACATTCAACCAAAATAAAGCATACCACAAAGCATTGACTTAACACATGTTAACCCATGCAATTTAGCATAATCCAACCCATCCAGTCCCAAGATACCCAAAATATTAAGAAAGTAGGTTAGGAGAAGAAGAAGTGAAGAGAGAGAAAAAGAGAAAATTATGTCTAACACCCCTAGATCCAGCATAACCAGAGTGCAGGAAGATGGCAGGGTTTGAACAACATGGAGAACATATGTTGGTGTTTTTATTTGCTTTGTTCCACTGTGGCCACCTGCCCCTCCACCCCCAGGTGGGCCCCCTGGCCATTCTGGGGCCCAGGGCAGGGTGGTGAGCAGTCATCCCAGTGTGCCAGTCATTCAGAGGCTGGGCTGGGGAGACAAGGGTATGTGGTTATGATGGAGTGCTTTTGGGGTTGCTTTCGACTGACAGCTGCCCTGGGGTTGCCCAAGCAGATTCCAGGGGCCTGTGGTGTGGGTTAGGGCATTACCTCATCTTCATGAAACCTGACCTGTCCCTGCTGCCCCCCAACCCCCACACACACTTGGGTTGGTCTGAGCCAATAATTAATACAATACTCCAGCATCTCACAAGGGGCCCCCTATAAAGGCTTACGACATCCACAATAAGACAGAGAACAAATCTATTCACAGCTTCAAATAGTTAGTCAGAACTTGTGCTCAACAGTTCGAGTCACAGCAGATCTGGCTCATAGGAAACTTCCTTCATCTTGATGTCATACAAGGCCATGGTTTTAATGCTGCAGGTATTTCACACCTTCATGGCCCATCTCTGTCCTACTCTGCTGTATAGGACTGACACCCATGAAACAGTGAGAGACATGCTGAGCTGAGGCATATCAGTCCTCAGGGAGAAAGGCTTCTAGAAAATTTTGAAGCCCTTACTCTTTAACCTGCAGATCCCACAGCCCCTTGCTAAAACTCAACACAGATAGCAATAGCATGACATATGAAAGGCAACTTATTTTGAATAGTAAAATGGGTGTTTGCAGTTAAGTACAACTACGGAAAGAAAAGTGTAAAGCCTAAGACCAAATTGGACTCCCTGCAACAAAATTCCGACGCATTTGTGGGCATTATTTATAAGCATTCATCATTGTTTTGTGTTCTGTATGTATGCGCTGACATAGCCCCAAAGAGCAACACAGCCGGGAAGGGAAGAGTGCAGCAAAGACCTGTAGGCAGATCTGCCTATCTGTGTAACAGTTTCACTGAGTACCATCCTTGAGTGTATGGTCTTGGCCAAAGTATAGGTGGCATACCTCCAGGATATAACCACTTTAACTACTACTAGATGCAAAGATATCCAAACATCTCAGCAAGAATATTCACAGTCTCTCATTAACATTGTGAGAAATCATAAAAGATAGACTATGCTTAGTTACCGCCTCATTTTGTTAACAAGAGATAATTGAAAAAATACATGCTAAAGTAATTGCCTAATCATCACATCAAATTAATTTAAAAAACAATGATTGTGATCAAATAGTTATTTACAAAAAAGCAACACGCAGAGTACATTACTTGTTTGGAGTGAACAGACAGCCTCTGTTCATGGAAGGTTTACAGAGGAAGGAAGATCAAAGCTATATCCCAGCAGCCTTTGGACTAATTTTAGGAATCAGAGCATCCTTCCTGCTGCTCTATCATGTTCCATTTGAGAATGATTCTTGTCCCTTTCCTGTGCATCCTGAGGAACCTCTGATGCCTGAATCAGTCCTTCCCCTTGCAGCAATACCCTGACTCTCTCCATTCTCCATCTACCATCAAGGTAAATGCCATGAGGGTCCGTATGAAGAGCTCACATGACTCTATGCCTCCAAAATGCAGGACTGACAACAAAAGTCCTCTGTCACTCCCATCCCCTAATGACACTCTCTTAATCTAAGTTTTCCCTGATGCACAATCCCATCAGATCTCGGAAGCCAAGCAGGGTCAGTCCCAGTTAGTGCTTGGATGGGAGATCTCCTGGGAATACTGGGGGCTGTAGGTTCTAGTCCTGAGGACTTCACTGTCACTGTCCAAGCTTGCTTGACCATGGCAGATGAACCTCAGGAGTTAAACGGTGGGGCCAGTTCTGCGCATGCTGTGCCTCGCCTAAAAAATCCACTGTGCAGGCTGGAAGGGCACACCCACGTGGGGAGAGCCCTGCCCAAATCTGTGTTCATGAAGCCAAGCCATGATGATGATGAGTCTAGGTTTTCAGTGAGGAAATATGTCAGTCAAATAAATAATGAATTATTTGTAAGTAATTTAACTGAAAAGCGTGGCTGCAAACTCATGTAAAGTTCTGCAGATGAGACAAAGCATTCAGGACACAACTTATTTCAGGAATCAGCAATATGCTTTAAGCAGAAGTCGCAACTTGTAAATACTGTATTCTGGCCCAGCAGATTTCCTTCCTGATAGACCATGACCACTTCATAATTCTAGGGCAAAACCATGAAGATTAATAAAAAGCAGAAAAAGGATTTTAATCAACACAGCCAGCTGGTCTGTGGTTTGGATTATGTTGTGGGAGGCAAAGCGTAACATTGAGTTTGAATGAAAAATGCAAAGTACTGATTACCTCGCAGACTGTCTACCAGCTAAATTAATATTAAACTCAAATTTGCAAATCCTGTGCTTGTATTATTGTGTGTAGGCAACTGTGATATATTTAACATCAACTAGAAATTAAAACACCTGCTTGTAAAATAATGAGTTGTGTTTCAAATCCTGTTCATAAAAGTCATTTTCTACCTCTTACTAAGAAGATGACCTATTTTAGATCTCAGCCTTTCAAAGTATTGTGACGAGTTCCTTTTCTGTAGGGAGTAAAGCAAATGGACATCTGGAAAGCAACTAGTGAGGGATGAGGAGAGGGAGCCTGCTCAAAGCCTGGAAGCAGGAAGATGAAGGCTATTCTGATACAGGGGCATGCAGAGAAAGGGTGGGAGTTGTGGTCTGCAAAGGCACAGGTCTGGGTGCCTGGGAGAAGGTGTCTCCTCCAGGACACTGACTCAGAGAGGCATCAGAGGCTGCAGCCTGCCTGCTGCTCCTGGTCAGCAGATGTAGGGTGCTGCCAGCTGCTGCGAGCTGGAGGGAGAAGGACGGAAACAAGCTGGCTGGACCCAGGCCAAGGAGCAACAAAAGGCTTGTGTGCCATTGCCACATTGCCCTGCCCTGCCGGCTGCCCAGCCTGCAGAGTGCCATAGCAACCAGGGTTAAAATTGGGTCAGGATTGCCACTGCAAAACCTGTCAGGGTTTGTGCTGAAAATGTTCGTTCGTGTGCTGTTTTGACAGAAAACATGCTATTTGGTGAAGCAGCAGAGGGGAGACAAGACCACTTTGATGCCAAAATCAGTGAGCAAAGTGCTGTGAGTGCATGAATTTTTCTGTTTTTAACCTGCACTGTACCTGGACAAGATGCACTGTGAATAACTAAAGTGCCATAACATGTCTTGAATTCCAGGCAGTGCCCAAGGTACCCTGGGTGCATCAGCAAAGCTGCTGATATCTGCTACTGACAACCTGCTGGCACTCCCCAAGGCTTACCAGGAAGGGAAGCAAGTCAGTGGACAAATATATGTAATCTAGGACTGGGACATGCCTATGCCTTGGTCTTTCCTTAGAAAGCATTGTTCTTTCAGCTAAACGATTTAAGAGCATGGGTCATCATCAGCAACTGCAACTCCAGGTATTATGTGATGGTTTGCAGATGTTAATTAAAATTACTCAGTCTATATTAGAAGAATTTAACAAATACTATGCATACATAAGAGCAGGGGAGGGGGCGTGGAAATGTAACAGTGAGAACCATTTCTTCCAATTACTTGATCACCACTGTGCAGAAAAAAAAATCATTCATACTTTTTCTGGAGAAATATTTCTGTAGACTAACAAGGATTTTGAGTTAACATGCCAAGATCAAAGCATTCAAACCGAAAATCTAAATCTAGACTTATACACTCTTCACTGGGCTGGCTGCCCTGCTCATTGGGACCCAGCAGCGTCATCTGTGCCTTTTCAAAGCTGCTTATCTTGACTACTCTGTGAGGTCCCTGTGAGCATCAGTGTGCTCATGTGGCCAAGAAGGCCAATGGCATCCTGGCCTGTATCAGAAATAGTTTCGCTAGCATGACCAGGGACATGATTGTCCCTCTGGACTCAGCACTGGTGAGGCTGCACCTCAAGTCTTGTGCCCAGTTTTTGGCCCCTCACTGCAAGAAAGCCACTGAGGTGCTGGAGCTTCTCCAGTGAAGGGCAATGGAGCTGGGAAAGGGTTTGGAGCACAAGTCCTGTGAGGAGTGGTGGAGGAAAGCTGGTGGTGTTTATTCTGAAGAAAGGAGGCTTAGGGGAGACATTATCACTCTCTACAACTATGTGAAAGGAAGTTGTAGCCAGGTGGGGATTGGGCTCCTCTCCCAGGCAACAGGACGAGAGGAAATGGCCTCAAGGTGCAGCAGGGAAGGTTAAAGTTGGACATCAGGAAGAATTTCTTCATGAAAAAGAAGGGTAAGCATTGGAATGGGCTGTCCACGTGGGTGGCAATCATCGGCCCTGGAAATGTTCAAGAAACAATCGGACATGGCACTTGGTGCCATGGCCTAGTTGACAAAGTGGTGTTTGGTCAAAGGTTGGGCTCAAGGATCTGAGGTCTTTTCCAACCTAAATGAGTCTATGATTCTGATTTGTCAAAAGTGTTGAGCACATTGTTTTACTAAAACAGGACCTGTTTGATTAGTCCCAAACATATGAACCTGAAACATCTGAGTATCTCAGTGTGTCTCATACATTTACCCTTTCAACACTGACCCATTTCCAGATCCTCTTCCCTTTCATGAAGAAAAGCACAATTAGCAAAGTTTTATTAGTGAGCATTGGAGGCATGAAGGCTTCATCAGTGACCCCAGATCTACAGAGGAGCGAGATTGCATCCTAGCCTCCTGGCTTTAAACAGAAAATTAAATTTACAAGGTGATTTGATCAACCTCCCTGTTCCCCTTACCAATTTTTTTAAGGTATTAACCAATTACAATCAAATTTGATAGAGGATCAGCCTTATTATGTTTATACAAGTTTCAAGAAAATCTGAAGCCAAGAAGTGAAAAAGTACAAAACTGGTGCCTACAGAAAGAGACAGGAACAATTTAATATTTCCAAACACAAGTAGGAAATCCCTGTGTGAGGCAGCAGCCAGCTATTCGCCACAAGTAGGAGCAGAGCTCAGATTAGGACCTCTCCTGTCTTTTGTCTTGTATAACAGGTAGGGAACACGGGAGGAAGCAAATAGCTTGTGGAGGAGCAATTCACAAAAGCCAGCAGAGCAGCCAGGATTTTTGCCATGGCAGACTGCCAGGACACAAATCTAAGAAAGTTGTTTCTCTGTAGCACAGATTAACTGGGACATTAGCAGAATTATGTCAAGATGAAGGTAAGCTCAGTAAATGATTCGTATAATGAATTTCCATCCGTTGTGTTCAATGCTTCCAAGTGTACTATAATGTCACATATAAAAGTCATATCTTCATTATAATGCAACATATCATATAAAAGTCTTACAGCAGCAAAATTTATAAATTATGATTAATTTTCTGTGTATCTTGAATTTAGTCTCTATGCCTACAATTAACTGGCTTATTTTAAACACACTGCAGCACTCAGATCAACAGAAAGGGTAAACCTGACAAAAATCAGGTTTTCATTTTGCAGCTGGATTGGCTCAGGTTCTGTGCAACAACCGATTTGTAATTTAAGAAGTCAGGGTCTATTGAGTGAGTAACTTCTTGCACTGTGAGCAGAACAGCAATAGCAAATCTTACTGAAAGTATTTTTCTAATTCTATAAAGCAAGCTAAAAGCCTAGAAAAATGTAGATAAACAGGACTTAATCAAAAGCTCACCTCCAGGTCTCACTTCAGACCTGTGCTGTGGAGGGCTCCAAATTCAGCTTTGGGATTGCTAACTTCTCAGGGTGGGCTCACATAATCTCACCAGATACCCTCCTCCCTACCCCAAGGCTTCCTCTGAACTAATCATTTGAATGAGCTGCAGTCAGAGACCAAAATGCCTGTTTGCTTACAGCTGTCTACAGTTTCAGCTGGGGCTGTGCCCAAAGGCTAATGGCAATTCCAGCTGCAGGCTCACACCTCAGAACCACTCATTCTGCTCTTCTACCTTGTCCTTGGTTTCCATGGGATGACCATGCAAGATTTTCAGCCTTTACAGTCTCTTCCCTTAGTGCTCTGGGCTTTGAAGTAATCTCAGGCTCTCACTTAAAACACCATTGCCACCCCTAGATCAAACTTAGTGAAAACAAGGTGAGGTAATTTGTGTTACAGTCAAGTAAAATGTGAATTGCCACATCATGTTCTTGGTATGTGCAGCATAGTCTGAAAAGCAGATCAGATGGTGCTATTTCTGCCCTTTCCAGCCCTCCTTTGCCTCCTGAAATTTATGGCTGTATCTGTCACACAGACTGGAAGTTTGTTTTGCCTCAGCTCCCTCTCAAGTTAGACAGAAATATTCCAGTGATGGATGTCTGAAGGTCTCATACAATTCATCCACATTGTGATAAAAATAGATAAGGGAAAGGGAATTTCCTGTTCTAAATAGAATGTGCATAAATTATCAAGAATTCATTATTCAGTATCACAAAAATGGTTTCAAATTATAATGACCACCATTAAAAAAAGTTGTAACTTTATCACTGAGGACACACAAACAGCAAAAAAACCCACAAACCCCTAACTGCCACGCTTGAACTTTTTAGAACACTTTCATTTGGAAAAGTCAATCCATACTTCCTTTGGTTGTACAGGATGTAAAATGCTGCTGGCCATGTTTTCCCTGTGTCATTCTTCCACAGTAGTTCTGGTACACAAGGGAGAAGGACCAAACAAGGGCAAGAATGTCACCTGTCCAGTGTTGTTAAAATGAATTCCACTTCCCCAAACATCATAAAGTGAAATCTCAGCAGATATGTAAGCGAGAGTCATTCCTCAATTTTCCATATTTCCACTCCATAATGGACCAAAATCAGGGCATGTATTTCAGTCACTCACTGTGTATCTGGTGGGGCTGTGTTACAGTTTAAGCCCAGTGAGCAACTAAACACCATCCAGCCCCTGGTGTTTTTAATGCCAAGTATTTCATTTCTGTCAGATATTCCCTAGCTTTTGCCAAGGGGGGTATTTGTTACCTCAGACATTAAAGCAAAGCCTTCACACAGCAACATGTCATCTTAAATCTGAATGAAATCTTCAACCCTATCTAACTACAAACATGTGACAGGAGAAAAGCACCAGTTGAAAATTCTTCAATGGGCAAAGTAATGTGTCATAAAATCACCACAAGCTTTTTAACAAAGAAAATAATTGCTGTCCCACATGCATCTCACACTAAACTCTAACAGCAGAAAGCTTTTTGATTACAGGAAACACTTGGAGTTTATATTCTCCTACTTCAGTGCTCTGTGCCACTGGGAAGAGCATTACAATCCAGAACAGAGTGATGAAAACCAGGTGGATCTAAAAAGGTACAATTTTTCTTCAAAATGCACACGCATTATCATCTGTGACCATTGACTCTTACCACAAGCATGGACCACAAAAAATTAAAGGCACAAACTTCTGATGATTTTAGATCCAGATTTCCAAGTCTAGTTAGTCTCTGGGATCTTACAGAACATGTGGTTTACACCATAAATACTTCCCAGGAGAAAAAAAGACAACCAAAAAAACCCCAGCACACATAAAAAACCCCCTTTGTGTTTAAGGTCAAACTAGTGAGTCATTTAAGGAGAAAAAAAAGCCAGACATTGCAATTAACCTCAACTGAAGCACATACATTTAAAAAAGAATCAGTGAGAAAGACATCCTTAAAGGAAATCCCAAAATGATGACACAAGAAAGGCCAAATGAAAGCACAGAAACAAACACTCCCATCACACTGTCAGGCAATTAAGACACACTGGTGTTTACAAAGACTGTCAGGGTTTTTTTAGACATAAATTTTTCTTCCTAATGTTTCCCTTTCACTGCTAAATAAAGAATTTCATTCAGAGAATAGTTGTTCAAATGTAACTTTTACATTATAAATCTTTAAAAGCCTACAGTCTCTCCATTATATTTACTTTCTCTAATCTATGCAAAATAAAGGATTGACCTGAATATACTCCACAACACTATTTATACTGTACTTGACTATTACTTCTGATTTCCTCCTGAGCAACTAATGTGAAATTTCATTCAAATAGCTTTTCTTTACAAATGTATTTCCTAAATATAAACAGAAACGTTTTTCCCATCCAAAATGTATCCATATGCAACTTAAAAAGCTGTGAAGACAAGACATTATTCTTCTCAAAATTTCTTTTCTTTGATCACATTAACACAAATCACAAACACCAAGAAAAAAATTATCTGAATTTAAGACTAAATAGTTCATTCCAGATGTATGGTTTCAGAAAAAAACCCACAAAAGGTAGTTGAAACAGCTGGACCACACCTCATTCAAACAGCGGTGGCATCATTAAAGCACGCAACTGTGACAGTAATGACGGGACTGCTTTCTGAAATGGAAGCACCTACACAGGCTGCTGAATTGACCTGTTGTTCCCTAACTCACAACAATTATTTTAGAGGCCATTTACACAGAGTTACATTTCTCTTTTAGAGTTTTGTTTGGATTTGGTTTTGTTAGTGAAAAAGAAATATATTTATATATAAGAAAAGGGCAGCAGATACTAAAAGAAGGCACATGCCTGTAGGACAGAAGCAGGCCTCCTGAACTGCAACTAACTTTTTATCATCTGCCCATCTTCTGACAACTGGAGTGCACCTCAGCTGAGCAGAGCTCCTACCCATTTGTTCTTGTCTGCCATACATACAGTATCATGTAACGTCGCTGTGATCAGTGGGATTATTTTATTTACACATCATATACTTCATCGCCTCACGTCCTTTTAGACACTGTTTCTGGAAACACAGAGTGATTGTTGTTGTCAAACACTTTATATTTCTACCTTTTTTTTATTTAAAAGTAAAACAAACAAGAAAATGCCATGCAACTCAGCAAGAGGTTTAAAAAAATATCCAGGGTCATTCACAAGTCTCTTTTTCACATTAGGAGTTTCCTTGTCCTTTCCCCTGAGTACAGGATGTTTGGCAACACTTTAGTTACACTGCCGATAAAAGTAGAAGTAGTAATCAGTATAAAACATTCCAGCAAAATAAGGGTCTGTCGAGCAGCCAGCAAAACCCTGCAGAAGAAAAATAAAGGAGATTCATATATGATCTTGTTTCAGTTCAAAGGCTGTTTGTCTTTTGCTGTGTTTCCATTTGAAAAGCCTTACCGGTACGGCTACACGGAAATGGTATGCACTGTCATACAACTTAGCTACAGGGAGAGTCCAAACATGCTGACGTCCCTAGATGATAAATGAGAGAGAGAGATTAGATAACCTTATTTCCTGTTAAACTAGAGAGAAGGCTCTGGAAACATTTCATTGACAAACGTAGTGCAAAGTGATTATGATAACAAGCCTCAATAGCTATAGTTGAAGTATTTAAAGTCCAAGTGCTGACTTCAAACCATGCAAATGTGGGTTTGCTCTGATCAGTTCTGTATGGGAACTGAAAGGCATCTGACTCCCAGTGACACTCAGCTGACTCTGAATAACTGAACTCCCTCATTTGTTTCCTAAACAAATGCCCAAATAAATAGGGATTGTTCCTTATGTGCCAGGTGGCCCGAGATCTTTAAGTTGTAATAGTAGCAAATGGCAGTTCTGATTTTGGAATAGCAACTTCGGTAGTCCTCAGAAATAGGAAGGCCCCTCTATACATTCTAAAGATATAGGTACTGTCTTCACTTAGTAGTTCAAAAACAGATACAGGCAAAGTTTCATGCTATTTTTCATTACAGGGTTCTGCCATGTACAAATGAAACAATTTATTTTGCATCTGAAATGTTTATGCTACACTGAATAAACCAAAATTCAATCCTCATCTCTCTTTAATTGAATGATCCATGGTAACTTCTATTTCATCAGTTTCCAGTGCCTCAACTCCATCTTTCTCTCCTCCCTTCACCTTCTGACACATCCCCTCTGCTGGAGATGATCCGTTCACATGGTAAAATTTAGAGGAGACTGCTAAGTCCAAATGATTGTTGTCCTGCCTTTTGGTAAGGAATAAGCCTTCCAATCCCTAGGAAAGTCCTCTTGAAAGAACCCTCTTCAACTAGGCAGCATTTCTACTCTGAGTCACATCAAACCTGAATGCTCACTGCTGCTGGAGGCTTGTTAGCTTTAGTCTTTTGATGTGGATTTCAGCTTGACACATGAAATCTCTTTGACTAGTTTTGTCACTAAGCTTCAAGGACATTTACGCATTGCGGAACTCTCTCTGTCTGACTTCATTTCAGTTCTGTTGGAAGGACAGCAAACAGGTCAAAATTTGGAAAATTTTGGCTTTCTGATGGCTTTGCTGCAGTTGCAGAGAAGCCTGTAACTTTTTGCAAAGACATTTGAAAAGTTGATCAGAAAGTCAGCTTAAGATTACAGGTATTTCAGCTGCTCTGATTTGACAAAGCACCAAAAAATAATTTAAAATCAAGTTATGAATATATTATGTATGGCACCCCAGATTAGAAATCTAAAGAAGATTCTGAAATTATTGCCAGTTTCAGGGATGTTTCTCCTACAATGTGTTCAGAAGTGCTATTATCCTTGTTTATGCCATTCTTACTGTTTTAGCCAAAATAAACATTTCCAAGCAAACATTGACAAATGGGGGCCTTGAAGAGTCTTATATTTCCAGGAAATTTGCAGATAAATTAAAGCCTTCATCAGTTTACTGGAGATGCTCAAAAGTTTGTGAGATCTGGTCACTACATTTTTTTTTTTACTGGGAAAAGCTAACATGTTTTAACAGATTTTTTTTCCCATTGGGGCAATCTAGAGAATGGCATGTAAACAAGTCTTGCTTTTAAAATGCACGGTTTTCCCTAGAGGGGTTTATTGGTAAACTCCTGTTCACACAGAAATGAAGGGGAATACTACCATTGCTTGCAGTAAATTCAAGACTTTAAAACTGGAATTCATTACCCATAACAATGGAAACCCTTATATTAGATGAGAGTTTGGAGGAATCTGTCTCCTAAAGCCCTGAGTGATTTATGGAGCTATAATGAGTTATAGTGGTGGCTTAGGCTGAAGAAGACCCAAAACTGTCTTTCCAGAGAAATACTGGATAGATTGTAATGAAAGCCAGCAGAAAATTGAGTCCACCAAAAAGATTATCTCATTACGGTCATGCCAAAACCAGCTATGACTGAGAGACTCAAAGTACCACTGTATTTTTACTACCTTAACCAAGACCAGAATTTTGCAACCATTAATTTTATAAAAATTATCCCCAGAAGCCAGAGTACTGCTCTGAAAGCCTTACCTGTGTGGTTTCTAGGAAATCCTTCCTACTGTTTTGGCTTGAAGAATAGTGAGAGCAATAATTTCCAAATGTGACTTTGCAGAGAAATACAATTAATGGCTCTGTGGTGCTTCAATAAAGAGGGAAAATAAGGATAAAAATTATTTTATTAAAAATAAAAACTGTTTCTCCCAAACCAATATTCAAAAGAAATTCATACTCAGTGAAACTCTTGAGTTTGATGTATTAATCCCTACATGGGAGGCTGTACTACTAGTTTATACTGGCATACATTTAAGAGACAAATTTTCAGAAGCTGCAGAAAACAAGTAGACACTTCAGCAGTACCATTAGAATTCCTCTTATCTGAAAAAGGCAGATGTTTATAAGGATAACATTTAAAATCAAAAGACTGGGCAAGCCCTTTCTTGGAGAGACAGGAGTCATGAAGTGTCATCAAGCGGATTGTTTGGCAGCTGTTCTGGCTATCACTGGCCTTTCTCAGAGAAGAATTCCAAAAGAAAGGACTTGTTACTTCTGGGAGAACCCTCTGGAGGGAGCCTTTTGAGGAGAAAATACCTGCTGCAAGGAATAAGTCTGCTGCTTGTTCCTGCTGTAAGTCATAATTTTATGCATTACAAGTTCCTGCACAAGAATTCCCTTTTACAGGGCTTGATACAACAGGCTCAAAAAAGGTACTCTCTGGAGTTACTGATGGATGTTCCTAATCATATTTCTCTACACCAAAAAAACCCTAAACCAAACTCCCAAACGCCCCAAAACAAACAAATCCTTAGGTCAGAGGCCACAATGTTGACAATATAAGCATACATGTCTGCTCAATGATTATTAGAATAAAACCTTAAGACTTCTAGATTTTAATATCTGTAACAATGGGTGAAATTGTCATTGGGCTGAGAATGGTATTGGGCCTATGTTACAGCAAGGGATTTACCCAAAGCTCTACATTAAGAACTACTTTGTGCATAGATTTATCCCACTCCTTTGAATAGGACAAATTTGTGTCACAATAGACATCATGCAAGAATTTCTATCAAATAACAAACCACTGTTATCTTTTGTATGTATGCTCTTTAATTGTACTTACTTCATTTCCAGTGAGATTTTTACATCCACGGGTGTGTGTTTGTTAACGGGTATAACGTAGCTGTAATTTCCAGAGCTGAAAAAGGTTGCATTAATATACAAAAAAAGGATTTGCATTTAAATTTAAACAGAAAAAGGTACCAAAGACTCCTGCATGCTAGAGGACAAAAAGGTGGGCAGGAGCCAGCCAAGCAGCCATGCCACATTAGCGGTATTTTATTCCACCACAGCATAAGAAAACAATTTACCTACCTGCACTGCAGATTTTTACTACAGTAGCGATTGTCAATGCTTTGCTGAGTTTCCAAAATCTGTATGGAACTGACTGTTGTATCAATCCCTAAAAATATTAACAATAATGGTTTATTCTTGATTATTTCAAAAATCTTAGATAAGAGCATGATAAAACTGCAGTTAATATGGTGGCACCTACTCCCTTGATTGCCACTGCAGGACTTGCTGCAGGTCTAAATTAGCACCCAGTTCAAAGCCTCTGATTGATTACCTTCATTCTGCCATACAGGAGAGATAAGATCCTTGTTCCGTTTGCAAGGACAAATATCCTGGGAACCTAAGATTGTACCATTTTCTTATAGGCAGACACTGAAGGTAATTTTGATGGCAGCCCAAGTAGAACACAAATGTGTCAATATTCATTTTAATGTACTAGAAGCCATGATCATGAAAGTAACCATTAATTTGAAAAACATCATCTTTATTGAGAGAAATAATATGCTATGCAACAAAACTTGTTTCTAATCCTATGTGCAAGACTACCCAATTTTAAGGAATATTATAATTGCTTCATAAAATGTTGCCTTGAACTTTTAAGAACTTTTTAGTTTTGCAAGAATTTTGTAATATTCTACACAGAGATGAAAAGTATACCCACAATGACATTGTTTTTCCCCAAGGCAGGTTAGCCCTTCAGAGGGTTAGGCAGCAAGAACCAATGTGCTAACACAGCAGCACAGCTTCTGCTTTCTCTCCTGCCCTAGCAATCACTGCACTGTGTTGCATCCTGAAAGGCTTACTTCCTCTGGATTACATCTACAGCATTCAATCAGTGCAGGGACATTGCAGCACCTCTGACCCCTAAGGCAGCCCATTTCAGTCTGAACTGCAGAGGGCCCTTAAACAGAAGGGGCTGAACAGGCTTAATGCCTTTGAGTGGAACTAGACTGACATGCCAGTGGTGTGGGGAAGGCCCAGGTGTGGAGGGAGTGTGTGAGCCACCAGCAGACAGCTGCACTCTGACAACTGCACTTGTTACCTATAGCATCAAGCTGCTGATATTTTAAATCATAGAATTATAGAAAGTCCTGAGTGGGAAGGACCCATAAGAATCATACAGTCCAAATCTTAGCCCTGCACAGGACACCATGTGTCTGAGAGTGCTGTCCAAATTCTTGAACTCTGGCAACCTTGGTGTCATGACCACTTCCCTGGGGAGCCTGTTCCAGTGTCCGACCATCCTCTGGGTTAAGAACCTTTTCCTAATATACAGCCTAAACCTCCCCTGACACAGCTTCATGCTGTTCCCTTGGGTTCTATCACTGATTACCAGAGCCACGAGATCAGTGCCTGCCCCTCCATTTCCCATTATGAGGAAGCTGTAGACCACTGGGAGGTCTCTCCTCAGTATCCTCTTCCACTCCTCACAAAGCTTCCCCTCCAGACCCTTCACCAAGTCTTGCAATGTGGTGCAGAAAGCATAAGGAGGACCTGGTTCAGCAGGGCCAAGCCTGCTCTTCACACTGCACTGTGCGCACTGGTTTTGTGTTTCTGTTCCTCTCTTCTACAGCAATGGTTCTCTATTTTGCAGACAAACTTGATTATAGGCTGACATATTCTCTGATCATAAAAAATTTGTGTGGTAGTATATACTTAACTTCCAGCACTCAAATATCCACACATGCTTAAGTGACAGAGGGAAATTAAGCATATTCCTCTCATAGAAGAACATTCCCTATGACACAACATCTCATTACAACATGTATCACAGTGGTGCCTCAGAGAACCTTTTCTGAGGTGTGTACCCATGTTAAAAAACATCAGAAGGGGAATGACTTTTACCAGATCACCCCACTGGGGCACAGCCAGGCAACAAGCAGAACCTGTGTTCTATTCCTCACATGGCTTGGGGTAGTAACCTGGTTTAAGTGCATGCTACTGTATAGATGTTTTATCATCCAAACATTGCCTAATTTTTAATCAAGTATTTATTTAAAAAACCCCAATCCTTAAAACAGAGGATCCACATAAACAGAAAAGACATAAGGCATAATCCTGCTTATACTGAATGAGTGCCAGAGCATGCTGTTATAACATATGTAATCAGCAGATACTCATCTTTACATAAAAGAATCAATATTTTCAGCCCTGACTGGCTCTGACAGCAGTGCACAGTCACTAAAAGGGGAGCCTGAAATCATGCCAAAAGTCTGTGTCTAGGAACTTCATTCCATCTCCTCTAGAAGAAGACAGTGTCAGGATCCTAAGGTGGAGATGGCCCCTTTCGGTAGCTGACACTTTTAATCCCTTAGGTGAGGTGAGCCAAAGCCCAGACACTTCCTTTACACTGTATCATACATTTTGTGCATACAAATATCACACTCATATCCTTAAGCATTTTTCTGTGAAAAGGTTAGCACAGCTGGGCACCCTGTAAGATCTTAGCCCCTGTCAAAGAAAATGTCACTTGTCATTTTATCGTATCTGTAGCCAAGCCTAAGAACTCTCTAGAGAGGGCAGTCAGAATGTCTATAAAAATCAAATGAAGATGTAAGAATAAACTGAAAATTACAGTGAATCACAGGTTTCCTGTGGTTCACAGGAAATAGATTCCCATGTGCTAATTCTCTATAATGAACAGTTAAAAATGAAACTTCTCTAAATTCTAAGCAGAATTCCAAGCCTAAAAGTAGCTCTTGAAAGTTAAACAAGTATACATTTTCACTTTATTTACTTTAAATACAGGACTTACAGTCATTTCCAAGATCAGGTTTTCCATTAGTTTTTTTGACTAGATCTTGTTCAGGTAATATGTCATTTTTGTTTCCTGTGAAAGGATGTATGTACAAACACACCCCAAATTAGCCTTGCACAAATGTAACAGCAAAGTATCAATGCAACACCAGAAGATGTTTTGTTAATTATTCGTTGGATAAAGGCATGCATAACCACAAGAGAAATCTTTAAAATACAAAGCCCCTCTATTCAGAAGAAGATATACACAGTCAAAAGAAGTTTGCAGATAACAAAACCCAAGCTTTTGGAACCTACAAGATATCTAAAACATTTTTAAAAAATAGCCTAATAGAAAAGATTTTATGACACACACAGAACATCACCAATTTTTATAACAGAGAGCCAATGTGAAAATCAATAAGCAGTCATGCACTTCAGCACAAATCTGATCATAAAGCCACATCTTCCTTCTTAGTGAGAAAATGGCATTAGTAATAACAGGCATCTGGCACACAAACACAGAATGGGGGAACAACTTAGATTTTTGAATGAGATGTTAAAATACTGAGGACTGACCCAGTACTTCAGAAACATGATGCCTAATCAAACTGAAATTAATAAACATCTCTAACAACATGGTCACTGTGTTCACTGATGTCACATCTGTAACTTCCAACATTGAACTAGGCTGGGTAATATAAGTTGTTAATTTTTTTAATTGTTCTATTCACTTTCTGAAAACTTCTCTAGAAAAGTGAACTTTTAAAGTGTTTTGAACAATCATCACATAGTACAACCTGGGGAAGGCAAAAAGCCATTCAAGCCCATGGGAAATGGTTTAATGCTATTCCTGTGCTTTTACAGTAACTGCCAGCTAAGAATCTGTTCAGGGACATGTAACCAATAAGATGGCACTGGGAAATGTTGATCTTCCCTCAACTAACGGGTTTCATCAAATACCATTTCTAAAATACCAAAATACTTCATTCCATGTTTTCCATAGGAAACATTCTGATTTCGGAATGGCTGTTTAGAACAGAAATTACTGCTTCATGATATAAAAACTTATTTTACAGAAGGAAGGATCAAAATGCATTATCACTGGGATTGAAATAAAAGAGCTGGATTGGCTTTACTGTTTTCTTATTCAGGCCAGATTTGGGGTTCATTTCAGTATTAGGAAATAAGGAAATCCAGACTTTTCTTGTGCTAGTAGGTGACCAAGAGCATGGAACAACATTAACAACTGAAATCCAAGGGTCCAGAAGCAATGTAATACAAAATCATCTTTGGGATTTTAATCTGCTTTGTGTTTTGCTATGGATCTGTCATACTGCTGTCAGATATTCCTTGAATCCATATTCTGTGTACCAGCTCATCATACAGATCTATCAGCTCTGCCAGCTTTGGTGGTCACTGCTGCATTTAATAGTCATCTGATGTCCCTTTTCAATATACTGTTCCACACACTGAAAAAACTGGCTACTGAACAATCACTTATACAGGTACAGTCGGTCTTGAGGCAGATCTAGAAAAAGCCTGCCCATTCTCTCATTCCTCCTCCATTTTCTTCTGATTTCCCTTAATGGTCTAGATATGCTAGCGATGCATTAAACACTGTCATTTTGCATTTTCATTTACACAGGAAAAACGATATCCCCTAGTAAAGGTAAAAGATTGCCCCCTGTAGATAAAGTATTTCAGCCATGCAAGTGTTGGCAGAAATATTTATTAAATACTCTGAATTCCTAAACACTTAAAACTGTGATTCTTTTGCAGATGATTAAAGAAAGCATTAAGCAAGCATCAGAATTTGTAAAAAAAAATAGGAAAAAGATAGATTTACTTGTACTATTTAAACTGAATCAGTAACCAGTAGAGAACTTTATTTTCACTTGCGTTTTTACTCATCATAAAATTACCATTTCATTGTCCTTTAAGTTGATGCAGTCTAAATTTGGAGTGAAAGGTGCCAATTGAGAACACCAAGAATAACAAAAAGTACCACGGCAGCCTTAAATAAATTGTGGTAAACTTCCACTCTGTCATATATAGTAACTCTGAAGGCTTTCTCAAAGGCCCATGTGGGGTGTGAAGATCCAATTCAATGACAAATATAAAAGTACAAGCATGACAAGAATGTAATAAGGACAACTAGTAACTTCAGATAAGCTTAAGATAAACTCATCCAATAAGTGTGGTATCCATTTTTTTCCCCCTCAAACAGTTTATGGTTTTAATTCACATGAGTTGTAATATCCTATAAGTAATATGGAAAAAGTTTTGCTGGCGATTTCTTGGGGTGGTGGTACCTTAACATGAATCTGTTAACTACTATCTGAAAGCAATAAATGTGAATGCACGGGGATGACCAAAATCCAGCAGGAGCCCTCACCAACTGTTTATTGTGAGAGGAAAGACACCGGGGAGAAACAACACTGTAAGAGAAAGTAAGGACTCCCCCTGGTTATTGGCAACACTTAACATTATGGGGACAGCAGTGAGCACTAATGGCATGGAAGCAGAGAGCAGAAAAGACCCAAATGCTGCAGGGTGTTGACACTCTCTAGTTCCACTGAAATCAATGGGAGTTTGAAAGCCTAAATCCTTCAGAAAAAACAATTAAAACAAATGACGTATGGGTGGAAAAGGCCATATTAAGCCAGACAACATAAAGATATGCTGAATTTTTGTTTAATAAATTTTGTCTTGCTTATGAATGCTTTTGCTTCTATTTGAACTTTCCTAACAGCCTTCTTCTCAACAAATCTGAGATGCAAGGGATTAGGAGTTACAATGGATGAACTCAGTAGTATCTGCACCCACAGAAGCCAGGTATTGCACTGTGGAACAGCAAAAGGTCTCTTAAATGTGAACTCCTAAATTAGTATTTCATGCAACTGTAATTTCAAACAGTTCTACCTTTCCATGAATCAGACTGTCTAAAATATCCACTGTTTATATTACTTATTCCCCATACTTAACTCTTAGCTTTTTGTTCTGAAAACATTTTCCTCTTCATTTATCTTGGCTGCAGCTACATTGAACAGCTTGTTTGTTTCCCTTCTGTTTGGATTTCATATTGACATTGTTACCTTCCATCTGGGGATACATTCAGCTTCATTAAACTTGGTGCAGAACTGAAATCTTTCAATAGCTTGTGTACTGTACTGATTTTTCACTCTTGGATCCACACTTAATGCTATTTGGAGCATAAGACCTTGGGAAAGTAATGCTTTGTGTTTACTCATCTTCTTTTTACACCTAGTGTCAAAAGCAGCCAGCTGAGGACAGAAGGCTTTCATAATTCATTTTTATCCATCTACAATTCTCTCATTTATAAATGACATAAATGTCTTTTTAATTAATCAACACTCTTTGAGGCTACAGAGGAATACAAATCACTTAGGAAAGCACAGTATTGAGATGTATCTGCCACAGGGCTTAGTGCAGCACTAATCACAAGAATCACAAGGACCTTTTACATGCAGTTTGTCTGCAGTATAAAGAATGGCCAGTGGGTGAATCCCACTGAAACAGTTTGTGCTAAGAGTGTCACAGCAATTGGCAATGCCTGCTCTGGCAGACATTTGTACTTCAGAGGCTGAACTTTATCTATCCGCAATTTCACCTCAATTTGTCAACTATGGTGCAAGAATTGTTCGCAAGACCAAGAAAGTAAAAGTATGGATGCTGGTCTAGTAATATTAACACGTTTCCAAACATCAACAATGGTAAGGACTGGCAAAGAGGAATACAGATTCCAACAATTAATGTGTGCCTTTATGTATTAACCCTTTCTTACAAATATTATAATAGTTGTAAGAAATACACCTTCTCATACATTACACATGTAACATCTGGCAGACAATATGGGAAAGAGAATTCATTACAGTAAAAGTATTTTATTTTACAGAGGTCTGCCTTCAAATAATGCTACTCAAAACACCTGCATGAACAATTAGACTTTTAATTGTAAGTTTTATGTTTTTGGGCAGTTGGAATTCTGTTTGTGCCCATAGAAAATAGGTAGTATCACCACACTGTAATATGATTAAGTATTCTATTTTTTTTAAACATCTGTTAATTAACTCTATACTACCCCCAACCAACTCCTGTTCAACCGTAGGCAAAGGTTAATTAAAGGGATTAGTGGCTTTCCAGTTCACAGAAAATCATTTTCCATAAATGGCCAGGAAGAACAGTGACACCTGACAAAACATCTTAGGACCCCAAATTCTTAAAGGTAACCAGGTTAGATTTTTCAAAAACATATTGACTGCAGTGATGATTAGTTGTACCAGGATTTTTTAAATCCCCTGGACTAGCCTCTTTTGTAGGAAGCTAATTACATTTAAAGATTCTTGCCCTTTCCCCCACACTGTCCATATAGTCTCTACTCAACTGGTAAATAACAGAAATTAATTTTTCAACTTACGTTTCTTCTTTTCATAACTTAGAGATTTGACTTTAGGTTGATGAATTGGACAACAATAGACCTTGTCACAAGGCAAAATGTCACAGAAATTCACTTCAGGGATCCGGCTGATAGGCTGTGTGCTCTGAGAAATTGTGCTTGCCCTCTGAAATTCTAAAGGACAAAAAATACATTCTCAAAAATGCTGTGTATCTATTGGCATTTTATAACAGCACAGAAATTGAAAGTTCATTATGTGTGTACAGACCAGCAGAGACACAGTACCTGTTGTAGGGGTGGAGGAGAGTAGAACAGAACTTGAAGTACTGCAGATGAAGAAAAATAGTTCATTAAGAAATGGACATCAGAGTTGAGGACCAAAACAAACTGGTCCACAATCTATTACTAATGCTATTAATTCAAATTCACCAATACTAACTTGAACTACTTGCCTGTAAACCGGATGTTTTTCAAAACGTCTGTCATGAATGCTAAGTAAATACAGGCTCCATATTGTCAAAGCACTGTGGAAAGAGAATTATTCTGTAGATTTACATCAATCTCTTATGTAGAACAATATGAATAATACCTTGGCAGCAGCTTGTCCCAATGTAGTAATGTATAAGCCAACTATCTGATCATTTTTTCCTGGTAAAAATTCCACCTTAATTTAATGGGGCTCAGATCAGACACTTTTATTCAGTATTGTGTTCATATACTTGTATTCAAACAAAATACAGTCACTTTCCAATGTAAATAGGATCAGACCACCAGTTCAAAATACTCAGTTCACAAAGAGATTGTAAACCACAGGATCTTGGACTGGAAACAGAAAATGGCAATTTCAGAAGTCCAGAGCATACTTTCCTTTCCGCAAGTCCAATGTCACAAGCTAAACAGAAAGTCCCTGAATTGCCCACCACACTGGTAAACAATTCAGCTTCATTACACACAACACGATCATTCTGTATATGAGAAATTGTTCTTTGGCACAGGATGATTGCATAAAACATGAAGAGTTCAGCTTTGCACCTGCAGTACAAGCCACTGAGGTACATTCAATGTGCACCACACAATGTGACACGGACAGAGATTAGTTGTGTGTCCATCCCATGAGTATGCCACTTTTATAAAATTATTTCAGCTCTCCAATATCACCAGGCATATTCACTGCTAACTTTAATACATTGTGTTCTTCGAGTAGGAAGGGGGAAAAGAAGAAAAACAGTGCCATCTTCTTTCTGATGAGGTAAGTAGAAAGGGGAAGTGAGAAACAAGTCAACTTGTTGATAATTAATTGTTACCATAGTGCCATAATACTAATCAAAGCTACTACAGTCACCCGGAAAATCTTCATGGAGCAAGATTCTTTGGTCTTTGGCAGACAAACCTAGAAAAGAGAAGTTTTGGGTAGTTTAAGCAGCACATTAGTAAGCTACTACTAGTAGATTAAAAAATACTACAATACCCTGACTTTATGTCACCTTTGTTTCTTTCACAGGAACTATACAAGTCATCCTTATATAGTGGCACATGTCTAAAGAGAAAAACTTCGGTAGTGAAAGGCTCTCTAAGACTGTGAGTGCACTGTGAGCTGTTGACAGGCTGGGGGCACAAACATTATAAAGGAAGAAACGATAGTTAGAAATAACAGCTCCATGTCCATTCTTCCTGCCATTTTTAATAATACCCTTGAAGGATTTCAGAATCAAATTCAGAACTCAATAAGCAGTGGCCAGAAGTAAAAGGTCGGCAACTTTCAGTGTGTGCTCAGACCATGTTAAACCAGGACTGGCATAAATATAGAAGAAAGGCACTTTCCAAACAAACAGGATGATGTTAGATGATGGAGCATTTGATTGTCATCATGACACAAAGAATATTTGATCTATTATTTTCTCTTGCTCTTTGGCACCGGCAAAAGCAAGGTAGGCAAATGAGCATTGGTTCATCTTAAAAAATACGACTTGGCAGACCAGGAAGATTATCTTTTAAAAAGTCAACAGATATTTCCTAAGTCATCCAATCCCTGTGAAAAGGGGTGTCTGCTTTCTATACCGTGATATGGGCAAGAAGAAGTCATTCAGCAAGAGGAAGTCATTCAGCAATAGCAACAACATCTTAGCCAGGTCTTAACCACATGAAAGACAACATTATCCAGGACAAAACAGGAGCTGATAACTGCAAACCACAGTGAAAGACTCATGCAAGGTTGAAAGCTGAGGAAGAATCAGCATCGCTATGCAGAATTCCAAATCAAAGTGAGTATTTCTATGTAAAGCTGCACTACACCATGTGAGCACAACCACAGGCTGAACATTCTTGTCCTGTTGGTCTCGCTCCTCCTTCATGCCATTATGCAGAACAGATCTACTCTCACATAGACTATGTATAGACAAGAAGCAGAAATATCTCATACATAATTTCTACCTCAGTGCAGTTAATTTTTAAGTTTCTAGCATGACACTAAATAATCCTGGAGATAAGAAGTTTGATTATGTATTTACAAATGTGAAAGCTTTCACCAATATTTCAGCACTTACTTTCTCAAAAATATATTTCATCTATTTCATTTCACTCACCTTGCTGGATTTCAGAGGGACTGATTTTTTTGATGGCAAAAAACTGGTAGCTTGACTATACCTGCTGTAAGAGACAAGATCTGTTTAACGTTCAAATGTTTCAGCAACTAATAAATGAAAAAAAGACATTTTCAATAGATTATTAATGTCACTTGCTTTTGCAATTTTAACATTTACAAAGAGGAAGGCAGACGTGCCATCAGATTCGTTTTCAAGCACAAAGGTCTTCAGTTAACTCATTCAGGGGAATGCTGTTAAATGCTACATTTGACTTCAAAGAAAACTTGGGGAAGTGGCTTAGGAACAGGAAATGCTCACCATTTCCACTGAAGCACTAATGAAGACTTTTTCTAGCAGAAGCCCTGCAGATTTGTCTCAGAAGCAATTTCCAAATCCAGAGCTGTAACTGGACATAATCTTCCCTTGCTTTATGCAACCGCAGCAATTACAAAAATTACTGCAATTTAACAGCCATTTCAAATATTAATTTTGTCAGTGACTTTAAAAAATATGAGAAATTTGAGGAGTTTTGCACAGCTTAAATATTGGAAATGAGCTGAGCTCCACTGTCAAGCAAAATTGGTTTTCACTTCTATCACAAAGATCAATTTACCCATCTGAGTGACAACTATCAGAAAACATCCTAGCAGAGGTACCTGACTTTGCTGGCTTCACTGACTGTTGACTTTAAACTACTCATCCGTTTCAGCCTGGCCAGTTTCCGATTCCACTGTTCCAACTCTTCTATTCTGACTTCGAGGTTGTTTGTTACTTTACAAAGCTGCTTTACAGCACCAACGTTCTCCATAAAGATCTGATCCTACGAAACAAAACAATGACAAAAGTAGATACAATGTATTCACCCATCAGATGCAACAGGCAGAAATGAGTACAGAACTCACCTATGTCAGGATACATCGTATATTTAAAATGCAAACACAAGTTACCACACTGTAGATGAGATGCACAAATGATTATAAACCCCTTTTGTTAGATGTTCAATTTGCAGTAAATTGAAAATGAAGACTTGCAGAAAAATTTGAAGAAGATGAAGGGCTATTTAGACCAAGAATTGAAACCGTATTTTACCTTCAAACTGTGCTCAGTTTTAAACCTTAACACTGCCACAACAGTAATCTGCTATTTGATTTTCAGTGCTGCAGCTGAACATAGATTTCAGAACCATCCAACCATCGACCTACAGGTATTAAGTAGGATCAGACAAGCCAGAGTTTCTACTCATGTTGCACACATAATGTTAATCACACAGAGATCAGTGAGAAGGGAAAAAAACAAAGCAGAAGTCAATCTGTGATGGCATAATATTTTGTTCTACCCTTCAGCTCTTCAGTCTCCTACAGGAGTCTTGTAAATTCTATTACCACAATTACCTCTGCAACTAACACAGTTCACACACGCTCCATTTATTCCTGAATATTTTACCCAGGAAAAGCCTTCTATCCTCCTACTCCTGCTTATCATCTAGGTATCAATCTGCTGCTGGACAAGCCCATTTCTGAGACAAAAATGGTTACTAATCCCCTATAGGAGAATGGTAGCAGTGTACTTTCATCACTGTGTTTGAAAGAATGGCTTTCTCATGCTAATGTAAAACCAGACTGATGCCATTGGATAAAGCTATTACTGCAGTTAATGTTACTAAGTCTTTCAATCCAGTCAAGTTATGCAGAAGTGAGGTAAAAGCAGTTTTGCCTTTCACATTTTAAATGCCAAGCACACCTTCTTTTAAAGGTGACTGCATTCCACAAAAGCAGACAGCATTTTGTACAAGCATAATCAGACTACAGTTATAAGTGGTAAGTTGCAAACTTTCCTGCTGCTGGAAGACTAACAGCCTGTTTAACTAAAATAGCCTGTTTAACTAAAGACTTCAAAATAATCCCCTGAGCCTAGAACTGTGAAATCATTTATATGGTCACTTGTTCTCCTATCAATGATATGCAGCAGCTGCCCTTTCCATTCTCTTCAAATCCTGCATGAATCACTTCTAAGTGGCCTCAACCAGCTGAGAAAATGGCTCATATGGTGGTAAAATGAAACAATACTTTCTTCAGGGGAAAAAAGGAATGATTAGAGTTTTACTGTCTCACTGGTGACAAAGTACTGAGCACAGTGTGACTGAAAAGAAAGATTCTTGTCTCAAAAAAGCAAATTTCACACAGTTGAGACATTTCTCCAGAAAGTAGCAGAGCCTGCTTGAAATGTGTAATGCAATCAAATAATCTTACAGAGTTCAACATCTCCAAATAGGTAACTGACTGTGCTGGTTTAAAGGTAAACCATCAGGGGAAATGAACCTGACTCAAGAGAGATTACAAGTCAGAGTTACAATTTACTGAAAAGATTACAATAAACACAGTGATACCAAGAAAAAAATTGGTTTTAACCCACAAAAAACAGATGTATAACCCAGCACCCTGGGGCACAAACAGAATGGTGTTCATTAGCCCTGTGTTGAGCACCACATGGTCCCCCTGAATACAAAGTAAAAGAAAAGGAAAACTTGTTCATGAGAATGATGGTCATAGTCTTGTTGAGAGTGGCAGTCTCAGTCCTGTTGAGGTTCTGGTCCTTCTCTGGATCCAACAAGTGGTACCAGAAGTCCCAAAACCCAAAGATTATATGTGCTCAGCTTCGGGTGGGAATGCCCACTGCCTTCCCCAGGGCGGGGAGTTCCACAGTGGGGGATTTAACTCTGTGAGTCATGGGATATTTTTGGAATCTTTGATGGTTTGGGTCATTGTAGCTGCCTATTGTGCCAGTCCCTAATAGACCATTAGCAGAGATGACCCCTCAGGCTGGATGTGAAGTGCTGATGCCTCCTCGGAGGGGAGTTATCACAGCTGAGTCTCTGGTGTGAAGACAGAACCATTTCCATGCCTTGTAGGGTTCTCTAACACCCAACTTGTAGCCTGAGGTGTCAGGTGTGCCCTGGGCAGCTGCTGCAAATGATCCATTATTAACAGTTCATCAGAAATTTCATAGAGGGTGTAGAATATACAGTTTTGGTTACACCCACACAGCGATAACCTGGTCCTGGTCACTGTAACTTGGACACTGACAAAGAGACAAAACAATAGCCAATATCCTGCTTATCTGGAACTAAACTTGGAACACGAGATAATAAAGTTCAAGGTTTCGTCACCTGCCAAACTGAAAGCAAAAGTACAGAGCACTGTCCATTTGCTACTCAAATTGCTGAGCAATTCTAGGGTTGGGAGCTCCAGAAATTTAAATCAGTTGTTCAGCCTGGACAACAGAGGTTACAAATCTCTAAATTTAATATACATCTTAAAGTGTTAGACACAGATCTCTTCTGAACCTGTCACCACAAAGGTCACAGAGCTGACACTCACGTACTCTGCCACATGTGTTCGGAGAAAGAGGAGAAAGCGCAGGTGTGCCTAACCATACTAAAACGTCCAAGTGTTTTTGAAGTAATCCCAGCACTGGATAAGCAGGTGAGAAAATGCGACACACCAAATAAGCCATTGCTGTAACAACCCATTCCTGCCTGGGCCACATGCACAGCAGAATCATGCCCTGCAGATGTGAAGTAGAAAGTAAGCTATTTCCATTTGCTAGGTCACATCTCTGGAAGACATCCTGGCAGGCATCATCTATACACCCAGGGTATGGAGGAGAAAGTACATGATGGACCCGAACAGTAGTGCTGTGAGGCACTGTTTGAGATGGTATTCAGTGTGATATTTCAGAAAAAAAGAGATATAAAGCAAAAGCTTGATAGTCCAACCTAAAATTTTGTCAGAAAAAGAAAAAAAACACCAAACTGACTACCCCAAAGAAATTTTGTGGGGGCTTAAAAGCGTCAAGGATGCTGCAGCTGTCACAAAATATAACAGGACAGGCAAAAGGGAAAATTTAATCTAGTGTCACTATCTAACACCACTGCTCTTCTCTGAGTATCTAGATGATGGTTGAAACCCTGACCAAATTCAGCAATTTTCTCTAAGTCTGCTTTTCAACAGTATTGAGGTGAACCACTGCCCAACAGAGGGACAGCTTGTTCTGGGCAAGCACTGTCTGCAGTCCTGTGCGACTGGACTCTGTGACTGACAATCCCTTGCAGTCCTGTTTCTAGAGGAAAAGGAGGGGAAGAGAGCACAGGCAATAGACTAAGGCACTATTTCCAACCCATGAATGTGGTAATTATTTGGTGTGCCATAAACATTTCCTAGGATATGATTTTGAAGCTATAATAAGGATTTCAGATTGCAAAAAAAGCCCTGCATGTAGGCCACACAAAGCCAGCATTTGTATTTGGTATGTAGAGGTTATCACCAGGATTAGAATAAGGAAGTTTTTATGTAAAAATAGAATGCCATCATTGCTTAATTCACTTCTGGAACACTTTATTGACTGAAACAGTTAAACACAAAAGAATGTTTTGGAGTCTCGCTTGTTGAACCAACGCTATGAAATCACTACCCACTTTTATTAAGAAAAGTTAGGGCTTTTTTCCTTTTCTCTTTTACTGTATGTTTATATAGTATCATAATTGGAGATTTTTTCCTTCAAGACAATACCTTGTCAACCATGAGGAAGTTTTCTATTTTTTCTCCATGATCATAAGCAACATCTCCAACTTCTCTAACAGCTTCAGGTAAAAGCTCCTTCACTTCCTGGGCTATTATTCCTGTTTATAAGATAACAAAAACTCACATCAGGAAGTACAGTGCTATGCCATGGTTATGAGCTTTATGTTGACCATCCTAAAAGTTACAGGCAGAGCCAAAGATAATCTAGAATTTCTCTCTGGTAGGAAACCCCAGGATTTCACTTTTTTTTCCCATTCCACAGGAAACAAAGAAAACTTTAGAATTCTCATTTCCCTGCAATAAGAACAAAATTCTTTGTAATCACATACTTCATTATCATTAAACCTCCAGAAAATAACCTCCCATCTTTAAAAATTGAAACAGAAGTTGTAAAATTACTAGAAATACTTGCTTTTGGCATTTTTATATCACAAGAGATACACAGCAGAATGTGCAACTGCAGTATCATAAGAAATGAAGATGAAATAGCAGGGTGTTAAAAGGCACTATGGCACAATGAGTAACAGTGGGTGGTAATGAAAGATGGGAAGAGAGCAGCCTGAATACCTGTTTCATGGGTATCTTTTATTCCCATAACCGATGCAAATTCAGGCTTGTAGTCATATTCCACCAGCCTCATTTGTGTTATTCTTCTCAACTGCTCATTTGTATCGACCTAGTTGGACAAATACCAAGATTTACATGTTGAAAGAATGGCATCTAGGACATCACTGAGACAACAACTGGCCTGACACAATCATTTGGCTGATCTTCACATTGAAGAAGATGGACAATCTTCCCACTCCTCATTATCAGAGGGCTGTTTGTGTTTGTATTGCCAGCTACCCTTCAGTCTGAAAACTCCCAGCCTCCACAGACAGCCTCCTCCCAAGTCCAGAGGCAGAGATTCTACAGAGCACAGTAGTACATCTGGTTTCTTTAGGCCCGCCTTTCAGCATGCCCAGGATAAAGAATCCGCTTCACGTGTCACAACAATGACCCACACATGTGCTGTGGTGCAAATATAAATGCCCTAAATGCTCCCCAGCCCTCACCTCACGGATATTCTGCTTTGCTCGGCTGTCAGACGGATGCATGACTCTGCCCATAACTTTTGCATTGCCGCAGACAACCAGTGCTTCGTCTGGTGCATCTGTGTTAATTCCTACTCGACCATGATAGACTATCGTCTCTGGAATGTGTCCTCGCTGCCACAGTACATCACTGTCATTCTCAAACTGCCCTGGATTAGATGCCTGGAAGAAAAAGAAAAATTTTTCTTTAAAGATACAGTAGAGCATGGATGTACTATTGCTTCTTCCATTAAAAATTCAGGGAAAACAAAATGCCAAATCTTGAATATTCAAACTGTATTCAATGACTTTTCTAACACACCAAGAGAAAAAAAACAGACTGAAGTCACTTCTAAGTGTTCCCACTCACACAGCACTGGCCTCATTGCTTTTCCCTTTGCATTCTACTTTATTATCACCTTAAGCTAAAGTGTCAGTGTCCAAAGCTTTCTAAATTTTATCTTTGATACTACACCAAATAACCATTCTTTATTTTCCAGTAAATTTAGCTGAGACTGGAAATCAGAAAAAAGTAAGCAAAGCAGATATTAAATACATGAGGTTCATAAAATCCCCTGTGATATTCTAAATTAACTCATATTAGAAATTTAATGTTAAGGAAATGGGGTCTTTCAAAGAACACCAATAAAACAGCAGAATGCCTATAACTAGAAAAGGCATTTGATTTCAATAGTTAATTTGGGGTTGGTTTTGTTTTCTTTTTTACTTGGAATTCAGGCTTTAAAAATTGAGTTTGAACAAAAGTATGACCACGATAAAAAGTTTGCAGTCATTTAAAGAAGCCAGACTTTCACAAGGCTTTGCCATCTACAAGGCATAGTGCTGTGAACTCACCACTGTTTGTCACAATTAGAGCATGATCTGATATGCCTGACAACCCCTACTTTTGTTGTGCTTGAGTGTGTAAAGGGCCAGAACGTGAGTTGCTTTCTCTCAGAGTGCATTTGTACAACTTTGCCACTTCAGGGTGGCCAGTGGCTGACTCACTTTACCCTGCCACTGAAGCCCTGTTAGACGTCTGGAAAATGACTTTTTTTTCTTTCCAGCTTTCCTGTTGATATTTTCACCACTTCAGACCACAGCCACTTGACCTTTCTGCTTTTCTGCCTTCTTTTCCTTTGTCTGAAATAGTGGGCATGTCTGCAAAATGTCATTCCATGGATTCCTATTAAAAAACTTTCACAGACATTGAAGGAGCCCTCTTCTTTGAAATTTCAAAAGAACTTCATAATAAAAATAATAGGAAAATTGTAAAGTTCTGAATCTTACATAAAAATATATATCTTGTAAGGTAAAAATAATGAGTTAAATGTGAAAATCAGTAGAGAGGTACTATCTCTGACACTTAGATTCACAAAAAGAAATTCAGCAGTACTGTGGAAATTAATGGACAAAAAAGGGTAAAGAACTATAGAACTAGATATGCAAGAATGATGCAAACAGTGCTTCAGTGTCTTGAAATAAAAAGAACCCATAGCAACAGCCAGGATGATAAAACTTCTCAGCAGGGCAGGGAACTGCTGAACTCCAGGCATTGCTTTCAAAGCCCTTTCACAGCTCTACCCAGAAAGGAGTTCTCAGCCATATTGCCCTCTAAAAACCTAACCATAACTGCAGGAAGAGGGTTTATGGCACAAGAGGACATCCAGTCAAAAAGGGAGGCAGGACCGAAAGCATCTGAAAGACCTCGTCTTCCTTTCAAACCCCCTGTGCAATACCCCACATGCTGGAGATTTCCCTCTTGCTCTCTCCAAACCCAAATGCTAAAACCAGGCCATAATTTGTAAGCCTAGGGAGATGAAGGAATGCCAAAAAGGACCCACGCAATGGCCTGCAAAAACTGGTGCAAAGACTAATAGCTTTTGACAGCCCTCACCTTACATTAAGAGCCCCAGCACCACTTAATACACTAGAGCTCTTGGTCTTATTTAACTCTACAACAAAACACTAAACCTATTCCTCTCCACAACCCAAGGACCAGAAAGAGACCATGCAAAAAGAAGCAGCTCTTAGGTTGATCCACAAGAAAAAGTTCATTGAACTGCAATCTTCCAGAGGCTCTCTCCATCCTTTGCAGCCCCACCGCATGGCACCTACACGTTTCCCACCTTTCTAAGCCCTAACCATAATATTCACCCTAGAAATAACCAAGACCTAGCCTATGCCCAGCTCAAATGTTAACCACCAACTGTGGATCACATAGCTAGGACTGAAAGCTTTTGGCAGCCCCCTTGCAATCCCACTCATGCTAGGGCTCTGTGCTTTCTCTCTGTCCTTGCTCTAATCCTCCAAAGCTCCTGTTAAGCTACAGCTCTGTGTTTTCTCTTTTCTGAATCTAACTGGAGGCTAAAGCTGAGTACTAGAAGAAAAACTTTATGTGGATTAGGGGTCTGAAAAGTGATAGTTATGAGGAAAAGAGACTAATTCTTCCTATTTCTGCATTGATATCTATATTACTACAAGGTGGGACTCTCTGGAAACATACTGAAAAGGGACAGCTATGAATCTTAATCTTCTAGAACTGCTTGGCCTTCTTTCCCTATATTTTTTTTCGTTCTCATCCTCCTTTGAAGATGAAGCCTCTAGCCAATTAAAGCATTTACCAAATTCCTGGCAAGTGCAGGGAATTTTTTCACCTCAAATAAAAAAAATCTGGAAAAATCAACATATTTTGTATTGGAATTCACAACAGCTCTATTTTTAAATTCTTCTATATCTCTACTTTTAATATTTTTAAATTCTGACCATTAAAAGATAACATACAACCTACTATCGTAATTTTTTCCCCTCAGTCTTTTTGAGTCAGTGGTAATTCTATGCCCAAGATTCATCCCCCATTGTAATCTCCCATGAATAACAAAACAGTAAACACTTTTACATGAGAGCAATATAAATCTATACCTACCCTCACAATGATCTTCTCAGAGACATTTGCAGATAGTAGGTAAAGTTGGTCCTGAGAGACAGCATACAGTCCAACTACCAGCATGAAGTATCTAATTTGAAATTCATTTAATGAAGACAATAATTGAAGTAATACCTTCTCATGGAAAAAAATAAAATGTTTTAAATAGAGCTGTTATTACTGATACACGAAAAGAGAGCCAGATTGTTTTTTGAAGTGCGTATGTAATAATAGGAAATAAACAAGGTTTTTGTCACCCTCAAGAAACATGGTCTTACAAATCCCACAATTACTGAAAATTAACAAAAAGTTACAGTAATGTTGAGAAATTTAAGTAATGAAAATTCAAAGATGAAAACCTTTCCTTCTTCAGAAGAAAATTATCATTATTTGTTTTTTCCTCTTCCTGACTTTGTCAGTCATTATTCTGCCCATGATTTCCTGAAACTGCTTCTAACCATGAGGATAAGGTTTGGGGGGTTTATTCCTGTATAATTCTGTAGTTCTAGAGAAAGAGGCCTTTAAGCAGTACCACAGAATTAGAAATAAAACTTGGTAATACTGAGAGTTTTCATAAACATTAGCCCCATTCTAAAGCAGACCTTCTCTTTTCCACTTCCAACACACAGGCCAACCAGCTACAGCAATACCTCAATACCTTTGATCAGGATTAGGTTTCCCCTTTTTTCTCATATTATTTGCCGTTGTTTCACTGAAATGCAGCCTTCCCAAGGTCACTTTAGTTACCTGGTCTCCTGGCAGATCAACTCTGAAATAGAAAATGAAACAAGATCAGGGAAGTAAGCATTTGGAGATCTATCTGCTCAAGCCAGAGTTCCTCAAACTCATTAAAACAGTTCTAGGAAAAACTTGACAAATGAAAAAAACCAGAGGAACACCAGTAAAAATGCAGTAACCTTGGTTTCCAAAAAGTATTAAAAACAGTGACTACATCAAGGAGAGAAACATGATAAAGCACCAGCAGTGCAAACTGTTCTTAGTAATAAGACTGTTTGTACAGACTTGAATTCAATAAAACTGTACATGTTCCATGTGATGGCTATTTGCTGTTTGCCAAGGTTAATAGCTGCTTGCTTATTACTGGACGTGAATTTCCACATTAAAATTAATAGATCTTACTGTTTGTCCTTTTTCTCATCTGCACCTAATTTGTGTGTCTGGAAGTACAAAACAGACACCCCTGTCTCACATACATAGTGGCACTGCTCCTGGAAGTGATAAATAAAAGAGATGGTAGGGATAAAATTACAGTCCACCTAACAGCCACATAAGAAAAACTTTACATGCACACAGAATCTATTTGTCAGTAAACAAAAGGAAGAAAAATGTCATGACAGAGATGATTTAGTGAAAATCAACCTCTTCTCCCAAGCTCAAAGTTCAGTTTTGCTAATATTATAGTGCAACCTTTGTTCCAGCACTGTCCTGTCTAACTTGACACTGTCTTATCTCTTTGTGTTGTAAGGCTGATTTAATTATTTATAGAGAATTGAACAGCTCCAACAGGAGACACGTATGCCAGAAGAATCAACATTGATTCTGCCAGTGTGTTAAGATGCTGAAGGATGGCAGAGTTCCAGGGAGATGCTGCATGGATGTTTCTAGCAGAGGCATTCCCCCTTCAAAGCACTGCAAATATATCTCATGCCCACCTAGGACAGGAACATTTCTGACATTGTTTAAGACTGGAAACGCATCTGCCATACAGCCTGAAGCTGCATACAAGAGTGTTGCTAGCCAAATAGAAATAGTTTGGATAGACATACTTAACACATTTGTAAAGCTGCTGAAAATTTTCCTTAATGAAAGGTGACCAGGTATATGTTACTATAGTGAGTCTATGTGTGCACCCAGAATATCATTTGGACAAAAATCTGACAACTGGCTTAGACCTACTGTAAGTTTTCAAGAAACAATCACTTCACTTTTCAAACCAACCATATACTGAAATAAAATGGAATAATTTTCTGAAAATTCTTACTTAACAGGATGGAAAGGTTTTTTGGTTCGATCTGACTGAGACTGTTCAATAGTAATTATTTCATTTGGAGCTTCCGCCTATAAAGGGAAAATAATTTTCAAAAATGACAAAATGATTAAATTTTCAAACATGTAAAAACTGAAATAAAAATCAGTAGACAAATTTTGTCTGAAACAGTGAAATCTTTCTCATTTCTAATGGAACTGCATAGACGTTAATACAGGAACTGACTCAGGATTGACTGATAATTGACATCTAGTCTGAAGATCTAAATCTTTCTGTGGATGCAATTTGAAAGAAAAGGGGGAGAGGAAGGGAAAGTAAGTCATTCATTAATTCGCAGAAGAAAAATTGTTTTCTGAATCCAGACTGTGATTGGCTCATACAATGCCAAAGCACAAATGCAACATGGGAACTGACCATATGTAAGGTAGTTCCATAAGTTATTTTAATGTCAATTTCTGTACCTTTCTGGACTGGTGCCAAGCAGCACTTTGCATCAGATGGGAACAGATGACAGCAACATTCATTAATTTCTTCTGCATTAGAATGTATTAAGTAAAACTGGTAGTAACTGTTTTTTTAAAATCACTGCATGTTGGCATTAAGTAAAAAAAGCCTGGTAAAATCTTTCAGAAAGGCTAAAATTTCTTACTAATTCTGTTTATGCAGATTTCTGGACCCATACTGGAAAAAATGGGTTCTTCCATAAAACATCCTTTTTTTTCTTCTTTTGCAAAGAAGTTCCACACAGAATTCACTAGTAGCTTGAAATAGTTCTCTTTTGTCAAATCATGGTCAAAAATTACTCAGAAACAAGTTAATTTCAATTATTTACCTCATTATATGGATAACTAAAAAGTAATAATCACAAAGAAGAGAAATACTTGCCTTAATTCCATAAGCTTTCAAGTAAAATTTTTCTATTGGCTTCCCCCCCATCGGAGTTTTGACATATTTTGGATGTCCAGTGATTCTAATATGGACTGTGATTTGGAAATGATTCTTCTTCTGGCACACAAAGGAATCATCTGAGGCTGAAAAATTAAATCCTTTATCTGTGACAATGTGATATCCTACAGCGGGTCTACAAAAACAAGAAGAAATAATATCAACTTTAAGTACAGGCATTTTTGAGAGACATCTTGAGTTTCTATTTTTTCATGTGATCTGAAAATCCATCTGATTTTCAGTGGCAAAATGGGAGCTGAAATACATCCTTACAATCACCATTTTTCCCAGTATTTTCCTCATAGCCTCTCATGGTGTAAAAATGAAAATGCATGTAATGTGTTCTCTAATTCTAGTTTGACATATGAAATGTTTGGAAACCAGAGGTGGAGAGGCTTACATAAGCCTCACTTATAAATCTGATAAAAAGGAACTCTGTGCACCTAAAATCACAACCAAACCCTTTAGTGTATTCAGTCATTCACTATAACATTGCTATAAACAACAGTAAGCAGCTCGTGCTGCAGGCAGCAACGGGCTAATGAGCCAGCAAGACTCCCTATTTTGTTCACAAATTCCCACATTAAGCTCTTCTGCAGAAGCCACTGGGACTCAAATAAGGCTTTATTCAGGCTAAAAGAAAAGCTATTGGGACCGAGTCTTTGGCCAGGTGACTAAAACACTCCTCTTTATATGTTGTCCCTCCTACTCCAACTAAAGCAACCCTATTCGATTTATTCAAAGGTTTAATTTGTCACCCAAGGAGCAAGGGTATTCTGTCCTTATGATTCACAGTAAACAAGGAAAGGTATCAGAAGATCTTTGATTTAAGTGATGGATAATTCTGAAATAACAGGACTACATAGTAATGATCTCTTATATAGGCATTGGCCTTTCTTGCTAATGAAAGTTTGATAATGACGATCTTGTCTGATGCTACTGAGAATCTCATTAACACAATTATGGAAGATGGCTCTTCATAACTCTTCCATTCATTTGCAAATTATTAGTTGGAAAAAAATCAAGATGTACAGACTTCATAAGAAACATACAGACTTTATTATCTTTTTATAAATTATGAACAAAAGTCCCCTTTCAAACAATCACTGATTATCTGGGATAGGAAAAAAGGGAAAACTATTTTGTAATTATTTCAAAACTACTAAGTCATGTGTTACTTCATACTTAAAATTATAATGAAGTGTCTACTATCTCCTCAAACCATCATTATTAAGGAAGTAAAACTTCTTCAGTTTCTTCCCACAATAGGTAATTTTTTTATATATATAGGAAATGTATGTATTTTGTAGTAGGGAAAGGAGTAATTTTCCAGATTTAGGAGTGTAAATTCATTAACCCATAATCTTAAAGCAATTTCAGACTATTTGGTTGCATGCAGACAAGCAGCTTGAGAAGCAAAATGACAAATTTCCATGTCTCCAAGTTGAAGTGTCTGGAAGAATGACTCCCAAAGAGCAATTTCATGTTATAATTTTCTGAGTATGTAATTTGCAGTAATTAAGAGTCAAGACATATTTTATTCTTAGTACACAAAGAACAATGAGTCTTACAGTAAATAACTTTTAGGTAGGAAGGGATATTCCTGTCATGCAACTGTCCCTACTGGAAATATGCTTCAAATTCCTGTTTCTCTTCAGAATTTAAGTCTTCAGACAACATCTTTGAAACAGAGCCCCACTAATCTGGGGCCAAGACAGTGCCATCGGACACAATGCAGGGCATAATTAATAGCAAAGGAACCTTTTCTAATGAATCTACTTCAGCTAACAGCATTTTCTTTGTGAAAATTAAGTAACCAAAAGGTTAAAGTACTGCATGAATAATATAGAAAGCAATGATTAACCTGAGAAAATCTCCTAAAGTGGACACAGTAATTTGAAGGCACAGGATCAAGCCCTTTACACTGAGCAGTGATAAGCATGTGAATCTTCTGCAGCTAACAGAATACAGGAGGATCACTACTCAGAAAATCCGTGCAATGTGTTGTAATTACAGTGCATCTTGGAACAATGGCACAGCTGTTGATCTCACTTAAAAGTAAGACAGACTTCATCTGCAAATAACATCTCAATACCCTTCCACAGTAATGGCAACAGTGCCTGTATCTGGAGACTTTAGTGCTCAGCATCACATTTTTGACCCAAGCCACATAGAAATGCAAGGCTGGAATCTCAATTTTAAGTGCACAGGGAACAAACAAGTAATTGGGTAGGGGCAGGAGAGCAATCTCCCACCATCAGCACACGGCTCTCATATAGTCATTGACTGAAAGGGCAACAAGAGTTGGAAGCCACTTCCATTTAGAGTGACAATTCACATCACACACAGAGCTGGAGGTTTCTGGGCCCATCCAGCCCCCAAGGTGCAGAAAGGTGTGGACACTAAGCTGTCTGCTCTCCTGTTATGTCAATACCTTAGGAGAAGGGTTTGTGTGGCACACAGTAAGACATGTTATGCCCTGATAGTGATACACCCTCAGCTCCCATGAGAGTTTCAGGCAAGCTGGGCTAGAGCAACATTAAAATTTACTATGCTATACAATTCCTGTGGAGACAGTGACAATTTTTTGTGCCTATCCCGAAGAATTAAGCAGATGTTGTAAATAAGGGTTAATTTGTTAAAAGGGTGCATTCACTAAATATCAGAATGGAGAAAATCAGGGATGTAAAGTGAACTTGGAAGTGAACTGGGAAACCAGATCATGTGGAGAAAAAAAATATTTACACAGGAAAACTCCAGATCTTTGACTTAACAGTTGCATGCCATACACAGATGTCTATAGTTTTAAGACTTAGGTTATATGAGCCCAGAAGTAATATAGTAAACTTCTAATTCCATTTTTGTTTAACGTTTTAGGCCACTAGAAGGGAAGGTGCCATGTGCTTAGTAATTACTTGCCCAAATGTGCTTGACAAAAAAACCAAAAGTTTAACAGGTATTTTAACTCACTTTTCTTTTGCCCCTAAATCCCTGAATGGAAATGAGAAAATCTGGCATGAATTTCAACCAGTGTTCAAAGTTCTACTTAGCTGATACATTTGCAAGTTCATATTTCATCATGCCTGTTATATGTCCTTCTCCGATTTTATTTTCAGTAAGAACAAGGGATGCCAAAGGTATTGTTTAGTCCTACAAAACTACACTAACAGGAAAAAAAACCCACAAGAAACCACTTTTTCAAGTGCAAACATCAGTGCTTACAGTTTTTCATAATTAGAGTTAAATAAGCTGTTCCACTGAGAAGTTTGATACGGATGCCATGTTAGAACTTGACAGCATTTATCCAAAGCTGCATTCTGTCCATCACTGTCATATTCTTGCACTTCAGCAGCACAGTCCTTAACAGTTGCTGTATAGAGATAGTGACAATTCAGTTATTACTTTCGGAACTAGCCAAAAATCCTGAATAAACATTTTCATAAATAAATTTACATATATACACATACATATAAATCCAAAATGTATTGCATATATATTTAAATCTGATTGTCCTTTGCAGTTATTCCAAAAGACTGTGTTATATTCCCTTGCTCTAGAAAATAAACTTTTTCAGCTGTCCTGATTTGCACAAGCAGCACTTCCTATTTTTTTTTCTCTCCAAAAAGAATGGATAGCTTCCTTTGGGGAGCTGGGGAAAGGAAAGCGAAGCATCTTACTGTACATCTGCAACAATGCAAGAAGCAATTAAGCAAAGTAATTACATTTGTTTCCCATTCTCTCTACTACAGATTTAAACTGAAAAATATACAAGGAGGCACAGTTTTGCAATAGCAAGCACATTCACCACTACATCTGTTTGACCTGGTTACTGCTTTCACAGTATACATTATAGATTTCTGAAACAGGCAGGGTCAACCACAGTTCTCTCAGATATTATACATTTTATGAAGAAAGAGGAGAATGTGATAAGGGAGACATAAATAATGCAGTAAGGATAGGAGAAATTATGTCATTGAGCATATAAACTAAGATCCATCCCCAGCCAGTGACAGCACAGGAAAGCAGAGCCTATTGAATCATTTCAGGCCCAAGGTTCTTTAGCAAGTCTCAGCTTCTGGCATATATATATGTCTTTACTCTGCTACATAAAACACCACAGTAAAGAAATTCACACCTCATTTCTAAATGATCCCAAAGCCATTTTTACCAATGTCTGTGTTCTTTTTTCCAATGCACGTGTCAGTGAGATTTTAGTAACAGTGACACCCAAAGAAAGCCTATTTCAAAGCTATGTCCTTAAGCCTTAAAAACAGCAATAGCAATTTTAGATACAGAAGTGTCTGCTTGTCTTCTCCTTCCAGCAGTGGTTGACTTATAGGACTAGTCACAATCAAGAAACACTGGTCAAATAACAGATACTAAAGGAAAGTAACCTACTAAATCCAGTTGCTGCTCATTCAAAGTGTTCTAAAAGATTGATTTAATGCTGAAAAATAACTTACTCAGGAAAAATAACAAACAACTCTCAGATTTTTCACTAACAGACAAGGGTGAAAATTCCTCAGATAAACTGTTCATTACAAACTGTTCATTTGTAGAGAGCCTCACACTTCACAGAAGCTGATTCATTTCTGTGCATGCCTGATAAGCTTTTTTTATCAATTGGTATAAGCTTAGCATTCTTATCTTGATAAAACAGTGAGCCAAATTAATTTGGCAAAGAGGTGGGAAAGAACATACAGCTTTCACCAAGCTTGCACATGGACACACTTTGTATGAAAAATACGGAGTGGAGGTGATAAAGGGAAGCTGAAATCTCTTTACTCATTCATCACATTAATTCCCTGTTAAGCAGACACAAGATGGTTTCTCTGCCCAGCCAATTTAGCACCAAGCAAGGCCAGCAGAGTATGGTATCATCTGTGTACTGGAGGCTCACTCACACATGGAAAAGGGCACAATATTCTGTCTTGAGAATCCTCAGGAAATATGAACCTCTAATGTTTCTTCTCTCTTCACCAAATATAAATAGGTCCTGCTTTTCAAAAACACTGAAAAGGTGAATTCCTCCAAGACCATCAATACTACTCCCTTTTCTGAGCCAGCAGGAGCTGCGCTCTTAAAGTATTCACTTGTCTATGGCATAAAACATTAAATTTCATCTTCACAGAGTTTCTTACCTTGTCTGGAGTTCTGAAACTGCACTGGAGAATCAGTGACATCTCCCAGTAATTGGGAAAGCTTCCTTTTTTTGCCTGATGCTGCAGAAATACTTTTCAAAAAACACATATTGCATTGCTCATAAGTTTACATACAGCTATTACAGAATCATAACAAGAGAACACCCAGGTATCCATGATCCCACTTTAACTGCACTGTCATGCACATTCTGATTTGTTGGGGNGTTAAAATTTCATATAAATAAAGAAAATTATCTCTTTTAAAAAATTTACACAGTGTATAAGTGTCAGGGGTTTACTGTTTTCTGACATCTGCATAAACCTCGCAGCTTTTATCTTGAACAATTGTACTGCACTGAGCATGAATGCACATTTGTTCTTGTAAAGTAAACACCACTAGCAGGTAACAGCTTTCCCCTTTACCAGAGAGTGAGATTCCAAAAAATGTTCCTTTGTGAAAAGGAAAAAATCTTATTCCAAAGTTTTCATATCATAGAATGTAAACTAGAATAGTCTAACAGATGATCACTCCTCCTAAGTGGGGGGAAAAAATAAGTCAAACTCCAGGTCTCAGTCAGGGCCAGTAGGAACTCAGACTAAGGTTTCTCCATGTCAGTGCACTCCTAGTGGGTGTCATGGTTGTATGCTTGCACTAGTAAGTGTACTTTACCTGTTAATGTTAGAATACTGGTGTATTTTAAATAATTAAGTATCCTCAACACAGTGGTGGGTTAATATGGCAGATGCTATATGAATACCATTTCACTTGCTCACATAGATGTGACAATTTTTTTTCTCTCATGTCACCTACTAAAACACTTATAAGATCTTTATGGACAAATCCCTACAACAGGTAATGCAAAACACGTGAATATTTCTATCATCCAGTTATGAAGCACATCTTGAGCTCTCCTTAGCCTCCTAATGTTTTAAAAATTGAAATCTATTCCTATTTCCAATCTGAACTTCAATTAAGATATTGTAAAGAACCCTCAACCACAAGTGCTTCAAAATTGTCTAAACACTGCCATCCTGTGGAAAACCCTGCACTGACAAGGATTTCAACCAGTTTTAAACCATGTCTTCTACCGGTTCTTTTTTTTTTTTAATCTGTCTCATCCTTTGAATAAAAGCTTTATCATTTACCCAGAAATCTGAGATGCACTAGGCTGAAAGTATGGATGATTAAAACCCAAACAGCTGGAGGATGTAGAATGATTCCAACGAGTCACAGCATTTTCCGTCTTCAGGCAGCCGCAGCAGCCTTGGGAAGTGGTGTAAGGATGCCCAGTGGCACTGGGGTCAGAGTAAGGCTCCATGAACCTGCAGGGAAGCTTGCTGGGTGCCACAGCTGATGGGCATGGGAGTGGAGGCTGCAGCCCACTGGGCCACGTGGTGTCATACCATGGGGCTGCAGGAAATAAATGGATGAGAACATAAGGACAAGGAAGAAGAGCTAGAGACCTTGCTACAGTCTTGCGAGAAGCTGAATTCATGTCACCTACTCTGTAGCTGTGGTGGAGAACATGGTTCTGATCCAGAGTCCGGTGGGGAGTCTGGCAACTTGCTTTGCCTAGAGATGAAAAAGAGATTTTAATTTCTACAGGAACAAGACATGCAGAATGACAACAGCCAATGCTGAAAGCAGAGTGGGGGCCACCAGGCTTCTGACAAGGGTCTTCAAGAAGCATTGCTCACCTTGTTTGCTGCCGCTTCTCACGGGAGCAACATCACTTACACTTCATCATCCTATGGCCCTCCCGCCTCTGCCATGCAGGGAGGCCCCATCCATACCAGTTCTTGCCCAAACCCTGCTTTCACAACCCGCTGACTTCGATACTCCTTCCTTCCATGAGCAGTTCTTCAGTTACCTCTGGGCACACCAGTGACTCTGAATATATAGAGCTCAGAAAGGATTTAAGGCCTGTTCTCCCTAACCACAGGTTAAAGATCTGTAGCATCTTTAGCAGAAGCCAATTGCTTAAGACCATTGTTTGGCCAAAGTGCTCTCAGTCTCTCTCTGTCAGATGGTTCCATTTTAGCACCTTGCTCACCATGAGAGACAGCCCAAGTGCAGAAGGAAGAGGAGGAAACACAGTTTGAAATACAAGCTTCTACAAGCTCATCAAAAAAGTCCAGAAGCTTATTATGGGGTTTCCATGGGTGACGAGCTGCCTTCCTTATCAGTTCTACATAATCTTCCAGTTCTGCTTGATTTGGAAGAATATAGCAAGGGACCAACAACTAATAGCTTCTATCCCCAAGTCATAAAAGCATTGACAATATGGAGTACTAACAGGTACATCCCAACAGCCAGCTCAAAAAAGCTTCAAAATTCAAACAAACCCAAAAAAAACCCTCTATTCCTCAGGGAAGAGAAGCCATTCATTCATGTTTTAACCCAAACATCATTGCTGACCCATTATTTGTAGTGCTGAGTTTATCAATAAGGAGTAGGAAGGGCTGACCATGAGGAGTGGCAGGCACCTGGGAATCGGGAAGGAGGGAGAAGCACTCAGCTCTAAATTGAGCTTCAACAAGGATGAAGGAGAAAGGATGTTTCCAAGTGTTTTAATTGTATATTTTTTTCATCTCAATACACATCAATTTATCAAAAGTTTGTGTTAACTGGTAAGAAAGTAAAAATTTCTTGCACCTGGGCTCTCTTGTTAGTGACAAAGGGAGCTCCTGGTGTGCTGACCCATACAGTCCCCATACAGTACCATCATCCCAACACTTCTATGAAAACACCTGCAACACTGCACTGTGTCAGCTTTAGGCAGAGCTGGGCTGCAGCCTTCTGTGCAGCAAAAGAAGCAGGAGACTCATCTCCCAGTTCACTTGGACTGGAAAGCAGGGCCACCTCCATATAAGCTCAGGGTCACTGGCAGTCAGGATTACACAGGAGGAACACCCTTGGCACCTTGTGTAGGGCAAGGTCCCCACATGGCAGAGCACCTGCAAACCCTGGTAGAAGCATGACTGGGAGCAGATGCCGAGGCACAGGATGGGAAGGCAGTAATGCCCTGACAGTCGTTACAAGAGCTGTGGTCTTGTAATGACCACAGAGGAATCCCAGCTGGGAACAAGGAAATTCCATGTGATTGGCAGCCACTCCTTGCCAAATCCCATAGACAAGCAGGAGAGATTTATGTTGTAACATCTCTGCTTAGAGGGGTCATCATGGAAGGCCAAACAACTGCAGTGCGGTCTGTGATTTTTAGCATTAGCTGTTTTTTCTTACACAAACAGGTAAATTTCTGAAACCATGACCTCTCCTGATTCCTTTCTAAAGAACTTCAAGCACGCTGCTCTGTACCAGATGTGCCAGCCATATTACTGTGTGGCTTTCCCTGATTTTCAAGTAGAAAGTGAGTATGCAGCTAACATTAAGAGCTTTGATCTGTTTGTCCAACAATGCAGTCCACTCCCATGCCTGAGATTTGAAGGGTTAATTATTTCCTTTTGATATATATGTTTGATTATATTAAATCATATTTGCTTGGGATACTTTATTTTGCTTTTACATTAGACACTGGTAAGGGATTTCTCTCTTCAAGTGAGATCCAGAACTATATCATAGTTTAAGCCAGACACAGTAGACAGGTAGCTCACAGCAACAACCAGATGTTCCCACACTATGTAGGAAAACCAAAGATACTGAGTTCCAATTGTGCCTCTCAAAATTTAAAAAAAATTACACCCATAAAAGTCTAAAACTTCCCTTCCATATAGTACATGTTCTGGTTTCAAATGCTGCCTTGGGTACTTGATTTCTGCTTTCAGTTAGAGTGTTTCAGTAAGACAGAGGGACAGACACTTTCTAGGAGAAAGAAAGTATTTATGAAGCACAGAGGTAGTAGGGATGTATCTCCAAGTTAGAATGTTATTGAAACTGATACTATGGGGTTTTGAGGAAAAATGAATAATCTGTAGTTTCAATGATTCTGTATTACAGACACAGTATATCAATTAAATGTCTGCTTAGGAAAGCAACCCTATTTCTCCTTTCACTGATGAAGAAGAAATTATTACTGTAGGAAAAGAGGAAGCCACACAGTACTTCATTTGTGATGCTGATTGCCTCTCTGATGCAAGTTGATCTTTAACGGAAATTTCCAGGTGTCCCCAGGACCTCGGTGGTAACAGCACCCTTTTTTACTGCACTCTCCATTCAGTATTGTACATGCCAGTATGGTGATCCGCATTTGTTCTTCTTTGACATGTTTTGGCAAGTTCCTTTTATGAGATTCTGTTCTGTTTTTGCACAAACACTTGCAATACAAACACTTAATAATTTGACTTGTAGAGATCTAATGATTTGGTAAATGTTCTCAATGACTGTAATATTAGGGTAAAATTCTGTTCAGCCCCCAAACCCTTACAGCTTAATTGATGGGGTTTTTGCATGTAAATACTTTGTATCATTCCAACTATCTGACTTACCTAAGCTACATAATAGCAAATATATACACATTTATATTTCTGCTGGTTTTTGTGTATAAAAGCAAAATAATATTTTAAAGTTGTCATACAGGAGTTCAGTAATGTAGTTAACCTAAAGCATGTATAATGACTCTAAAAATAAAGGTTATGGATATTTATATATAACCTCCTCTTCATCATTATTTACTTTTTTAGTGTGGGCTAGCAGGGGCAGAGAGAATCAATTCATTATTCATGATTTAGAGCAGGTAGAAGCCTATTTAGACCATCGTAAGTAAACTTGTATGCTGCTGAGTGTCTAGAAAGAAAAATCCCATTTAGTCATCTGCTTCTTGGCAAGTGCAACTGTCAGTTCTTTAATACTATTTTGCATTGAACAACAGTCATGTGACCATTGTCTAGATGAAAGATTTGGTTTTTAAGTCTTTGATAGATCATAATTTTTCCACTCTTGACCATAAACTTTTGCACAATGCATCCTTTGAATCTGTTAGTCTCAAAAAAGATTAATGAAGAGTTTCTGTCTTGAATTAAGTATTAGGATGAAAACAGTAGCTCTGCTTCCCTCAAACTGTGAGATTTCCATTATTCTCTGAATTTATTATACATTAGTCTCACTTCTATCACTTATTCTGTACCTACATAGTAAACTAGCACTTACAGGAATGTTACAGTAACAGCTTTGCATTTAATGTCACAATTAGCTTAACAGTTTTGAATCAACTAAGGCTTCTATGATTTGTTCTGTTGAACAAGACAACAATATTTCCATTACTGTCCATAATTCATTTTTCCCAAGTTTTCTTACAGAGCTTCAAGAAACAGCACCAAGAGAGCCACAATCCTCTTGAAACTCAGATTTTCTCATGCCACTAATGAAAACTATTCAAGAGATGTGGCTAAGGGAAGAAGTACATGTTGCTATAATACTTACAAAGTTCCAAATTCTATGTCACTACTAATGAATTCTTCTAACATGCTTGTATCCACCATGGGATTCTCCAAGGCTCCATGGACATCTTGCCCTAAAATTATAAATAAACAAGACAGAAATTTGGAGGGAATCATCAGTGTTTTATACTAAGTAATGCTGCCCATGCTCCTACAGAAAAGAAAACCAAATCCATCCTGCCTTATGTGTAACAAGTGGGTTACACTTCTGGTTTAATCACTCTGGGGAAAAAAATTATGTGAAATGCAGGGGCAGATACCTACGACAGGGCAGCACCAGGCAAAGAATAAAGCATGCATGGCATTAAGGCTTTAGTAAATTTATCACAGCAGCAGGATGAAGGACTCCACTCTGTAACTGGGGAAAAAGGCTTTTGAAGATAATTTTCAACTCTTTTACAGTGGGTCCAAACAGTTTGCTGGGTCGAAGCTCAGACATTTTCTCACATAGTATTGCATGTGAGTTTCTGAAACACCCAATTTAAACATCCACCATATGAGCTTAAAGAAAGCACAAATAAAGCTTTAGAAATGTTTGATTGGTGTCTTTTTTTTATTCCACCCAAAAAAACCCCCCAGCCCACGAACAAGTTAAAAGTATTAAGAAATAGAAAGGTTCAGTACTTTGCCCTTTGTTGCTTGGTAACTAAAGGCTATAAACAGATTTTATGATTATAAAGTTTCCGTACTTCATGACAACTTTTGTAGAAAGTCAACCAGAAATCTCTAAAAAACTCAGCCAAGCAGACCTACTCTGCAGGTACCACACCTCAGCAGCAAGCCTTCCACAAACACAGGAGTGGCCAGGCAGAAAACAAACAAGGACCTTGACATTAGTGCTTGAGCTACATGTGGCTCTGTCCCTCTTCTACACAAGATAAAATGGACCAGCCTACACATCCACAGCTGAATGGCTCAGGCCCCAGTGTCTGACACCAGCCATGTCCCTTCAGCTCTGTGGCAGCATGTGAGAACGCGTGCCTTTGAGCAGAGAAGTAGTAACTGCCTTTGGGGCATTTGCTGTCTTCTCACTGTACGAGCTTGCACAGTAAGAAGTCGTACCATAATATATCTTCAGTTGTTTTCTGATGTCTCTATCTGATACTGTTCCTTCTTGATCCAGCGTCTAGAAAGAACACAATTGGAAGCAGCATCTAAAAATCCACCACCTTGCACAGAATTCCTTCAGGTGTCTATCTTAATACATAAATTTACATTGCTAATAAACATTTCCTGAATTACTTGGTGATCACAGGTTAAACTAGGTATTGTTTACTTATTGCTGCTGCAGGCTTAATTTTTGACTGCCTTTCACTGAGGGATAGCAACTTGCACATAGCCCTGTTGATAGATGTTTGCATCTCAGTATATTGACTTTGTATATAAACCTGTTCTCCACACAGATTCAATAGGTGCAGTGTACCAACTTGCCTCAGCAAAACTGTTAATGTGGAAAATTGTGAAGCACCAACAGAGTCCTTAGCAAACCAGCTTGAGTACAGGAGAGCGTGGCTTTCCTTAGCAGCCTTCCTCAAACTGCTTGGATTCTCACCTTTTCAATCTTCCTGTCTGAATGTAGGATAACCCCACCTTGATCCACAAACACTTCTCCTTCTACTAATGTAGTCCACAGGGAAATTATTCAGTCTCCTACTTCTTTTACCCACCTGTTCTTCCTGTTCAAATTGCCTAGCCCTCATGCAGAATGATATAATTTTATTACTAACATGAGGCCAGAGGTCATATAGCAAGTGTTGCTCCTGTACCACAAACCCAAGAATCCTTTATTTGGACCAAGGTTAGAGACAGGCTCTTTTTAATCAAAGAATACAGCTATGAATTAAAGAAGGACAAAGGCTTTCAAAATGGGCATCCCATAGTCCAGAGACTGTTGCTAAGTGATGACAACAGCAATATGAAGTATTCCTTCTTAATCTCTCTCCTTTGCATGAACAGTTAAATGGGGAGGGGAAGGAAAGAATAAGTAATTCCATGCTGGGAGAAGAAGGAGGCACACCAGGAAGAAGATAGGCCACCACTAATGAATGTTTGTGATGCAAGTGCATGGAAGAGCTGGTATATTTTGCTGTCCTGTAGAACTTCATTCTTTCTTTCTGAATGTACTTTCCAGGTCAGTAGCACCATGTGCTTGCATTGGCATTTGTTTCAATAGAGGAGTTGTTGTTGGATCATATGCAAATTTATTTTAGAAGCTGGTAACCGTTTCACAGGCATTTGATCACAGTTAGTTCTTAATATATACAGGCAGTATGCAAGCCAGTCACTCAACTGGATGTTAGGTGCTTGCAAGAGCAGAGAACTGTGTATGTGGCAAGACAAGCCCTGCTGAAAGGCCTCTGTGGACACCTGGTTTCCTGTGCAGAACTGTGTGCCTGGCTAAGGGCGGCTAGAGGATGCGTGGAGTCAGCAGCATCAATTATCAGCTCTTACTCAGGGTTCTCTGCTCCCAGGGCACACTTCACACCACACTGTGCCTGCACACCTCCGGGAAGAGTCTGCACTGAGTGACACTTTCAACTTTAGTGTCACTGTGCAGGAGGTGCCAACCACCCAACAAGAGGACAAATGTGAAAGGTCAAGGTAGTCCCAAGGCTGGGGTTTCACAGAGATGTCTGCAGAACAAAGACTGCAGCCATGGGCTGCATATGATTATGTATTTTTCCCATTTCTTCATAAGCTTGATATTCTGTTGTTCTGTCCCCAGGCCTAAAACCTGTCAGTTCTACCACTGCCTTCTGTTTCCCTGCCCATTCTAGCCTAGCCTGTCCCTAATAGCCAGGTGCAGGCCCCAAAGGAATAGTACGAACATCAGCCTCCTAACCTGGCAGTTGCTCTTTGACTGACATCCCCTCTTTTACTCCAGCCACAAGCCTCTCATCACCTGGCTCCTGAGCTTTACTCTATGGTCCTGCAACTAACAGTCTCAATTCCTTAAAAACCTGCCTTGATTAATTCTCCCAACACTTCCATGTAGTGGCTTACCTATATCTGCATTTAAATCAGTTGCCTCCTTTTCAGGGGTATCTAAATGCAAAGTGAAGGATGTGGGACAGAGAAATAGTATTGACTAAAAGGCAATACTAAACTGATCATTTTCTGACATTAGAAGAGGATGCCAGGAAGCACCCAGCCAAGACTAGCTATGTGTAGAAAGGTTCACGTTAAAACATCAGCTACTCCACACAGGGAACAATTGTTAAATACAGCTTGAGGAACGAAACAGCACATGGAACATCGTCAGTGTACAGCAGTATCTGCTTGCTGAATGGGCAAATTCATGTTTGCTACAGACCCTTGCAACTTGATGGATATGTTTCTGCTTGAGAATTACTGACTGATTTCCATCTGAAGACACTTTGCCACTAAAACAGGCCTCAGCGCTTTATGAGCTCCATTATATGGGCTCAGTGGGAAGTCCAGCTGAACCCCATTGACTTACACTAAGCTAAGTGTTACTTACAGGGCTTATAGTCCCTTCTTTCATGCTACATGACTCCAAGGACTAATCACCATTTCAGTTGTTCACAATAATCCAGTTCATTTTGACTGTAACAGACCTGGTATCATTGACATAGCTGCAGAGCTATGGACATGGACCCGGGACACATAGCAGCAACAGACAGGAAAAGGTTAAGGACAAGCCACCTGTAGCTGGCAGCGCTGCAGCCAACCAGGAGGTATCACAGTCGAGGTTATGCAACTTCAGGAAGACCTGTGACTTCAAGTGGTAAGGAGAAAGCTTGTGTTCAGACAGATTTTTTTTACCCAAAGTAACATTTTCCAGAGAAACAAATTTTACTATCAATATTTTAAATGTCTCATTCCATCTTTTATTCCTGCATCAATCTCTTATCCTTAAAATGGTATGAAGCACCTCTGCACTTCAAGTGTTTTGAGTTTTTAAGGGCATGCTTGTTCAGTGGCCTAATGTATTTACCAGGAGCTCTAAACTGCATTCCATATAACCCATGCAGGAGCGTGAGTACACAGAGAGGTGGTGATTCCACTAAGAGACTTCTTCAGATCACAGAGAGCACTGAGACCAAACACATGCATTTCAGACACTGCAATGTACCTCCTAACAAGAAAAAAGAGAACACTGAGTTCAACAGTGTAACTAGGCTGACCTTCCCATCAGGTTTCTCAACCCATTGACAACATCAGCAAGAACCAATTGCTCTGCCGAATACAGGCAGAAATGCTAATTAGGAGTTCTGACCTTCCCTTGATTAACAGAAAATCACTTATTCTAAAATGCAAAATGTTTTAATTATAAATAATCTTTTCAACAGAAACAATAGAAAAAAACCTGCATCAAAGATGAAGGCTCTAGCGTGTGAGTGAAATGAAACTGAATAAAAGACAAAAACTTCCCCAAAAAAAGCCATGTGGCAAGAGAAAAGCCATTTACTTGAATGAGAAAAAGCCAAAGTGAAATTCCAGTCATTCCTAATCTAAGAGGTATATTAACTATTGAAAGAAGTGATCAGCAGGAAAACAACAATCTCACTTTCCTTGAAAAAAAATCCTGTTTCAAACTGTCCCTTCTCAATATTGCAGATGAGTTTATCTTACCAACAAGTAGCAAAACAAACATGCACTGTAAGGAATTAAAGCAACAGGGTAAATGGGATTTCTTTTGCTCATGAATTTCAAATCATCTTGCAAAGCAGATCTATAAATGAACTTAGCTGCCAGCTAACTGTGTAAGACAGAGCTGAACCACTGCAGAGGCAGGGAGACTCCCTCAGTAGCACCATTCTCCACTTGATGTTGCAGGATTCAGCTTTCCCACAGCCTTCCTTGAAGGACAATGTTCTAACACTGCTATGAGTCATTGCAGAGGGCACCAAATCAGCACTAGCAGTTTATGACACATGCTTCTTGAGGTGGTGGTATAAAGGATATCCACAAGCTGTATTGCTAAGCTGCAGAGAGGCCATCAGTCAGAGCTGGCTTTGCTTTTAGTAAATGTAACCCCTACTTGAAAAGACAGCAACCACCACTTCATTTCAGCTTGCTCCCTGTCCAGACTTACCTATGGTCTAAGTGGAGCCTACTCTGTGTTGCATGAGTGCCTACTTCCTGTAGCTTTGACACGTATCTGTGTGCAGCATCCATGCACACTGTATGCCATTAGCAGACTTCTGTCACATTCTGGTGTGACAGAGCAGAACCACATAACATCACTAAAGGGACATGATATACCAAGATGTTTCACTTTCCCTGCAATTAAATAGAATCAACAAGACTTCTTCCTCTCACACTGGCAGAGAATAAAAAGCTAGCTTCTAAAAAGGGTTAAACTATTAATTATAGAATTAAAAATAGCAATTCTAGTTAAAGAGCTCATATAGACAAAAATCTCTGCAGTATCTTCTACCGTCACAGCATCATTGTCACAAAAGCCAACAGAAACTAGTGCATACTCCCTGGAAAGTTGTGTTTTCCAAGCAGGTTCCTAAATTCACATCCAACATTAACAGCTATGCAACACAGTAGTTGAACAAACAGCCTAATAAAAACAAATATTATGTTGCTGAAAGCAAACCTAAAAAAGTTTATTAGCTTTTCATCTCCATAACTTAAAGTGAATTTAAGGAACATAGTACAAATTTCCTAACATCTATAAAAACACACTTGCTGGTTAGCAGCCCTAGATCATGGTTCATTGACTCAAAGATTTTGGCTTAAATATATTTTCTTGATCAATGCTGGAGTATCTTCAGTTTTCTAGTTTGAAATAATACAATTACCACCTGTCACTAAGGCCAACAGAGGGCAGGGGAAAAACCAAAAATCACTACAGAAAGGTAAAGTTTGCTTTGAGATCAGTATCACATGAATACCTGTACAGGTAACAGAAGAAAAACAAATACAGAGAAAGTAGTTTAGAATAGAAAGGTTAATGTATCTAATAAATAAATAAAGGCAAAGCACAAACTGAAGAAAGAAAACACTTGGTAAAAAAATAAAAAGCCTTTGAACAGTCATTTTTGATCACAATATAGCAAAGCCCAAGAAATGCAGTTTTATCATGGAATCTATTAGAAAGTAAATTGTGTAGTCAGAGAAAGTCAGGAAATTAATGTAATGTGCTAGAATAGAAAACATCTTGGGGAAAACAGCAGAGTGAGAGATGATTCCAGGAAAAGGACAACAATATCCAAGTTTACCTTCTCAGTAGGATCCTGAGAATATTGCCACAACTACCATTTTACCAATTACAGTCAGGCCATTTCAGAACAGTAACAGTAGAAAGAAAACCTTCTTTAACTTGACATGCTAAGATTGAGCAGAGAGTTCATCAAAATCACAAATATTTCAGAAATGACAAATTGAAAGACCTCATTCACTTCCCAGGTTTTTTGCAAGGCATTTACCATGGCAGTACTGCAGGCTCTGCTGGATCTACCTTTCCTTTGGTCTTCTGGCCGGAGTACAAAGAGAAAGGCTCTGCAGCACATCTGTACCACTTGTACTATTTAATTTCATTCTGGTACTGCCTTATGCTACACCTTTGCGTAAACAGAGCTTTGGGTTTCACAGCTCTTCTTCCTCCTTGCTTCCTCAATTACCCCTGAAAAACTACTATGTTTTTGCTGCCACCAAATATTTTTAAGATTTTCTATTGAAACTAGACTTACCTTCAAAGAATTGCTGTAAGGCCTCATTTTCTCCCACCACATCCATGAAAGGCCAGTAGAAGTGTTTTGCTTTCCTACTACTTGAAAGTTCCTGATGAGAAAAATGCACTGTCTCTCTCCCAGATATTACAAACGTGCCAAGGAACACTTCATGTTTTTGTCAGAGGTTTCAATGACTGCCCCAGCTGGTTTCACTCCTCCATAGCTACAGCCACGGTTATACTTAGGCTGTATGTAAAGAACTTCAACTACACAAAGTAAAATCTGGCAAGGCTTTTGAGGCAAGATGAAGGTGATGTGTGTTCTATCCAGTCAGTAAGTCTAATGTTCTTATTTCAAGGACCTTTAGTCCCAGTACTAACCATAATTACACATGCGCAAAAAATGCAGCAATAAAAATTCCTTATCTTGTCTTTGTACTTTCACACAGGTCATGTAATTAATACTATTGAAGAAGCAAAGAGTAATCAAAAATCCAAGAGCAAAGCTGTCACCAGTAGGGAAGTAGAACTTCTAAACTGTTACTATTTTTAACAAAAACAGGTCATTCTTAATTTAATTATCTAAGGTAACACTGAAAAACATATGGGAAAGCTGAACACTGAAAAAAGCTCTCCGCTTTTGCTAGCAGCAATTCCTATTTTGTATTTCTTATTTCACTTTCTCTGAGTTCCTCTTTAAACACTGGAAGTGGCCCATTCTGTCACCCTTAAGCAAACAGGAGAAAAATATTCAGGCTTTGAATAGGCACCTGAAAGAGGCATTTGGTTATGAACAAAAGTTTCAGTGCAGTCAATTCTGGAATTAGGCTGTTTTCTGAAGTAATTGCAATCACCAGACAAGTAGCTGTTGTGCAATTTTTATAAGCCCCGAGCACTCACAGTGACACAGGTTTCTCATTATAAACAGTTCATATTAAAATACAGAAAAGAATTTCAGAATAAAGACTTGAAGACACAAGCAAGCCAGTCAGCATTTAAAGATGTTGATGTAATTGAGCCAAGCAGTCATTACCACTGAGGTACACAGGGGACATCATCATTGTTCCTAGTACAACAAAACCACTTCAGCATAATACATCTTAAGTACTACCATGTACAGAAAGGACCCTTCTCTCTTCCTGAATGAGCAACAGGATTTTATTGTTGTACAAGATACTAAGTCAGAATAGTAACAGCTACCGGCTACCATTTGCCTACTGCTAGCTAATCATGGAAACAGTTGTATCTCATTATGTAAACTCAGGATTAACAATCATTTAGGAAGCATTTATGAGCCTAACAAAGCATAATACCAACAAACACAGCTCTCTTTCTCAGAGTGAGTCAAACCAGATTTCCTTAGCCTTACTGAAAGAATAAACAACCCTTTATCACTTTACGTTAGAATTTTTCCAGGTTTCTCCAAAAGCAAACAGCACCCAAGGAGAGGAGATGGATAAAAATATTTCTTCAGTACTGCAATTGCCCAGGTTGGACATATATACTCCATTACTAGTAAAATTGTAAGTTCAGCTGTTTGTTTTAATCTTAACATTGAAATGCCCAATCAAAGCCAACAATTGCTAAGTGTTTTCAGGCACATACAAGTGACAAATAGGGCATTAAATTTCACTGCTCATTCTATCTACTCTTGAGAAAATGGAGAACATTCCCGTAAGACAGTGATGAATAGTGTTGGTTTTGCTCAGCATCAAAAAGATCCATACTCACTAAGATGCTTCTTGTTAAAAAACCAGCTATATAAACTCACCTTCTAATGGTTGTCTGTTTACTTGCCAATGTTTTAATCTTATGTGCAATTGATCAATGGCTGTCAGGATCAAGATCTAATGTTTTTCCAAAAGGGCAAGTCTAGTACATATCCACAACCATGTTCCTGTAACCTCATCAGCTGTCTGCTTTCAGCTTAGACAATGCCCAGGAAAAGATGGACCACCTGAACTTCAAGTGCCAAAGTATCACTTTAAAAAAGTGTATTTAAGAGGCCATGATACTTTTTTGGACTGTCTGACACAACTGTGCATGTGGGGAGAAAAAAAAAGGTACCATTATATAGAAATTATTATCAGAATGTTAAAGAAATCACATAATGGAAATTTCCCGCTTTCAAGGACAGCTGTGGGAAAAATTATGTATAAAACACTGGACACTGGAAATTCCTAAAAAGCAGGATTAAAAAAATTTATTTAAAGGAATGAAAAAATTTAACAAAAGAAAATTAGAGAGAAAGAGGAAGTTTTCAGCAGTCAGATAGGGGTCAGGAGAGATTTCTAACCAAAGAGTCAACAATCTAATTTTATTGTTCCTTGATACTTGAAAAGCAACCTACTTTAAAGAGAAGATACTCAGGTTTATTATGCTGTTACTCTTCACTGTATGTTTCTTTCCTTACATATTTTTAAAAATAAAAGTCTAGGAAAGTAACACTTCAAAGAATTCCAAGTTCTCCTAGTTGTTAACTGTATTGGCGTACATGCATAGAGCGCTACATACATGTATCTAAACATTACATTGAAGAACATGTCATGCATTTATTCCTTCTTCATAAAATCATCTCATTTTTACATTTTGGAATGTCTTACTGAGGAGGTTCACATCATTCTGCATCACAAAGAACAGAAGACAGAGGCTGTTTCAGATTAACACTTTAATCAGGATTTTTGTTTTTAAATGTAAATTACAATCACTAATACACTTGCGAGTGCTTACCACATTTGTTCAACTAAATATTATATGTCCGCATATACAGCATAGGTCAGTTTAAAACAATCACAGTACTTCTTAGTGCCACCTGCAAAAGGAGAAAGATCTTGGACCCACACTTCGTGGAAATAAATATCAAGTGACAAAAAAAGATTCAGCAATTTTAGTTATGTGTATTCAATAAAGTTCATGCATGTGCAAGAGTAAAAAGATTTAGAGCTCTTCCTTGTAATAGCCAAGTTTTGCTAGTGACATCTCCCGTCTCAGCTGCATAACTTCCCAGAACATCTGATCCACTAAAAAAAAGACATAAATATCATTAAACATACCAAAGTCATATTTTATTTCAACTGGTGTATTCAGGCTGTTTCACTCTACATGAGTTTATGAGAATTTCATAACAAACATTCAGTAAAACCAGAATTGGTATGTGTAAGGGTTAATCGTGCTATGACAAAATTTATTCAAATATGTATTCTAAAAATTCTAAGTGACAGTCCTATTAAAAAAATTCCTCAAATTTTATTTTCTTTTGAAAGTGGAGAAAAAAAATACATCAGTACTTCTTATCAGCTTCAATTAATTGCAGTGCCTCATTTTAATTGCCCCGTAAATTTTCTGTAAAATTAAGTAACTAGAAAAAAAAACTAACTTGAATAAGAATTGCTTCCTCAAAGAATCTGTAATGTTGTTACAATTTTTCCATTTATCATCTTTCTTCCTCCCTCTTTTCCTACAGTAATCCACCAGCAACAATATGCTGGGTATGAAACA